>OZ026626.1:54442949-54631949 GCA_964020975.1 Hermodice carunculata
TTTTTTTTATTTATCACAAATCCCTGCTCAAAGGTAGGTGCCGACGAGAAACATTACGCAGCAGTTGCCATTGTTCCGATGGAAGCAGGGGGGCACCCATACAATTGTTTGGTTTTTAACAGCATGAATACAGTGCAGTGCGTCGTCTTGTTGACGTGGTAGGCCCGGCTGCCTAGAAGGCCTAATATTCGACAAGTTCCTCTGCCGGTATACCTCAACTAGTTTAGCATCAGTCTTTGTTAGCATTACTCTGTGGTTACCCTCACTGAAAATGATTTGGCATTCCCCGTACTAATATAAACTTTTATCGTCCTCTATGGCATTTGCGTAATAGGCCTATAGCCTTCAGTCTTGCAGTGCCACATTTTGGAAAGCATTAACCTGTATGATTATATTCAATGTAGCTATAGCCAGTACAGGCATACTGATACTTGAATGAAAGGTGTTTTCACAAGGGACATGAATCTAGCAGCCTTATCATAATTCAAAGCAGTTCATTTAAGGAAGTTCGACTTAAGTCGCAGTTGGCACTAAAAGAGTTAGCTAACAATGATGACATTCAGGCTTTTCAGGAAAAAATGGGCACCCAACTCGAAAGTAATTCCCAAACTATGGATTTCTGAAACGTTAGAATTTATGCTGTGGGCACTGAGAAAAAGGTATTTGTCAGATATTGTCTCCGTCGATCTTTTTTAACGTATGGAAAAGAAGTCCTGTACAAGAGTACAAGAAAAAGGAAATTGTCAACGTTTTCTTGGTTCTAGGGAAGTTGTGTTGGCCTTCTATGATTTAGAGTCTGTAGAGCCATCTGCATCGCATCAAACAGTGACTAATCTGTTGGAGGCTACCCCATCATATTGATTGATGTCGGTCTGACAGTCAAAGTTCTTGTGTGTACACTAGGGCTTTACTCTGTACTGAGTAGGCTATGCACAAAACTAAACAGGACTCTGGCTAATGTTTTATTTTGCAATCGCATGTGGTGTTTCTTCGGCGCGACAAAACATAAATAACGAATAGGTCTATTAGGATAATACTGCCAAATCCCCCCCCCCCAATCAAACGCATATATATACATACATAGATACATACATACATACATATATATATATATATATATATATATATATATATATATATATATATATATATATATATATATATATATATATATATATATATTCCTATAACCCACCGTTGGCCCTTATACATGTTTGGTTCAAAAGATAAATATATCGATTAATATGACATTGATTTAACCAGTCGTTATGACGCACATTGTGTCATTCGTACAATCACTTGAATTCATAACTTTATAATCATGTAGTTAAGACAGTGTTGCACATTTGATAAATTTGTAGCAGCTCTGTTTCTCTGACACGGTTCAGTAATGCACTCGCTCGGTTGTTCCAGTGATGGGGCTAGGAAAGCAGTGGCATATACATACTTGTGACCTAAACCATACACTGTGGGCCAACAGGCAAAACACAAACCTCCACACATCTTAACAGACAAAACAGATGGAAAGTAAATACATAGGAAACTTCACCGTTCACATAACCACTTAACCAGATACATTAACAATCACTCACCTTGCAAAACCGATAGAATTATGTGTCTAGAATTGCGACACACATAACACAATACTGATTAATAGGATTATTGCTGTATTAGAATTCTCAGTAACACAAGCACTACCATGCAGTCCACAGTCCATGCGCTGTCTGAAGAGTTTTCAGATAACCCAGGGCCTTATTGTATAATAATTCAACATTTTTTTTCTGAGTCGTCAAATTGAGGAACTGACTCAATCTTTGAGTCGGACATTGCCATTTCAAAGACCAGTTTTATTTATTACCAATTAAACTGACGCATCCACATTTCGCAAAATAAAGCAGTCATGATCTATTCCGTTTTCAGAAATTACATCCGTTTTTTTCAGTTCACTAACATAACAGTTTTTCATTATTATTATTATTATTATTATTATTATTATTATTATTATTATTATTATTATTATTATTATTATTATTATTATTATTATTATTATTATTATCATCATTATTTTTACTTTAAAGAACGGCTCTACTTGATTTCACCTATATAAATCATTAGTAAATTTTGTCGGCGGTGTGTGCAGCATTTGGGTGGCAGAAAACGGTTAATAGCGACAGAGAGCGACAGAGAGCGGCAGCCAGTGGCGGTTGGTGGCAGGCCCGCCGAACGCCGCTGAAATCCAATTTAGACTTCTGGAGCTCAGCAGTGGACAGCGGCGGTCGGCAGCAGGCAGTATCCAAATATTCTCAAGCCAGTACTTGTGTCTGCTGAATGACAGTGATGCCAGTGAATGTGACTGGCTCTCATTGGCCAATTATTGTGTATCATCAGTACACCATAAGAAGAATATTTATATGCAGAAACTCCAAACTGGGCATGATGTACTTACTTGCATACGTGGCTTTTTAATGAACATGGGCGACTATTCTGAAAACTACGGCAAATTAAGGCTACTTAGATATTCAAACTTTGCATATCTTCAAAGCTATTATAGGTAGAGGTGCCATCCAACTTCAATTCATAAGTTTGTGCACTAAGCGCATCGAATAAACCACAAACAAAAGTTGTAGAGCTTTATTTTATGCTAATCAGGGGCACTTGAAAAGTTTGTATATTCAGTACCTTAAAGTTATTATACGTAGGTGTCATTCCAACTTCAATTTGTAGATTAGTGCAGCTGTAGGCACATCCAATTAACCACGAACAAAAGTTGTAAAATTCGGACTGAGAGCTTATAGGGGGATTTGAAATATTTAAATGTTGAAACGTTTAAATGTCTGCCATCAAAACTATTATATATAGATGTGCCATTTTGTTTTCACATCCTAGGTCATCAGCTTTGTCATGAACTAAACTCCCAAACACCACTAAAGCCAGAATATGTGAACTGTGTGTGCTCCTTTCAGTGAAGTTGAAATAATGCAAATTTGAGGCAAAAATAGGGGACCTGCATGTAAATATTTGTGATAAACCGGACATACAGCAGGACATCCTTCTACATATATATATATACATATATATATATATATATATATATATATATATATATATATATATATATATATATATATATATATATATATATATATCCTTTTCACTGGGTTCCTCTTGTTTAGACGCTTCAAAAGTCATTGACCTCTTGTCACAACACAGGCGGGAAAAAAGCCCAGAAATTCCTGCTTAAAATGCTCTTTGTCCTCTCTCGTGACTGGCCCATCAATCAAATATGGTACCAGTTTACCTTTCACATTATCCGCCTGCTATATCATTCCCTAGAAGGAAAGTCGCACCTTCTATCAGGAGACTAGGTACAATACCTACAATCACTGATCCAAGTTTGAAATCAGACTGCAGGTAAACTTTGTGAAGATGGGACTGTTATGTAATATCTCTCAATGCCCTGAAGTAAAACACTGGCTTTATGATAAGTTTCATCCGATGAAAGGAAGTACATTTTCCAACAGAAAAGACTGGGCAGCGCCAGTGTCCCTTAGGATCACAACTGCCTTCTGGTCAACAGCGTTTTCTTTCTGTGACACCAGCCCTTCTGATATGAAACTTTCATCGCCATTCAATATAGACTCAGCTGCCCCAACATGTTTTTTTTTTTGTTTTTTTTTTTTATTATTTATTTATTTATTTATTTTTTATTAATTTAGCAAGAAGATTATCAGAATGTCCATCAGACATTTTTAGAGGTAGGTGGCCCTTAAAGCTGGCTAGCCCAACTAGGTTCCCACGATTGTTGGTTCTTCTCTGGAGTAAAATACATTTAGATTTGATCTGACCCCTTTTATGGTAGTAAGTGCATGTGGGTCCACCAAAGAGCTTCTGCCCTGGTTTTTGGTTAACAGGTTTATCCGACTGAGAGAGCTATTGGGCTTTTCTTCTTCAGATTTTTAGGGGGGGAGAGGTTCCCTATTCCCTCTGGTTTCTTTCCAAATTTAGATCTGAATTGGCCTTGCTTTGGTTTTCCAAAGAATCTTTTGTGTGTCAACTCATAGTCAGCAGCCAAAACTGTGGCTTCATGTAACTTATCTGCCTTATGTTCATCCAGGTAAGTCTTGATTTCTTTTGCAATGCAACCTTTAGTCTTCTACCAAAATTAATGCCCTTAATCTGTCAAAATCATTTTTTATTTTCCTGGGGGCACACCTTGTGTCAAACCAATTCTCTTTATTTCTGACAAATTCCACATAGGTTTCATCTGGGTCCTTTTGGCTGTCCCTAAATGTCTGTCTGTAAGAGTCAGGTACTAACTCATATGCTTTCAGAACAGCATCTTTCAACACATCACCTCAGAACTTTGTTCTATGGAGAGGGACGAATAAACGTCTAATGCTTTTCCAGTAAACACATTTTGCAAAAAAGGCCACACCCTACAAGGCCATTCGAAAGTTTCAGCTATTTTCTTAAAAGTCAGAAAGAGTTTTGACACTTTTTCTTCAAATTTTGGAACTAAATGTGCATTCTTTGCTTCATCAAAAGGTCCTGGGTGTGCTGAATTATCCGATCGAGAATGCCTAAGTTCAAGCTCTCTTAGCTTGAATTCAAGTTCTCTAGCCTCTCTTGTTTCTATCACTTTTCTTTCATCAGCCTCTCTTGCTCTTTCATCAGCTTCTCTTGACAACTTTATCTCATGCTCTTTGTGGCCTGTGCTGCTTGTCTTTCAATCTGACGTTTTCATTTAGGTTATTCCAAATGAATTGCCAAACTTTTATCATCTGAACCCTCATCCTCTAAGAAACCTTCTTCAACCAACTGGGAAATTATATTTTGTTTCAGGCATACCTGATGATACCTTTAAATTAAAGTATTTGGCCACATTTCCAGGTCTTCCTTTCACAATTTATCAAATCCTTTGACTGTTAATTCCTCATTACCCAGAAAAATACTTGCATTGATTGATATTTTATGTTTGTAAATACCAGATATCCATTGTTGAGTCAAACTGTAAGAGTCAGTGCTTAGCAACTTCTGGAAGTTTCCAGATGATGCAACTTGTATGTGCTTATTGCAAAATAACTCAATGTTTTTTTTCTTGGATTAATCCCGTTTTCTTGGATGTGATCCTGTTAGTCTTGGGTTTGATCCCAGATGAGCCCACATGATTTGTTACGATGCCCACCTTCAGAATATTCTAAACTGTAGTGGAAATCAACAAAGAATGACAAAGATGAGATAACTAACAATATATATATATATATATATATATATATATATATATATATATATATATATATATATATATATATATATATATATACATACATACATATATATGTATGTATAACAATTAACAATCAATACAAAGTATGTAAATGAAATTATACTCTTAGCTAAGCTGATACTCCAATAACTAACAGACTCCAGGTAAATCCCGGTGAGAGATTCTCCACAGGTACTGTCCCACAGTTCTAAGTTCTATGGTAGGTGCCAAATAGTCTGGTCCAAATCCCACAGAGGCACACTTTTCTTGCAATGTGGTACACAAAGTCATAGTGCTGGGTCAAATCCCACACAGGTACAGTTTGGTTCCAGTGTGGTACAATTAAACACCAAACATACCAGTCCACTCATAGGCATTGTCCACAGGTTAAAGAGTATCTGCTGTAGAAATAGATCACAATTCCACTGGCTTGACGACACACACCTCCTGTCAGATCTCAGAATTCTCCTCTACCAGTCATGAAGGGAGCTGATTTATATACCCGTGTTGAGAACTCTCAACAAGATTCTACAGTTTTCTAATTAATCACAGATTTTAATTCCGTGGGATCTTTCTAAAACACATCAGAAATTTTCCCTTTGTTTACAACTGTGAATGTAGGTCACCACTTCAGACCACTCCATTGTTCACTGATGTGTTGTTTTCTAATAGCGGTATGTCACTTCCGTTAATTATTTTTCTGAGGCGCATGAAGGAATTGGATTCATTTTCAGTTTTCTATTTGCTTTGTGTGGCAAAGCTTTAATTAGCTAAGGACTTCCCTTTTTGTCTTGAGGCTCAACCAAAATCGTTTCTAAGGTTTTCATGCAAAGTGTAAATCTTTCTTTGTGTTCCAGAATGTATATTTTCACCCAGCTTTAATTCTCAACATACAAACGTTCAAATATATTTTTTCTTATTTTGATACTGCTTTTACTTTTAAATTAACATAAATCTTTATATTTCTTTTTTTTTATTCAGCTCATAATTTCTATTTACATCCTTTAAGTTTGGTCAAATTGCTCTTTTAACATTCAATCCTTCCATTGATACCTTTCTGTCGTTTTCGTTCAACTTTTAGAATGTTTTGTTCTTTAAATTTTTTAAGCTATTTTCAAACGTCGATCAAAGTTTATTTTTCAAAAATATAAATTTCTTGGTTCTACAATCGAAATATTTACTACCTTGTGCATATTTATGAACAGAAATGAAATCTGTTTCTCGCAATAAAATAATTTTTCCTAAACCGTTCATTACAATTTACACATAAATGTGGACCTGTATCAATATCTACTGGAATTGACCTTTTTCTTGATCACAGACTGCATGACACAGTTGCTCAAAGACATATGTTTACAACCATGGGCAACCATCTGAATCACATCCTAATTGTTGACTCGTTGTGTAGTTCCCTACACCATTTCTGAAAAAGGTGCTGAGCCATCGCATTTCTTTCCAAATGCAAAATCAACTTCCAAATAAATTTGAACCTATTTGATTATAACTGAAACTGGTTTCTCATCAGTTTTGCTTGATAATTGGATGGTAAGTTTTACAGTTTGTGGTTCGAAACCAGTTTTTAAAACCATGCATTTGATTTATATTAACGATTATTGGAGTAATTGGCACTAGATTTGTGGAAGCTGTACAAACTATCATCACAGTTTCATACAAACCGACACCGATGTAAACCGTCTTTTTGTTATTGATAGTTTCACGCAAATCATAACCAGTGTCAAGAAACCTGTCAATATATTTTAACAATTTCAATAAAACCATAGCCATTCTCAAGAAACTGTCATTTTATTTTACCAATTTAAATAAAAACCATGCATGGGCCAATCACTTCATACTGCTCTCGTAATATCTTTCATTAATGGTATTGCTAGTAGGCCTATATTAGCATTGGTTTAACATACTTTATTAGCCAAAACAAAAACAAAAAAACTAACAAACAAATAAAAAAAAACCGGCCGACAGGCTCACCAGCCTATATGAGGGCCTCTTGTACATTTATAACAAGACTACAATGAATTTGTCAGCACAAATACACAGACAAGTCATGCACAGGATCACAAATAGGAAGAGCAAAAGGGGAAAGGGGATTGTTGTGTGAGCATAAATGCATATAGAAATAACTGTACCAGATTGCCGATTTAAATCATGTTCTAAATCTACCAGATAGTTAAATATACTTATGGACAGCATAATAAAATTCCATATTTTGACTTTTTGAAATTCCTCTTCTTTCTATTCCGAAGTTTTCAAGTTAATATTACTAAGAGTTATTATTTTACATTGTAGTTCGTTCAGCTGTATTACATACTTGTTGCGTTTAAAGAAAAAGTGTCAGATAGTTTCTCATTAGCTCAACATGAGCATGAAAGAGACTCCTCAATGCCACTTTTGTACAGATCTCTGTTCAGCTGGTTAAGGCCCATTCTCAATCTAGAGTGGTTTATGGCAATTTTCCTTTCTTTAAAATAATAAAGTTTGTTACGTTTTAGACTGTACCTGTTCATTTCCCATTTAAAATCGTCAATATGCTAAGTGATCCTAACTGATCGGAGTAATGAATTCCATTCTCAAATGGTTGATGGGAAGAAGGAATTATAAAATATGGTTTTCTCAGCCTCAATGACTCTTATTTGCTATGTCTGTGCTGAAACGGTTCCTGGTAGTGATCTGGAAAGGATGCTGGGGCTATTCCATTAACAATTTTAAACAGAAGTACCAGTTTTTGTCTCCTTCTACGCTCAGCTAATTTTTCCCTGTCATCCTATAATTAAATATGTTGGAGACCAGCATGAGCAAAAAGCCCCTGTCACCATCCGACCTGCAGCCAGCTGAATGGTTTCAAGTCTATCCCAGTCAGGCTTTTCCTATCTGTCCCAGACCACACTGGCATACTCGAAGCAAGGACGTACAAAAGAAAAGTAAAGAGTTTCAAGAGCTTTTCCATTCAACTTGCACTGTAGGCATATAAAGACACACGCAAGTTTTTTCTTTATTTTGCAATAATGTGATTTAGATGAACTGACCATGGAAGATTAGAAGAAAGCCAAAGACCAAAGAATATTTTTATGTGCCGCTACATCTTCAGGTTTATTGTTGTTGAAAGTCAAGTTGGAATGATCTACAGGGATTTTTTTTTCTACTTACTATCAAGGATTCATTTTTTCAGGATAAAAGAGACGTATTTGTGACCTAACAACATTCACAAGGCCGTTTACATAAGATACAGTAATTAAACAACAATATTCGCAATACCGTTTACATACACAAGAAACAGTAATTAAATAACAACAATCACAATGCCTTTTAATGCCTTTTACATACACAAGAAATAGTAATTAAACAACAACATTCACTCTGCCGTTTACATACACAAGAAACAGTAATTGAACAACAACATTCACAATGCCGTTTACATACACAAAAAACAGTAATTAAACAACAACATTTACAATGCCGTTTACATACGCAAGAAGCAGTAATTAAACAGCCTCAAGACTGAACCTTGGGGGACCCTTGCTTTGATTGTCCCCCAAGACGATGCCTGGCCCTGCATGACAACCCTTTGGGTTCTTGCACAAAGATTATCCCCCAACCAAGAAGTAAGTGGATCTGCATTTTTAGTTTGTGTATCAGATAGGACCAAATTAATTAAGTTAATTATGGAGAACAATAATTAAATGCATAATAGATATTGGGTACATATAGAAAACAGCCTGAAGAATCAGTAATATTTTGCATCATTGTTCTATTATATATCCTTGGGGATGTAGGGACACATGGGCAACCGATTATTGTAAAACTGTTAAATAATTCTTCAAGTTGCACACAGTAAAAAGCAAGATTCCTGGCTATAAAACACTTGTGAAAAGTTCACTTTTGTATGCATAATCCATGGACGATGGATGAATGTAAAATCATGAGCTGCTGGTCATTAATTTGTCATGGCTCCACTGGTGTGACAAACTAAGATCATTGACCACAATTTTAAAAATAAAAACATTTATACTTCAATCTAAAGGACTGCGATTCACCAGCACGATGGACACTTTTACAGCTGTTGTTTTAAATAACTGCACCATTATCGGAGAATGAACGTTTGAAATTTTCTATTTAGTGTTTTTAAAACAAAAGATCCGACAGTATTTTACTACTCACCGGAAAAAATGATCAGGTGTCGAACTTACAAATTTAACTGACTATTTCCCGTACTTTACTTCTTTGAAACAAAAACGGGACCTTACAAGTCCCCAGAAAGAATGAATTGTGCCTAATAACAACTTCTGTTCATAGTTGTACAATACAAACTGTTTTGCGTTATCTTGATACATAATTTCAAGAGTAGCAAGACTTCTGGAAAATTTTGACAGCAAAACGTTTCCTTTGATATGTAATTGAACTCTTAATTTCAAGTAAAATATTTCCTGACCACTCTGATATCGGCATGGTGTCACGGCAGAGGTGAAGTTTGCTGATTGAAGTGAAAGGAGTTAACTATTGTGAAAATCTCAGTGTCAGCAATTAAGCACATTGGTATTTATACGGAGCAGCCGTTGATTTAGTGCAATAGTGAAGGCTGCTAGGAACAGAGACACCCAGGTGATGAGTTCAGCATGTATCACAAAATCAGTATATAAATTATGAAAAGCACCAAAGCATTTTCTTCAAAGCTGAAGAGGTATACTTACCAGTTAAAACTTACGGACAGTGAATGCAGACAAAAAGATTCCTCTTGCACTATAAATTGCTCTCTGTGTGCTCTAAAATAGACAATATCCTCTATACCACTTATAGCTGTACCTCCTGGACTATAAATTGCTCCCTGTGTGCTCTTAAATAGACAATACCCTCTATACCACTTATAGCTGTACCTCCTGGACTATAAATTGCTCTCTGTGTGCTCTAAAATAGACAATATCATCTGTACCACTTATAGCTGTATCTCTTGGTCTATAAATTGCTCTCTGTGTGCGATAAAATAGACAATATCATCTGTACCACTTATAGCTGTACCTCCTGGACTATAAATTGCTCTCTGTGTGCTGTAAAATAGACAATATCCTCTATACCACTTATACCTGTACCTCCTGGACTATAAATTGCTTTCTGTGTGCTGTAAAATAGACAATATCCTCTATACCACTTATACCTGTACCTCCTGGACTATAAATTGCTCTCTGTGTGCTGTAAAATAGACAATATCTTCTATACCACTTATACCTGTACCTCCTGGACTATAAATTGCTCTCTGTGTGCTCTAAAATAGACAATATCCTCTATACCACATATAGCTGTACCTCCTGGACTATAAATTGCTCTCTGTGTGATCTAAAATAGACAATATCCTCTATACCACTTATACCTGTACCTCCTGAATTATAAATTGTTCCCTGTGTGCTCTAAAATAGACAATATCCTCTATACTACTTATAGCTGTACCTCCTGGACTATAAATTGCTCTCTATGTGCTCTGAAATAGGCAATATCCTCTATACCACTTATAGCTGTACCTCTTGGACTATATATTGCTCTTGTGTGCTCTAAAATAGACAATATCCTCTATACCACTTATAGCTGTACCTCTGGACTGTTGATGAAGTGGTTTTCGTTGGAAAACTCTAACGTGCTTGGTGAAATACTTGACAAAAGTATAAAGCAACAAAGAGAAATTTTATCACAAAAAATTTGAAATTTTTTAAAATGATCAAAAGACTTGGGAAAAATTCAACCAAGTTTATGCTGTTGCTTTGGTAACTCTGGAATCTCTTTGCTGTCATTGTTGGGTTTGATATTTATGAATATGGGTCATGTTTTTTCTACATAAGTGTATCATAGTAGAGATGTCCGACGTTACAATTGTTACATTTTTCGTGCGTATTTCAAAAAGCATCTGAGGTACAACCATGCAAGTTGGAGGAAACATCTATCAAAAAAAGAAGGTATGCACCGGTTTTGCTTGTCTTTTAGATTAATTATACAGTGATAGTTAAACATTTACTTAGGGAATATGTTGATTTGACGTTATACTTGTCACATTTGCGTCACATGCATCTCAAAAAGTGTTTGAGGTTCAACCATGAAACTTTGTGGACACATCTATCAATATAGGAAAGTGTGCAGCTGGGGTTTTGTTTTTCTCTTGGATGAATTATCTTGTGTTCATAAATCATCAATTAACTTCGAGAACAGTTTGATTCAACGTTAGACTTGTCACATTTGTGTCACATTTATCTCAAAAAGTATTTGAGGTCCACTTTTAAAACTTGGTGGGAACATAAATCAACATACGAAAATGTGCACTCGGGGTTCTGTTTGCCTCTTGGATCCATTACCCTACGTTAATGAATCATTGATTAATGAAAATGTTGATTCAACGTTAGGCGTGTCACATTTGTGTCGTGCATATCTCAAGAACTTTTTATATGCAGCTATGGAACCTGACAGAAGTGCACCTAGGTTTTTTTTGTCTCTTGGGTTAATTAAGCTCTGTTCATTTTTCATTAATTAACTTTGTGAACATGTCAACTCAGTGAATGGTTGGCTCATATCAAACTTGTGTTATGTGTATTTCAGAAAGTGGTTGATGTACAGCTATGAAACTTGATAGCAACATTATTTATATGTGAAGATGTTCCCCGTGGTGTTTTGTTTCATTCTTGGGAAAATTATCCTCTGTTGATAAACATTAAGTAACTTAGTGAAAATGACACTTCCAAGAAAATGAGAATTGGTTCTTGTCAAACTTGCGCCATGTGTAGCTCATGAAGTTTCAAGTATAGCCATGAAATTTGATAGGGATATCAATCAATATATGAAAAGTTATGTGTGTATATTTATTATTCATGTGACGATTTCACAATATGTTTGAAGTCTTTCACCAATTACATGCTACTGTTTCCAATACTGATCGGAGCAATGACAGGTGGGGGCATCCATGTCCTTTGGACGCTTTTTTAATTTATAATATATCTGCACGGGGATGAAGTTATTTGAACACTGTGCTAAGCTTGTTTGTTTGATTTGCTACCACAAAATAGACTGGGTTTTTTGAAGCCTAATGAAAACAAACAAGGCTTCATCAAACTCTGATTTTAACTGACGATAAGAATTTCTAAATTATGCCAAACATTATTTTAATAAGAAAATTCGGTCTTGAATTATGTACTATATGTGTATATTAAATCTTGTCACAAAAACTATTAATTGGGTATTAGTCTTGAGCACTCTATCATTCGCATATATTATAAAAAAAATAAGTATTCTGTCTTGAACACTGAACCACTTGCATATGATATGCATATATATACAGCATTCAGTTTAAATATATACTTCTGTCTTAGTCCTCCTGTGGGCATTGTATTGAAATATATGATAAAAATACCAAACGAGATAAACGTTACAACCACAGAAAGGCCGTGATATTTGTTGGACTTTTTTTTTTTACAAACAACGTTTTTTGTTGAAGAAAACAAAATGGGCTTTTGGGGTTGTGTACTCTGTCAAATACACATAAAGTTGCTGATTGCAACTTCTCCTCTTGGCACGCCTAATTTGATTCCCAGCGTTTGATTTCTTGCATTGAAACCTTTACAACTAGTAGGCAGCTGAAACATGCCAATAAGTAGATTTAGATGAAACATAATGCTGCAATGCTTAAACATAATGTGAAATATCTCGGCCAAAAACCTCCCAGACATTTTACTGGTGGATGAATACATACAAAAATGTTGTGGTCACTCAGTCTTCCCATTCACACATACACAACAACAGATGGTGGTTTATGTGCAAGCTGTCACCGTTTCCTGCATGATGATGACTGGGTATCAAAATCCTTCCTTACTCTGCTGAATACGATTGTCTAGGCCTTCTTGCAAAATTGAGCAGCTATGATTTTCTAGGTCAGATTCTGAACCCCTATCTGTTGGGGGGGGGGGGGGTAGAGGAGATTCCTGTACTGACATACTTGCCATTTGTATTTGCTATACCTACCTATTGGAAGCCCTATATTTTCCATACTTCTTACCAGCCTTTATTTCTAAATTTTCTTATTGTGTGTACGAGGGCTGGCTTAAGGGTTCTAAGCCTAAGTGGGATATTTCAATCTGATTGCCACCAACAAGTACAATCATTTAATGAATTATAGGCATAAGAACTGCAACTGTAGTTTGATTAGTGCCTTTGTACCAGACAATCTTTTGAACATACCCATTGAAATCACCAGAAATGGCCAATACTGGCCATAGGATAGTCACCAAGTACCAGCAACTGAAAGGGCCAACTCCAACACAGATACATGCAGACATGGTCTCCACTTTAGCAGAAGATGTCCCTTCCTTTTTTACTGTTGAGAAGTGGGCTGCAGGATTCAAGCATGGCAAAGAGAGAGCCTTGAGGATAACGTGAGTCCAAGAAGGCTTTCAACAGCAACCATTCCCGAAAACATTACCCAGGTGGATGACATGGTGATGGCTGATCAACGATTGACCACTCGACATATTGCCAGTGTTGTGGGCATCTCTCATGAGAGGGTTGAACATATAATCACCAAGGACTTGGAAATGACAAAAGCTTCTGCAAGATGGGTGCGAAGCTCTTAACAGCAGAGCACAATCATGTCAGATTCCTGGCGTTCTGTGACAATTTATTCCGTTTTGAAGATCCCAATGATTTTTGGCCTGATTTGTAACTATGGATGAGACCTGGATTCATCACTTTGAACCAGAAACCAAAATTCAGTCTAGACAATGGTAGCATCCGGGATCATCCCCCCCCCCAAAAAAAAAAATTAAAAAAAAAAAAAAAAAAAAGGCCAAGTAGGTTCCGTCTGTCGGACAGCTGATGGCCACTGTATTCTGGAATTCCAAGGGTATTCTGCTGGTTGACTTTCTTGAAAGAGGCCAGAATATCAGTGGAAGATATTATGCTGACCAACTGACACAGTAACGTGAAGCTATCGAAGCTAAGCGCTGGGGAATGCCCACTAAAGGAGTCCTTTTTCACCAAGACAATGCTCCTGGTCACAAATCGGTAGTTGCTATGTCAGCGATCCATGAGTGTGTCTCACACTCATTGACCATCTCGCTCATTCACCTGATTTAGCCCCGTCAGACTTCCACCTGTTTCCTCAATTGAAAAAGGAACTAGCCAGTCGCCATTTTCTAGTAATGACGTAATTTCCGCTGTGATTTTTTTTTTTTAGGGAGGCTGAAGAACATTTTTTTTACTAGGATCTAGGCCTTCCAGAATCACTGGCAAAAGTGTGAAAACCTGGAAGGGGAGTATGTAGAGAAATAAATGAAAACCATCAACTTTCTACGGGTCGTTGACAGCTAGGGTTAGAACTTTTCAGCCAGCCCTCGTACCATGTACTGGGGCAAAATTATTACCTGTACCAGCATGCTGGAACCCCCTGCCACCCCCTTTATATGTTGAATCCAACCAAATACAAGACTACCACAAATGCATTCCTGGCTTTTTGCGGGACTAGGATTTGCTTGCGATTTTATTCCCTTTATAGGATATGTTCCGACTTGTTCAAACTTTTAGATCTAGCATGCTTTGGGCATATTGCACTATCCTCTCAGGACACCGATGACGGATGTTGATTCTGCCAAATATGTGACAATGAAAGAGTAAGAGGAAACTTTGCTGACTTCTGTACCAACGTGTATGCTGTTACTTGAATGAATGAATGAATGTATAATTTTACTTCCTATACATACATGTGCATATAATGCTCCATTTCATCACATTGTGCAATATCTGCACCATTGCAAATGTGATTAGAGGGTAGATTTTTCAGAAAAAAAACGACGTTTACATAACAATTCTTCAGATACTTTTTCCATTCCTCTTTTCACACTTTCATTCATGTGTTTTGTTGCTTCCATGTGGTATGTTCTTGTAAATCATGTGAACGTACAATGAGCTTTCTAATTTATTCCTCATCCTACTAAAATAATATACAATTTTTACCTATAACCTATCCTAGCTTATCCACAGAGCACAGTCTTGTACAGCTGGAAGAATTTCTACCATTTGAGAGAGTTGAGGCGTGCGTGCAACGTATTAACTCGCACCTGCGACTTATTAACTAAAATTTTTTAAAATGTATTTTTTAAAACTGATAGATATTTTTTCAAGCTAAAAATATTTTTATTACCTAAAAATATATTTTTATAACCTAAAAAAAATATTTTTTCAAGCTAATTTTTTTCAAGCCTAAAAAATATTTTCAAGCTGAAAAATACTTTTTACACCTAAAAATATTTTTTTCAAGCTTTAAAATATTTCATATACCTGAAAAATATTTTTTAAGCTAAAATTATCATGGACAATGTCCTACTAGAGCCACCGTATGGTTCTGGCCCAGACTTAATAAAAAAAATATATTTGAACGTTTTCCATGTGAGAATAAAAGTTGAGTGAAACAGAAATTTAGGAATACAAAGAAAGATTTACACTTTGCACGAAAACTTTACAAACAGTATTGGTTGAGCCTTGGGACAAAAAGAAAAGGCCTGAGCTAATTAAAGGATTGCCATACAGGAAAATAATTAACGGAGGTCACACACTGCTCATTTGTTAGAATTTGGTTGAATGTTCAGTAAAGCAAGTGATATTTGTCATAAATAATACACACACACACACACATATATATATATATATATATATATATATATATATATATATATATATATATATACATATGTACATATATATGTATGTACATACATACATACAAAATAATAGGTCCTACAACCGGTTTGTGGGTCATGCCCATTGTCTGCGGGTCAATTGTACTCTTCAAACCGGACTATGGGCAGTATATACCAAGTATAGATTTGCTAATTTGTATATTTCTGACACCCCCTAGGTAGTGCATTGAATTTAAGGCAAACATGGTTTATGGGCATTTTTCAACTGCCCATAAACAGAACAACTGCCCACCATACGGTCTGAGGATTACAATCCTGCCCATAAACCACTCAAGACATACATATATATATATATATATATATATATATATATATATATATATATATATATATATATATATATATATATACATACATATATATATACATATATATATGTATATATATGTATATATATATATATATATATGTATGTGTGTGCATATACACTCATGATGGTGATCAGATGTACAATATTTTACATGTGTTGCGTTACACGAGTCTAATCCAATGACAATTTTGCCTCAGTTTGCTCAAACAGGGTGCCAGGATCACAGACTGCATGACACAGTTGCTCAAACAGATATGCTAAAAACATGGGCAACCATCCGCATCGTCTTTACATTGTTGACTCATTGTGGAATTCTCCACTCAATTTCTGACAAAGGCGCTGCGCAATCGCATTTCGTTCCAAACGCAAAATCAACTTCCGAATAAAAGTTGCACACCAAAATACCGTAAGGGGTAATCAGGCCGACACATTGTGTTGTGCGTACGTGCAGTGTGGGCCGTTATTTCAACAAAACGTAAGTGCACGGTCTGTGCCATAAAGTCGTGTCGTCGGGTGAACACCAAAGTGCCCAATCGACAGGTAAGGGATTGTCGTGTTCATAAAATTCAGTTCAATGGCAATGCTACTTTCGCTTTCTGGAACTTGGAGACCACTACATAAGCCGGGCACAACAACCGGAGATGCCAGCATTCAAAATGCCACTTCACGGACATTTGTGTGACAACATCAGGGACAGCGCATATTTAACAAAAAATACGAAGGAAAACACTCAGTTTCAATACGAGATGAACACCGTAAATTGGCGACAGTTTCAGCCGATTTCAGGGGCTGCCCCTGATGATTGAACTATTATACCTCAATGTAGATGTGTAGCGTATTTAAAACATACACACATATGTGTACAGCGGTTTTTATGCTGCCTGTATCCTGTATGCTTTCCATTCCGGAATCCAGTTATCGTTTAACCATTAATTGGTTTGACCTGCTTTTCAATGCCAGCATAACACACACTCTCTCTCTCTCTCAGATGAAACGAATGGACATTTACACGTTTGTTCAGGTCTGAATGCTGGAAAGAACCATGCCAAATAGACATTCGAGTCAATAATGTTGGCAATCATCTTCATTAAAGACAGGGTGACTTGCAGTAGTATTTTCTAGTGGCGTATATTTGGAAAGAGCAACACTTCTACATCAAACTGCGAGTTCAAATCAACAGTTGAACAGTTGAAATAATTCAATACTGATTTGCATGGTTTTGTTGTTATCGGGCTTGTCTCAATGCATTATAGCTCAGGTTAACTTGAATCAGCGGGGCTTTTCGTCATTGCTTTTCATCCGTCATCTGAGTTCATACCAAGGTACTTGTGCCATGTGGGTGGGTGGAGGTTGCAACACCTAAATTGGTATCATACAATATATACTCTACGTGACATTTTGTTTCAAAAGAAACGTCCGTCCAATTCACATTTGCAGCATCTCTCACGCCGCTGGTCAGATTCTCGTCAAACTTGTCGGGCATGTTCATGTTCGTTGAGTCAGTCTCTGTCAAGCATATAGGTTGCCCTGCATCATCATCATCATCATCATCATCATCATCATCATCATCATCATCATCATCATCATCATCATCATCATCATCATGTTCATCATCTTTTAGGCAATTGCTTTGGGAATTCGCGGACTAATACTTCTGGAAACCCCAGGATTGCCAGTTTGTTGTTGTTGTTGTTGTTGTTGTTGTTGTTGTTGTTGTTGTTGTCGTTTTCAGCTGGTAGCGCCACTAGTGATCTTCATTTTTTTGCAAAATGAATTTGTAATTCGTTTTGTAATTTTCAATTTCTCCAAAGCCCAAGTCACATGTTGGGTTCTCTTCAAACGTTGTGCATATGTGGCTTGACTTGATCTCCTCTAAATTTGTTCACTAAATGATGGCACTGTAATTTCCTAGTTTTTAATTTCCGGTTTTTAAAGGATATTCGAAAATACTTAATGATCAATTTATTTAGAGTAGATGTTCTCATGGTTAATATAGGACCAATTGTGTACTTTCATGTATATGTAATTTATTACACAAAACTGTAAACCAGAGCCGTTCAAACTTGGTGGGGATGTATGTTGTAGTACCTATCAACTTTGTTTACCTATTGTTTTTGTTTATTTAAAAAAAATCAGTGAAAACGTTTTAAAAATCTCCTTTGAATCTTCCGGCAAATGGCTTTGAAATCACTTAGGAAAGCAATCAGGCTGTCACACCTTAATTTGATCAGCATGCAGTGCTACTTGTTTTCTTCTCTCCCCCCCCCCTTTTTTTTTGGAGGGGGGGGGTAAACATTAATCTTTCCTCCAGATCAATTGGCTGGATTTTCACCAAACTTTGTTCAAATGACTTCAAATGAATTCAAATGACTTCATATAAGCCTATGCCAAATTTGTTTATAGGAATATACCCTTTTCTGATCTCAATAATTTTTGGAATCAGCGCCAACCGATTGCCAATATAATCTTAGACTATGTAGGACTTTCATTGTTGCAAAGAGGGGGCAGTGACAGAAGATGGTATGATTTTTTTCTGTGTGATATAAAAAGCTGATAGTATATTGGCCATTAGGTCAATGACGTGCAAGCTAGTAGTGCACAATGATTTGAGTGAAAAAAGATATGGATTTTCCACCTAGATGAATAAGGACACCCCTACATGCCATTATACAGCTTACATGGCCAAATTACACAACCATGGTTTGTGTGTATCTAGAGGTTGTTGAACAGAGTCTTGTTTCTTTCAATCTTCAGATTTTGCAAAATACGGGGAAATTTTCAGCTGATATGGGTTTCATGTGTGTTGCATATACAAATTGTGCAACTAAAACTGTAGTATGTAATTTTGTTGAGATGTTGAACTGTTCCTTGCGTCCATATATGTTCCTTTGTTTGGTGTCCACCTACTGAAAAATTGGGAGTGGCCAAACGGGTCTAGAATACCGGTCTGAGTCATGGCCACATTCAATGAACCAAGAAAAACCAAAGTTTCAGATTTTACTTCATAAAAAAAGGCTAATACAAGAAAAATAGATTATGTTGAACAATGGCAAAGGGTAGCATTTCGAACTGTCCTCATTTTGAAGGTACCCAGACAGATCTGCTGTGAAGCAAATCTTCTTTTCTAGTTTCTTTTACCTTTTTTTTTTCTAAGGAATAGGCAACTTGTCGAATGGTGGAATTATCATACTGTACCGGAATAAAATCAAGGTAAAACATGTTTCTGTGCAGTAAGAGGTTTTGCCGCTGGTACCCGGGTATCCGGTCCTGGGTACCCGTTACGGGTCCCGGCCATTTAACATGATTTATTTGCGGGTCCCGGGACCTGACTTTTCCTTTAAGTCAATGCACTAATTGGAACAGAAGTTTGGGACTGTTTGTTTCATTTGCATTAGTAAGGAAATACCCATCACTCACTACAGGTCCTAGGAAATGTTAAATGCAAATTTTACACTCCATTTATATCTTTGGTGCTGTTTTTTCCGGCAATGTAAAACCAGGGATAAATATGTATGTCTCTATCAGCTATTGTTTCAGAGTGCTTCTTTATCCTTCGCCAGCTTTCTCAGTGCCAAAGAAATGCCTCCTCATATGCGTTTTAAATACCAACAAAATCCCAAGAAAATTGTGATTTCGGAATGGGCAGGAAGGAGGGGGTCAATGCCAATCCAAATATATTTTGGCAATTATTATTTTTTTTTTTTTTTTTTTTTTTTTTTTTTTTTTTTGACGTGATCCCTAATCTCAATTATTTGTTTGCATGTTTAGTTTGTAAGTTCGTGATATATCGCCCACTTTTGATCAAGTTGTTTGAATTTTCGGCATTGGGTGTTTTACCTCCGCTTTGTCTTTTTGTCCAATTTGGCATATGACATTAAATGTACTCGATTAGACGCTCAGCAAGTGCCCATAGGGCTTAGCCCTTGTCTTTTAATTTGCCTGTTCAGTTATTGTAATTAACAATAACTACTGTATTTTACAAATCGTATCAATGGATCGGGCAGTGCTTAATATATGTTTGTGTACAGGCCACAATTTCTTGTTGTTAACTATGAAGCTAAACACACGTTTATCAGAATACTTGGACAATAAAAAAACTGTGTCCTGTGACCTGCATCTTCGGATATGCATCTAGTCGGAAATTACAGGGCTTTGCCCTATTCTTCAATTTATATATAAAGTATGTTTAAACGTAATAAGGTCTGAAATTCATGTCCAAGTAAAACCAGTTCACTAGATTAAAGATATTGGTCATTCACCAATGTTCCAAATTACAAAGTGGACACAATTGATACACATGAAAGTGGATAGGAAGACTCACGTTATGACAAGATGTCGCTCACATATGAGCCATCCGAAGGTACAGAATATATATATATATATATATATATATATATATATATATATATATATATATATATATATATATATATATATATATATATATATATATATATATATATATATATATATATATATATATTCTGCATTAGTCTATTGGTAGCCAATCAGCTGTCTCTATTTGTAACACGTGCCTGCCCTGTAAATGTTATATTGGATCGTTATATTGGACAGCTCGAGGAAATCCCCGTGCGCGCGTGACGTCATAACGCAAATGACATTCACTGGGGCTTTTCCTTAGCTTCAGCCAAAATGTGTAAAATTCCAATGGGAAATAAATTTTGTGATTTAACTATAGAGTGTTTCAGACTTCTGTATTTATACAAGGAAAATCATACAAATTGCAAAATATAACAGATGTTGGATGGCAGGTCGTCCAATATGAAGTTTACGGGACTCTGAAACGTTATATTGGGTTCGGCTTCGCCTCACCCAATATAACGTTTCATCGTCCCGTAAACTTCATATTGGACTCCCTGCCATCCAATATCTGTATAATATATATATATATATATATATATATATATATATATATATATATATATATATATATATATATATATATATATATATATATATATATATATATATGTAGAGAGAGAGAGAGAATGAGACAGGATTAAGAAATGTTATGCATGCACGTAATAGTGGCAAGCTGAGGATCTGAAGAAATGTAAGACAAGCAAAAAAGGAAAGAAAAAAGAAAACAAGCCTATGTGTCATTACAGTGTAAACTTGTAGTTTCATATAACACTGTTTAACTCGAAAAAATATATGGTGCCTGCTATGAAAATAATGGATTCCAGAACCATTATTTGTTATGTTGGTTGTTATTTCTCTGACACGTAACAATAAACTTTTGAACGTACGATTTGGTACTTCTTTAGACGTTCATTTTGTATGGAGTTACCAAGGCCCTGTAAGCTATGGGTGTGGAGTTTATCTAAAACATTTCTGTTGCATTTACAATCACAAGGATTTCACGTTTCAAACTTTGTTCGGCTATAGTTGAGTTAATTGTATTTACAAATAATTAACCACTCCCTCCAGTACAATGACCGTGTGTCTCTTCCGTGGATTTAAAGGAAAGTGGTAAAGTCTATTTGGAAGATTTTTATTTGTGAATTTATGACTTTAGCTTCATTTCAGTAAAGATATCCTTTACTTTCAATAATTATAACTCTTTAAACAGAAGATCTATGTGTGCATTATATTTACTATATGTTTTCCATCTTACAGCTTTGTTTTGCATTTTTTCTATTTTGCTTATTTTGAATCCCCAGTTTAAAATCCCAAAATCAATGTATAGGAGTATTACCGAGATATAAATCATGAGGTTTGTATCCGGGGCAGAAAATATTTAATTTTGTATAACATTCCAACTGCCGTTTCTCCTCAATTGAAAACAGCACTATCTTGTTTAGACAACTCCTTTTCCAAAAATTCCAGTGTCTTCGACAAAACCTAGAGGCATATTGCTGGCGGCTGACACACTGTTGAAAATGTGTGGGGAAGAATGAAATAAAAGACTATCAAGACTTTCACTTGACATGCAAACTGTAAGCCTGTGACATAAATCCACGTGTGTTCGTTTACGTTCAGTCCATGGACATGGACATAACTCTGTCAGGTTGATACAGCTCTCAAGGGTAAATCATAAATTGAAAAGTGAAAAATGCTCAAAGGTAATCGTCCCGGAAGTAACACGTCACTTTGTTCTACCGATCTGCAACATGTCAAGTCTAGAATAAAAAAAAAAAAAATAAAAACTGAATGAATTGAATGGACAGAAAATCGCTTAGCTTGATACTCAGCCAACCGCCATTGTTGGCGTAAGGATACAACCTCCCCTCTTCATCTTAACTGAGCACATGTCACAGCTGAAGCTGAGGGTCAGTGCAGCTCATATTGGGACTTTATTTTGGGCTTGTATATCTTGGTCATCTGAGCTGTTTACACAGTCACCCTTGCTTTTGTTTTCTTTGTCTTTTTTTCATCCTGTGAGGGTTGCCAATTTCAATTATTATACATTAGTTTCAAAATCAAAGTCATGGAATTGCAATACCAATTGACCATCTATTCAGGATTCGTTACAAAAAGAGTCACCTAAATAATGCAAAATATCAAATTTTGTTTCAAAACTATTTCAGTGTTCTAACATTATAATGTCATTTCCAAAACTTTTTTCCAAGCAATTTGCCTCTCCCCCCCCCCCCCACCTCAAAAATGTTCAATTTTCTCCTTTGGGAAGAGTATTAACTACTCCCATCACTGAGCAGTGGGATTTCGGGATTAATGCATTCGTTTGGTATGGCACTGCAATCAACTCAACTTCTAATAATCAGTCTGTCATCAATTTAACTGCTCCAAACGGACAGCGCAATCGACATTCCTTTCTGCGATAAATATTGCACGCACGAACGTTCAAGAATCCAAACGAATTATTAAAGCGCAATTTTTATATCATATGTATATTATATATATATATGTATATATATAATATGTATATGTTTATATATATATATATATACATATATATATATATATATATATATATATATATATATATATATATATATATATATATATATACATATGATTTCTAAAGACTCAAAATTAGTAAGTTTTTTTAAACGTGCCTTTTTCTCAGCTCGATCCGTGGTTACCAAAAAATAAAAATGAAGTTCATAGTTTTTATAAAGGACAAAATTAATATTTTGGACCTACGTTGATTCAATATACGCACAAAGTTGCCATAGGCAAAGAGTCTTACTGATTTGTTTCATACAGTGAAGAATCGAAGTCAACGTCTTAAGTACGTAAATGATAGAAACAACCATACTGTTTTAATATATATTTGATATTACAGAATGAGAGAAGAACACAGGAAAGTACTGCGAGTACACAGAAAATGGCTGATGGACAATGGCATGTCTCTAAACAACTTTTTACTTCCTGAACTTGAATCACAGCTGATAATTACACCTCTGGAGAGGAAGAAAATTGAGGTATGCATGTAACTTACTGCTTCTATCGCAAATTTTACATGCATGCTCTCAGCTTCTTGAAGTTGCAAACATCAACATGAGCCCTCCGTCCAAAGAAGACAAATCGCTGAAAGGTGGCGGTAGAGGACTTTTATGAAATTTGTATAAATATATACATATTCCTTTACTGTTGATTGAGAGGTAGAAGCCGCGTCACCAAGGATGTGATGACAAAGTGTTAAGACGCACTTCTTTCATTTATTACAGTCTGTCTGAAGTCCTCATGGGCCCCATGAATTTAATTTTACAGATGACACCACATCCTTATATTTAAATGCACTTGGCCTATGCCTTACCAACCCACACAATTTTTCAAATAATGTTATGAAACGATGTATATGGCTTTTTTCCTTCATAAAAGCTGCTTGAAATACTGTATTTGTGGGAGTGAGTCGAAAAGCCATAAACAGTTGATGTCACCTGACTATTTACAAAACGATGAGGTCATTTCAATCAGTACGCAATAACTTGGACAGGTGCCAGGTCTTGCGCCTGAATGTGTGTCTAAAACAGGACCATGTTGCCCCTCTCAATTATATTATGAATGAAAACTAAGTTACTGTCACAGTGCACAAGACGTACTCCGTCTGCCTGCACGCTGGTCTGCCTGTCACAATGGTGAGGGGGAAAGGATTTTCTGAAGACGCACAGCATCTGTTCGTAATTACCAACAACCTGGCAAAGAGCAAAACGGACCACTGTTCTTTGTCAGGTTCCTGGGAATCCAAACCATTGGTATTCAGATAGCCTTTTGACCCGAAACAGGCAGAGGTGACTTCATGTGTTGTGGCCCTTGCCTCCCACCTCATAGAGTATTGTAAGTGAGAGTTATAACATGAAAGGAGACGATTATGGCTTTTGTCATATGGCTGGTAGGAATTAGCCGATCATAAGGCTCAAAAAGTGTTGATTATATCCCATAACCATCGATTATGAAAAAGAATGTATTATGAAACTTGATAATGCATCTTTTTGGGGGCTTACCTTCACCCTCAATAATCGCAAAAAGGGCCCGCAAAAAGAGTGAATTAAATAAAACCTATAACTCACTCTTTCCGAATTAACCCTTTCAATGTCTAACAATAAAATTTGAAATGATTTACCTGGATTTCCATGATAAAAACTGCCCATTCAAGTACCAGCACGCATTATACCATCAGCCACAAAACTTCTCCAGGTAATCCAGGTAAATCATTTCAAATTTTATTGTTAGACATTGAAAGGGTTAATTCGGAAAGAGTGAGTTATAGGTTTTACTTAATTCACTCTTTTTGCGGTCCCTTTTTGCGATCATTGAGGGTGAAGGTCAGCCCAAAAAAAGATGCATTATCAAGTTTCATAATACATTCTTTTTCATAATCAATGGTTATGGGATATAATTAACACTTTTTGAGCCTTATGATTGGCTAATTCCTACCAGCCATATGACAAGTAGTTTTTATAAAGAAAAAACATATATATTGTTTCATATCCTTTTTTGAAGAAATGTGTGAGTTGGCAAGGCAAAGAGAAATCATATAGGCCAAGTGGATTTAAATACAAAGATATGGGGTTAAATGTAAAATTAAATTCAGGGGTCCCATCAGGTCTTCAGACAGACTGCAGCTGAGTTTATTCAAGTACCTCGGTCAAGGACCCTCAGACTTTTGTCAGCATGTTGCTTAGAAAGCGCAGCTTGCCATCTGAAATAATGTTTACAATCATCATTATTTCAAAAATAAATTGTGTATATATATATATATATATATATATATATATATATATATATATATATATATATATGTGTGTGTGTGTGTGTGTGTGTGTCCGTGTGTGTGTGTGTCTGTGTGTGTCTGTGTCTGTGTGTGTGTGATGCTTAGACAGCACAGCAGCTTACCATCTGAAACGGTATATATATATATATATATACATGTATAGTAGAATCTCCAATTAAGGTTACCTCTATAAAGAGATCATTTCTATATTAAGACCACATCTTTCAGTCATTTAGGTGGTGTTAATAGGGAGATTCCACTGTATACGGAACGCCTTTCTTGTTTCATTCAGTATTTGATCATATGAACAAACCAAAGTATGTGTATTTGAATTTGTAAATGTATTTGTTCATATGATCAAATACATTTGATCACATGAACGAATACCTTTGATTCTATAAACAAAAGCATTTGATCATATGAACAATTATTTTCTATTTGTTGTTGTGTTAAAATCGATTTGATGATATGTTCAAATCCATTTGTTCCTATGATTATATACGAAAAGACATACCATGGTTTTTTCATATGAATAAATCGGGGTTTTTCGTGTGAATAAATAATATTTGGTCTACTACTAAATAATTCGAAGCGAAAATACCAACGACAACGTGAACAGCTTCGAGGATAAGGTCAGACAGACACAAAGTTGTTATGGCTGAATGTCAAGTTGAGTTATCACTTTAGCAGTCGCTTGGCGTAGATTTTGATGAGAGGTCCAGGAAAGGCCATAACATTGATTTTGAGTTTCAAAGAGACCATAAAATAGAAGTTTATGGTCTGATTATAAATAAATGCAATACAACTTATGAGAGAGATCAGTTATCATCTAAAAATGCCAAAAACAGAATATAAAAGATGTGAATAATTTAGGAAATGGAAAATGAATACTTTAGGGGCCAAATAACCAAACAAAACCAAACCAAACAGAGAGAAGAGCAAACATGAGGTTGTAAGATAATAAAATCTTGTATTGACGAGCCTTACAATACAATCTTTTCTCCGCAATACAACCCCAGGCTGGCTGAAGAACAGCCAGCTCCTTGAGGTATTTATACCAGCCATACTTGGTCATGTGACCACATGCATCCAGTTTCTCTAATATGAAACAAAGAAGAAAATACTTAAATGGCCGAACTCTGACATTTTAGATATGCATATGAAAATATTTAAATGTGACTTTGTGTGTGTTTGCCAAAAAAAGTTTTACACGTAGGCCTGAAACATGAACTTGTCTTATGATTTGTATCACGTTTGGAAAGTTTGCCTCTAACTTTGAAGGACAGATGTTCTATAAACTGGATGCATGCTGTACAACTGGTTTACAATACTTTTCAATGAACATTTTTATTTCCTTTTATTTCCCATTTGATCTTCTATTTCTTGAATAAGATTGTTATTATTTTTAATCATAACAAAGTGAGCGCGTCATCATCTGTTCTTTGATGATCGACCTCGGAAAAATACAAATGTCCGCTTGTTGCCTTTCCGTGTTTGCAGTGGTGCTGATTGCGGTGCTCTTGTGACCAACTGTCTGAGCACCTGCTGCACTTGATATTCACCCAAGCATTTCGCACATGTAAGGGCATGCGTAACAGGAAGTATTCATGATATGTACAAATAATATTTGATTACATGAAGAAATCGATGAATTGATTTGCGCATATAAACGGAAGGGGTTTGATCATATGAATAAATCATAAAATATGAAAGGGAATTTCTAACACATGAGAAAATATTATTTTTGAATGAGCACTTATCAATGATAGAGGTTTCATGTACATTCATGAGACATACCAGCAGCTCACATCTGTGTTTATTTTCCATTTATCACTGACATCTCGCTGATTATCATTGATAATTCTAAAAGTTCCAGATAACACATGCACCTGCATAAAAACACCCCATTCAATTTTCCATTTTAATCCAGTTTTGAACTCTAGCCTGTTGGTATTTATTTTTAGACCAAAATACATTTACAACCCATTGGGTGTGGAATCTTCAATTTTCAAAATGACAGCTAAGTCTTTTTGTAGTAAGTCCCGATTGGATATGTTGAAGAGGTAGTATCCAAAATATATGTGTGCTTAATGTTAAGAGAAGGTTAATTTGTCGAATGACTGAAATGTACAATATATAATGGGACTTTGTCAGAGTGAACGGTACCTGAAAATGTAAATACAATGACTTGGAAGTTGGCAGTTGTGGGCGGTGATGGGCCAAGAATAGGAATATTGTATCTGACACTGAAGTCGCCCCCAGGCTATGAATTAAGAAGCAATACTGGGCGGACGTGCCAAGCGCCTCCGCTGGGTCAAAGATGGAGCTTAGTGGAGAAGGTTACCCCGATGGTGGATACAGGTTCGAAAGTACCGGCGGGTTTTTAAGTAATTGGTATCAAATACTGAATAAAATAAGAAATGGCTTTCCACAATACATATATATATATATATTTCCACATAGAAAAATATCACGCTGAGTATCCAATATGTGTCTGACAAAACTTTATGCAGATAATTAACGAGTTTTTTTAAATTTAATATTTATACTAACAATTCAGGAGGTCAGGCCATCGGAGCTGGGAGTGGGGAAGCTGTTGGACTTTCTAGTCACAAAGTCCGATGACGGTACATTTGATGGCTTATGCAGAGCCCTGATCGTGGACGGACAGCGCCATGTCGCCAAGAAATTGCGCGATGAGGAAGAAAATGTATTGGGTCAAGATGAGGGGGCCACAGCCAAGGCCCCGAGTTCAACGAAAGTTATTCCTAGCCAAACAACAAGCGGTTGTCCCTCAAATGATGCACCTGAAACAGTTGAGAAAGGTGAATATATTTTTGTTACTTTTTTTTCAAAATAATTTGGCTATTCCAAGTGAACAACATACAATTTGTACCTCTACTAACAGAACGGGAAAAAAAAAGAAAGGAAAACATTACATATGTATGACTGTTAACATATAACTGTAGCAATACACACAATGTATACACGACATTTACACAACAACGATCGAGACAAAAGCCAGATTAAAAATTTAAAGAAAAACTGTCTTCAAGTTTAAATTCTGACAGATTGTATTGGCGAATATACATCCGAACTCAACAAATATAAAAAGAAAATAGTCGAATTATTTAATCTTTCACACACACTGTCTCTTGTTGTCCTGTATTGGTTTGGGAGGGTGCTGCATAACAAGACAAAATAGTGGAGACTAGCCCTTCTCGCCCCTTAAAAATCAGCACCCGCGGCTGTGTTCCAAAGGCCTGCATGAAATGTTCCTTTTTTCAGTATCCCATGATCCCATCGTCCAGTACCCCTACAACGAAGACTCGAGCTCAGACGATACCGCCCGCGGTCTAAACAAAATAGCAGATTTCGTCAGTGGTCTGAGCCAGATACAGAGATCCTTTGAAACGGCGACAGGGGACGAGGGAGAGGTATGTAATAAAACGTTTTGCACAAGATATTTAACACGACTTCAGGAGAGGCCCGGGAGGATATGATGCTGGGAAACATTTTCGTGCCCTACCAAGAAGGGAATGGGGGGGGGGGGGGTATGTCTTTGTACGCTGATACAGGTGGTATAATCTTATCTGATACAAGATACAGAATTTTTCTTTAACAGTTGAGAAATGGTGGCGGGCACAAAGCACGGAAAACAAATGGCCTTCCAGTGCACAAGTACGGTAAATGAAAATGCCCAGTCCGCCAGTACCAGATAGCTGAATGTTATCCACACCCCCAAAAGACCTATCTCAGTATGTTCAAGCTGCATAACTTTTCACCGGGTCAAAAAAGTTCCTACTTAGCTTTTACCATTTCCCCTTTGAATCAAGATTGATCCAACAGCTTTCCTCCGCCAGGTTATGCGCTAAGCGACCAACCCACGCCAAGGAAAGCTGTTGACATGGTCATGTCATGTTGCTTTAGTGCAGCAGACGATATTTGACCACGAGCCAGTTTTAGCCGGTTTAAAGGGGAAATGGTTAATGTACTGTACAATAGTCCAGCCCCATGCCGCTGCAATATATTGAGAGGGGACTCCTCTTTGTGTAGACTAATCATCAGGTCTAGTCAGAGGGTCAAATTGAACACATTGCAAAGGTAAATTTCAGTTAGCCCACTTAGACTTGCAATTTGTATCAATCAGATTCAATGGCCTCCTCCCCAGAATTTGGTATCCTCCAGAAGGGAGCAAAAATTGTAAAACGATACCAATTATATTACCGATTATGGGACTTTGTTTCCCTTCCACAAGATTCACAGTTTCTTTTCTTTTCTTTTACAGACTGTCATTGAAGGACGTCGCGTTAAATATTATATAAAAGGACGGATTTCCAAGGCTAAATTAAAATATGACGCCTTCTTCACGGACAAAGCAACAGGCATCACGGCTATCTCAAAGGGATATAAAAGCAAAAAGGGAGCGTACGAACATGGCAGAGACGCTTTACTTGCCAAGCTGACAAACGTAATGGACACCAGTAGTTGACGAATGAGAAAGCTGCTGTAATATGTCTATGTGGCATCAGCGATGCTTTAGTATTGAGGTAAATAGCAGCTATGTTTTAACACAGGGACAAAGGGTGGCAAAGTACAAAAAGACAAAAAACAAACAAAACACAAAACAAAAAACTAAAAAAAAAAAAAAAAATCTTGCCTTAAAGGAACTCGAAAGCACAAAAATAAAAATTGTTATCCTGTACCCAAAATTGTAATTTGTCTTTAAAGAAACATACATAAAACACAGTTTTGAACAGTCGCTACAATACCATGTGTTTTTCTAATTTTGCATTGTACAATCACAGAGCTACCATTACGTCACAATATCGAATGCTTAACCATAACTGATTGCAACTTACAGTCATACACGTCATATCGTTACGCATTTAAGCAAACAATGTCAATTGGCAAATAACACAATTGTTTGCAAATAAAAGCAGTTATTTGTGGTCAAATGTAAACAGATCAATGGCTGTCTTCGATAAAAGTACATAATTAATACGAAACTCCTGTATGGTTTAGCTATGCAGCCACGTAAAAACTGTTGCATGCATTTTTTATCGGTTAGGTCAATATTATGATCAGTTCGGACACACATTTTGTACTAAAACATCTCTGTAACTGAGGGAAGGGAATTGTCATCTGATCAGCTGACTTTTTTGTGTGTTATTTTACACGTATATTTCTTTGTTAGACACTTAAATTTCGGTGTTTTCGGCTTTTTTTTTTAGTTTCCTGCAGAAACGTATTCTCACCTCTGTTACCTTCAGCTGCTTTCAAGCACTTAATTAATCGAAATTAAAGCAAAATGCTTCAGGTTTCACCAGGATAATTTAGATACATATTGTTTTGCTGTGCAAGGTTTGCCGAGAGTCGAGACTTACCATTCAATGTAGCTCAATTCATGCAAAGCAAGCAAATTGTCGAAAGTCTGTGTGTATGCAGAGACACTGCGACCATTAGCCGATGAGCCAAGTGCTAATGTTTTATTGAATTTGGCTAAAATGGTGTAAATGGGTAAAGTATCAAAAACAATTATTAAAGGGCCACGACAGGAATTTTGTTCATTCTGCCTATATTTTCAATGCTGGATACAGATTTTTTAAGTCTAGGTCGATCCTGTGTGTGTATTGATGAAAGGATGTATAGATGCATGGATGACGTATCTAGACACAGATGGGTGGACGGTTGCATGGGAGTACAGTATATGGTTGAATTTACATTTAACGTTAGGCGCCAAACCGTGAACTGTAAATGCACTTCTAGATGGCATCGAAGAAAATGCACAGATTTAACATTGCACTGTGTGTGCTTTGTTACGTATTAATATATGCATGAACAGATGCATGGATCGATTTATCCAGATACGTGGACGGGTGCAGGAACTATAGTGTGCTGCTGCAGTTACCTTTAATGTTAAGTGTGGATTTGACCTTTATGCGTTTGTATAATATGGATAAACACATGCATAGACGCATGCAGATACAAATAGATGACGGATGCGTGACAATTGGGTGCTTGGCTGTGTTACATTTGACGGTACGTATCAAACCGTTAAATGGAAATACCCCCACTAAAAGTAAAAGAACAAAATACTAGCATTTCAGTACTGAACTGAAAGCGCTTTGATTTACATTTGATCTGTGCATGCAGGCATAGATACATGACTGCATGGACGTACACACAGATGGATGGACGGTTGCGTGGAAGTTGGGTGCCCAATCGCAAATCCATTTAACTGTACGTGTCAAACCGTTGAATGTAAATGCATCGCTAAATATACTTATAAACGTACAGAATGCGATGATATAAGTGAGTGTTCCTTGGTGTTCATTAACTTAAGCTTATCTTTGAAAATACTCATGGGTGTTAACTACAGATGTTAATAGGATGTACAATACGCTGAAAAGTACTCCACTCCTTGTCCACTCTCGCCTACTCTTGGTGCCATGAATAGTTGACACTTGTGTGGACTACACATGGCAATACACATCATGTGCACTTTCACACATAGAGCCAAATGTATTCACACATAAAAATAAATAAAAAAGAATCAATCCAGTGTCCCAAGAATTCTTTTACTTGAGAATCATCCTAGAAATATTGTGTTTATCAAGCTCAACTTCTTAAAAGCATTTTAACCCCAACAAGGGTGGGATCCAGGTGACTAAAAATACCTAATCAGCAAACTAATAAACCTGCAAGCAAGGGTCAGAAGAATTCTCTTGCTTGAAAATCCAGTTCAACGCACCAAATGTTCAATCAGTTTAGCTTTATTTGAATCATTATCTCATTAGATTGAAAATATTAGAATAACAAGAGGGCTGTGTGAACATCCATGCTCAGCAGACCTAGAGATTCATCATACTTGTGGTTCTGTGAACTTGAGATCGGATCAAGGTTGCTCATGTACTAAATAAGTCTGACCTTCTATGGAAGACCAATAACATGTGTAACATCAAGGTCCCAGATCAAGTAGTTCACAAGTTACCGTGAAGAGAGTAAAATCCACAGCAGTGCCAACCAGTGAACAACTTTGTTTGACCCTTTCACAAGGAACAAATGCTCCAAGTTTCAGCTAAATCTGAGTGACGGTTCTGGAGAAGAAGTCAAAAATAGCGGAAACACACAAAAAAACATAAAAAAAGAATACAATTGCAGCACCGCCTGGTAAAGAAATTCAGGACTAGGAGTCTCTAAGAGTGTCCCTGTGTGATATCAAATCAATTGGCTGAACGGTTTCGAAGATTTGTTAAGATTTGGAAAAAAGAAAAAAAATCACTAAAAAATCCGAAAATCACTGGAGCATGAATGTTTGAATGAACTTGGCAGAGACCTACCCAAGGTACATTGCCACCAAGTTTGAAGTCACTCTGGATCACGGCTTCGGAGAAGAAGTCGAAAATGTGAATTAGCATTAGAATGCCCATTGGCTTACATAGTAATCAATAGAAAAGGTACCTTTACTGATGAGTACCTGAATTGAAAAAAAATCATTAAAATCAGGCATTCACAGCAGTGCCACCTGGTGGACAACTTTGTTTGACCCTTTTACAAGAAATATATCCACTTAGTTTCAACTAAATCTGAGTGACGGTTCTGGAGAAGTTGAAAATAGCAAAAAACACACCCAAAAAATCAGAAAAAAATGCGGCACCACCTGGTGACCAAATTAAGAACTTAGAGTCTCTAGGATTGTGTCTGTGTGATATCCAACCAATCAGGTGAGCGGTTTTGGAGAAGAATATTCTTTAAAAATTGCCCAAAGAAAGAACCGAAAAATGCATTACAAAATCCAAAAATCATTGGAGCATGACCATTTGGACAAATCTGGTAGAGGCCTACCCAAGGTACATTGCTCAGTCGAAATGCTGAGACAGGATGGGGATTGATTGGCTACCAGCAAGCCTCCGTTGCAAGATAAGCCGTAGGCTGTGACGTCACGAAGATATACAAATTCAATGTGGCGGCCATGTTACTAACTGGCATCACTTACATATGAGAAATTGAAAAAAAAGTGGTACAAAAGTTGTGTTATGATCTCTTACCTTTATATATCATCTTTTCCCAGATATAAATTCACATTATGGTATTATTCCAGTCTAATAATACGGCCATGTTAATCTAATATGTCCATTTCATTTCTGACCTGTCAGCCATTCCTGACCCAAATATCAAGAATTCAAGTACATATATTTTGATTAAATTATGTACAAGCAAAATGATGACAAAATATTCTGCCTCTACTGCAAGAATACCTTCCTGACGCAAGCAATAAGATGTATGCCCAAATTAGAAAGAAATAATCTTGTGACCCGACTTTGAATTTCAACCTCTTAAATCCGCCACTTTGCAAAAAATTTCACATTTTCTGCAAAGCTCCACTTTTGTAACATGGGGTCTATTCCCGGCAGTTTGCACCTAGAATGCACTGCCAAAGCATACAGATCCCTAATATAACGGGGGTGGTGGGGTGGTAGCAACCCTGTGTCCACTTTCCGGCCAAAAAGGAAAGAACCCCAAAATTCCATATTCAGGGGGTAGGGTCCTTTTAATTTTGATAAAAAGTGAACAATTTGCCCTAGAATGCTCAAAAATGTTTTTCTTTTTTTTTTCACAACTTGAAATAATAACAAGTATGAAACTTGGCATAATCGATGTTATGAAACAAAAGTTTTATTTTATCATCTGTGCTAACCCCCATCCCCCATTACTTCTGATAAAATAGACTGTTCCGTTATTCATATTAGACCACTTGTACCTTGGAAAATTAACCCACCCCAGTCCAAATCTATACCCTCTTCAAAAAGTATGAAAGTACAAAGGAAAATAGAGTTCCCAGACACACAAGCAATGGTCCATAAAAGCTACTAAGGTTATTAGGAAAGCAAAGAGAAAATTTGAGAACTGGCTAGAAGTGTAAACATGCCCCCTCCCCAAATCATTTTATAGTTATGCTATATGTAGCACCAAGGTCAAAGACTGCTGGACCTATAAAGGATAAACAAGGTAATACAGTTGACGATGATCAAGCTATTAAATGATTACTTTATATCTTTACACACATACGAGACCTTGGACAACTTGCCCGGGATTACTGATCTCTACATAGGCGAAGAGAGTTGTAAATTGTATAAAAAGTAATTAAACATCAGGTGTCGTTCTTGACAAAATAAAAGCCATGAAACACAATAAAGCACCTGGTCCTGATGGCCTTGACTCCAGAATCCTAAATGAATCTGCTCAGGTCATATTAAAATCCTTATCTATGATTTTCCTGACACTTCACATTAGTGCTGGATACTTGAAGACTGGAAGAGAGCAGATGTTAGCCCTATTTATAAAAGCGGTACAAAAGTTCACCCAACAATTATAGACCCATTAGTTTCACATTGTGTATAAAATCATGGAATCTTGCATGCGAGATAGGATCACCAATTACTTGCAATCTAATTTTTTTTTAAACCAGTCCGCGCTGGTAAATGAACAAATGCTCTTGCTTAGCTAACCTGCTTTATTCTCTTGAAAAAGTGCCCACTTATATAGATGCGGGTGAGCCACTGGATGTGATCTATTTGGATTTCTAAAAAGCCTTTGATACAGTTCCACATATGGTTAACATAAAAAATTAGGGCTCTTGGAACAGGACAATTTATAACTTGATAAGAAACTGGTTAAGTGATAGATTTCAAAGAGTGGTATTCATCGGAGTCACCATAGCAATAAACCAAAAGTGGAGTCCCTCCGGGCTCAGTATTGAGTCCAGCTGGTTTTTGATCTATGTAAACGACACAGACCAAGCTGTTGACACTCTAATTGTTAAATTTGTGGACGACACCAAACTCTTCAACATAATTAAGAGTCCAAGATGCTGTTGAATTCCAAGATCTCCAATGTGCATTACAGTGGTCACATGACACGCTTATGTTATCTAAGGATAAGCTCAGCCTTAGCTACATCTTCTACAAAATCTCAAATAAACAAAGTATAGCTTATATTAACCCCCATAAAGTGTGCATTCCTGCAAAGTGAACTTGCTGGGTATCATGGCACTATTGCCAATCACATATTTTATTCTGTGTCTATACAGCAACTCTGCAAAAATAACTTTTTTTTTTTTTTGTTGCTAATGTTGATTCATTTTCTTCAGTAAATGGTACTATATAAAAATTTCTCAAATCCTCAAACACCTATCCTAAAAAGTACGTTTTGTTTTCCCCATGTTTTGCGCGGTTGTGGTCTGAAATTTAAGTAATGACACTCCATTTACACAGTAAATTGGTTATCTGATCATGCTATGATTTCTTTTAATTTAGCGATCCCTGTAACCCAATATGAATTTCCATATATGCAGGCATACAATAAAACAATACTTGAAACCCTTCCGGCTTCACCGACTTGGGACAATGCAAGTCCTGAAGCATTTAAACATGCACTTGAAACTGCCTGCAAACCTGATTTGGAATATATTTTGCGGATTAATTATGATCCGCAAAGTCGGGTTGACATTAACAAGGCCGTTACAGACCTCAACAATATTTTCGAAAAAGCTGGACAACTGACACTAAAATTTCGAAAGAAGAAAAAACGCAAAGGAGCGTCTGCCAAGCCTTGGTGACAGAAATTGTTATATTTTATTTAACAGCATGAGATATCTAGCTCAACAGGTCTCGGCTCTTTCCCACAGTTATGAACTAAGGCAAACATACATGCCACAAGAAGTCAGTTTTGGAAAATCTATAAAACAAATAAGCAAAATTTTAGAACGAACTTCGTAATTCTAATCTTAGTGAATACTGGCACCTTATAAAAGAATTGGAAAATGTGGTTTCACAAAAAGTGAGCCCAAGTGAAAAAATTCAACCAGATTCACGGTTCAAATATTTCAGTAACATTATGTCAAAAGGTTTAAATGCCTGCCAGAGTCCATTGTTCTCGGAAGTGATAAAGTTAGTACAACGATTGTACCTTCATGGTATGAAACTAATTACAGAATAAGTGTAAGCGAAGGTCAAGATTGTATTTCTGAATTTAAAAATGGGAAGTCTGCCGGTAAAGACGAAATTTTAAATGAAATGATAAAAAATTGTCGAGAATCACTCTCCCCGATTTTGACTCAACTGGTCAATTTGTCATTCATTTCTGGGATTTATCTCAGTTTATGGAAAGTTAGCTTATTGAGGCAACTTAAAAAAAGACGGATCTATTATTATCCAAATAAATATCGTGGTATATCTTTAAATAGTTGTGTGTCTAAATTATTTTGCTCTGTTTTGAATCAACACCTCATAAAATAAATGGAAGAACGGAATTAAGTCAATTAATATAAGGCTGGTTTCCGAAAGAATTCACGTACAAGTGGTCACATTTTTATTCTGAACATTGATAGACAAATTCAAAATTATTGGCGAACAGAAATTTCTTTATGCATGTTTCATTGATTTAAAGAAGGCGTTTGATACTATATGGCATGAAGTTCTATTTCATAAATCCAAATATTATGGTATTTGAATTGTGAAGGACATATATACAGAATCTTCTATACAGCTTAAGTTTAAGTCTGGATAATCAAGAAATATATATCTTAAAAAATGTGTCATGCAAAAAAGTGTCATTAGCCCCACTTTGTATAATTTGTTTTTAAACGGTCTGCCAAATATATATTTACAGAGGAATGCTGCCCAGTGGTTTTGTCAGAAAAAAAATAATTGTTTGTTATATGCCGATGATATAGTTTTTTCCTTTGAAAGCAGAACTGGCTTGCCGTTTTGTTTGGATAAACTGGAATAATATTGTAGAAATTAGAATTTGAGTATAAACGCAGACAAATCAAAAGTAATTGTATTTAATAAATCAGGAAAAAGGCTGTTAATATAATTTTATATTCACAATTTTAGACTTGATATCTTAAATAGTTATACATATTTAGGTATTGAAATTACATCAAATGGAAATTTTACAGGTGCCATAAAACAATTGTGCAATAAAGTCCATCAATCTCTTGGCAGGTTGAAAGGAATGCTGTTCATTTCACAGACCGATATTAGACTATTCATTGATTTTTTCGATAAGCTTATTGCCCCTGTTTTTTTTTTTTATATGGATGTGAAGTATGGGGTGCATTTGTAACTTTCCAAATCTATTGCTTGTGACAATATATCAGCCTACCTCAAAACCGAATTTGAAAATTCCATATCAGTTTACATCCTTCTATATGTTCTCGGAGTAAACAAGAAAGCGTGTAATGTTGCTGTATTGAGTGAAACAGTACAATATCCATGTTCTCTGCAGATGCTTACTCGTATTTGTAAAAATTTGTATTGTGTGAAAAACGCCGTACCCAACATTCTTCTATATGATGCATATTTATGTAACTGTGAAATGTCTCCGGCAAGATCACCTTGGATAACTTCATTAAGAAAAAGGTTTTCGATAATCAGTCGTGATGATATTTGACATCATGGAAATGAATTAGGAGATTTTTGTGCCAAAGTTATTCAAAATTTACAAGAAGCTAGATTTTTGACCCAATGGCAAAATACTATGGAATTACAGCCTCCATCAGACACACAAATTACGAACAGGTCGTACGAAAATAGGTAAGCAGCAAGAAGGCATTTATTGAAACAAAACTGGTGCAACTCCATGGAAAGTAGTTAAGTTTTAAAGCTGAATACTTGTGTTTCCCATGGTTTTGGTATTTGGTATTGGAGCCGGTGTCCGAATGACGTTTACTGTTATGGTGATGCTGCAGCGTCTCGTGTATTGCTATGATGGTTACAAGGAGAACTATCTATTGAAACAAAAGAAGAAAAAGTGGACCGAAATGGCAGTCATAAGCCATAAAGGTACTTACATATGTTGGGTCATTACACTGTCAAATAATTGTGATGTTTACCCGGGTGTTTACCTAGACCCATTCGGATAACATGCAACCAAAGAATGTAGTTTGAGGAGATTAGTTTTTAAGCAAGAAAAAACAGTTTTCATGTATGATGGTCGTGCGTTTGTGTGAACGATCAGGCTGATTGTAATCATTGAACAAAAATGCATTCCATGCAAAATAAATTAGAACATAGATAAAACATATATTTTCATACATACCGGTTATGAACTTGAATGGCCAAACACGTATCAATGCCGTGTGCAAATTAAAAAAAGTGTACAAAACTATTTCCCTTTAATTAAAAAGATAATGGGCAAATAAATATTGAAACTTTCAATCCTCTTGTCCATATAATAGATGCCTAGACCTTGGCCCTTCAATAAAGGTTACAGACGATCCGCCCTACACCCCCCCCAAAAAAAAAAAGAAAAAGAAAAGAAAACACACACACACACACACACACACACAAAACATCACAAGCCAAAGGGTAAACAAAAATTCCATACATTTAAATCGCAATGTCCAAGACTTCTTAGTAGCAATCATATAATTACATATGTCAAAATGTTTTCACTATCCCAAATTATAGGATTTATGTTGTATCAAACGTAGCTGGCGCTGAACTTCACGGTGTATGGGAGTAACACCTGGTACAGAAATTGCTTACTCTTTGAAAATCGGCACCGATTGGCGTTCATTTTTGCTCCAATCATTAGCGGAATAGGCAAACATGAGCCCACCGATGTCATTATCTTCATGGCTAGTTTGTCACCACATTCTCGGCAAGCAATTTACACAAGAGCTATAGAAAACTCTACAAACATGCAAATTAGACAACAAGTTATTTGGGGTAGCAAATTCATATTGCATTATAAAAAGAGTCTTATATTCAGAAGATGGATTGACTCGAACATAATTTATGTAGCAGATCTACTGGATTATGAAAATGTTTTGAGAAATGATATAGCATATGGCAAATTAAAGGACAAAAGAAATTGGATAGTTCAAAGTAACATACTGTTTAATGCTCTTCCCAAAAGATGGAAAACGGCATTAAACAGCGAATCTGCACTGAAAACTAAAAGTAAAATAAATACTAACTTTCACTTGTATAACAAAACTTTTGATTCTAATTTTGATGTTAAAATGATTTACAAATGGTGCATAGACAAAAAATTTCAGAAACCAATCATACTGAATTTCTGGAAAAAGAAATTCAACATTGATAGAATTATTTGGCCAAAGGTTTGGGCCCTATGTAATTGTATTTATATAGAAAATAAACTAAAATAATTTAGGTTTAAACTGATCCATAAGTTAAGTTCCTGTAATTCATTACTATTTAAATGGAAACTAACAGATAGCCCTTTGTGTTCATGTTGCAAACAAGATGATGATTATGAACATTTTCTAATAATGTGTACAAGAGTCTATACATTACGAGAAAAAGTGAGAAATATTTTTGTTTTATTGGGCCTTGAAAATGTCGAGGTAACTTTGCAAGAATTGATTCTAGGATATAAAATATACTATGAATAATATAATTGGGTTAATTTCATACTACTTGTATTTGCATTCACTGTCTATAAAGGTCATATAATAAGTGAAAATAGAACCAAAAAGTTTGATTACTGGAATTTGTTTAAATATGAACTGAAATGGAGGACAGATAGTATGAAAGAAAAACCTACCTTTGTACAAAAATTTGTTAAGCTTGCTGTTGCAGACTTGTGTTAACAAATCAGATTTCTGTTTTTTATAGTCAAATGTGTGTTATCTTTTGTAATTTACTTTGTGTATAACTATAATGTATAATGTTGTATTTATGTGTGTGAATAAACGAGAGAGAGAGAGAGAGAGAGAGAGAGAGAGAGAGAGAGAGAGAGAGAGAGAGAGAGAGAGAGAGAGAGAGAGAGAGAGAGAGAGAGAGAGAGAGAGAGAGAACCTATAGAAAACAAGATTTGCTTTACGACAAATCTGGGTAAATTCAAAATGAGAACAGTTTCAAATGCTACAATTTGCCATTGTTCAACATGATATAAATTTTGTGCATTCGCCTAGTTTGCATATATTAAAATGCTATAACTTGAGTTCTAGGTTTATTGGATGTGGCCATGTCAGACATTCATAACTGAAGTTTGGAAGACATCACTATCTGTAATAGTTTTGTAGCCACTAATTTTGTGTATTTGCATAAATTAAAAGCCTACAACTCTGGTTCATGGTTCATTGCATGGGTTATGTCACAAAAGCTACACATTTTAAGTTGGAATAGTACCTGTACATATAATAGTTTTGAAGCTGTTCAAGATTTGAATTTTTCATATTCACCTAATTTGTATAAATTAAAAGCCTACATCTTTGATTCATGCTTCTCTGGTTGCGCCTTTGCCACAAACGTATAAACTGCAGTGGGAATGGCATTACTATGTATACGTTTGGAGATAATAACTTTTAACTTTTTCAATACCCCTAATTAGTATAATTTAAAATTCTACAACTTTCTGTCCATTATAGTGGCAGGTGTCAAAACCTATACATGCACATTGAAATTTTGTGTCTATCTCCAACAGTTTGGAAGATTAGAGCTTTTAAAATTTAAACTGCCCCTAAAAAGCATAATTTTAAACATCATGACTACTCCAAACGATATGCACAATTTCACTGGTAGGTCAGTCACCGTGGCAAGTTTGGTGGTTTCGGGATAAGAGTGTCCGAGAAAAATTCCGGACAAATTTGGTCGTAAAGAAAGGAAAGAAAGAAAGAAAGAAAGAAAGAAAGAAAGAAAGAAAGAAAAAAGAAAGAAAGGAAGAAAACAAGAAAGAAAGAGAGAAAGAAAGAAAGAAAGAAAGAAAGAAAGAAAGAAAGAAAGAAAGAAAGAAAGAAAGAAAGAAAGAAAGAAAGAAAGAAAGAAAGACTAAATGTCCAGGTTGGCACCCAAACATTATTACCGCCAGCACATCATTAAAGTTTACGTTATTCAGTTGCTTGCTTGTCGTTATTAGGGCACTTGGTTGTAGAAAGCAGCCGACTGCTATCCAAACTTTGGCGGATTATTTAGCATACTTTTACCAACAGGCTCGAGCTGGCAAAAACATGCTCACGTTTTTTCCTTTTTCATCAAATGAATTTCGCTTCGGGGAGAATTCATATTTCATGACAATAAAGGTAAAGTAAATTACGAAAATGGGGAAAAAAAGTTATTTTGTGACTGGTCATGATTTTTGCCGTTATAGCTCAGCACCCCTCCGCTACTGTAATAGACTGTGCATTCTCTTAATTTTGCAGTATCTTTATCTTCGCTGATGACATAAAATCGTACTAAATAAATAATTAACTTTAACGACTTTGCAATTAACCAAACTATGCGATAATAAAAATACAGCAAAATTGAGCGAATTTACGGTATTGATATCATATACATTTTATCGAATGTGTCTTCCAACTTTTTAGGCTTACTTCTAATTTGTCTTAACAGTGGAACCTGTCAACATAAAGCCCAGAAACCAGTAAGCCTATATCTTTCCCTTGCTGACATAGGCCTGCATTATTAGGAGTAGGCCCTATGTGGAATCCAGGAAAATAAATCCGCCAGATTGCTCAGTTCTTAACAAATTTTTACTTGACAAAAAACTCAAGGATTAAGTCAACTGTTTTTCGTTGGGTTCCTCCAAAATTTTAATCCAACTGTCGCTTCATACAATCATTCTATGCTGTTCCCCTTCAAATAGGCCTACAAGACCAAGTCCTCGTATAAATTCTTAATCTGTAGTACATGTACGGCCTATACATCTAGCCCTAGGCCTATACTAGGCTATATACTTTGCTTTAAACGGCTTATGTGAAGAATCAATTGAAATGCCTCTAAAGTGTATTTGTGGACCATTCTTTATCAATTGGTAAAAAAAATCCACAACAGATCCATCAGAAATATATGCCTACTCTAAAAGCAAAGAGTTGGTCCGGACAGGCGAATATCGTCGGACACTTACCTATAACTTTAATTTACTGTTAATCATCATTAATAGGCTAGAGATTTGAAACCAAACATGCTTTTGTTACGTTTTCATTTGTGTACGAGTGAATCAGTCCTACACCGTTCAAATTAGTCAAATGTAATTGTTACTGGTCGTTATGTTTCCCCTTCTTGTTCCTGAGTGCGCCCTTTCCCGCTGGCTACCTAAACTTCGCTAGCAGTCGACAGAGGACACTCGTCACAGAAGCCGGGAGAATAAACCTCAGAGGTATTATCAACATGTTGTATGGTTCAGTTCACAAAAATAGGCATACACTTGACATAATTTAAACAGATGTTATTTCAAGTGATCGAAATAAACTTGATAAATGCACTTTTAAATAAAGGTCAAAACCCACTGGAGGGTATCATCGGACACTAACCGAGGCTTTGTCAACTTACACATGTCTACAAAACTATGATCTAGATTAGTTCAAACTTAAAATATAAATGTATACATATGTGTCTTTAGTAACTAAGTAGATGAAATATTGTAGGCCTGAAGTCGTTCTGTAAGTCACAAACCCAGCCAGGTCACAGCTTTCATCAGCGTGTCTAGACTAGGCCTACTTTGGACGCATTCTATGCCAATACTACCAATGGTTTTATTTGCGCACTGCGTCAAAGCCTTCAAGGAATGCTGTGATGAAAGCTGCTGACTGAGCTTAAGACTGAACACTTAAACTTAGGTTAAGGGTAAAATAACCTATGCCTAACGATTAGGCCTAATAGACGAAAGTCTTATGCAATGTATAAACTATAGGCTGGGAATATAGGCCTAAGTCAGTAGCAAGAACATTTATTATAATTCATCAACCCATGTCTAATATTAGGCTATGTTATGAGAGGCTTTTTAGTGTAGAAGCCCTTTCATATTCCAATTTGTAAAAATACTAATTTATTTGGTTTCCATTGCTGTTTGCTTTTGTTTCATCCTGCGATATTCCTGATTATAAACCTAAAGTAGGGCAGACAGAGACTAGACGTATATGAATATCTGTGTCACAAGAACTAATAAAATGGGGAAAAAATGAATTCATGACATGTCGTGTTTTTTGCGGAAATTTAATAAGGCATGATTTGAAATAGGCATAAGCCTACTGTTTTTTTGTTTTCGTTTTGTTTTTGTTTTTGTTTTTTTTTTAAGTAAAGAAAAAGTACACGTTGTAGTCCGTATTTCTTTGCTATTCTTGCAGAGGGGGTACTGGGATCTAATATTTATTTCAAAAGCCTATTGTTCTGTTTTAAATGGGCTGCTGACCATAAATTGCTGCAGTTAAAGGCCTGTGCATGCCCAGACTGTTCGGGCCCTGTGGGTCTTTAAAGGATAGACCAAGACCTAGGGTCAGGCCTAATTTTCCGTCAATCGTAATACTATCTGCTGAGATATTTTTAAGAAATCATATAACTTTAGCCTACATGCATATATATCATTGCACGATAAAAAAAAGAAGAAGAAGAAGAAGAAGAAGAAGAAGAAGAAGAAGAAGAAGAAGAAGAAGAAGAAGAAGAAGAAGAAGAAGAAGAAGAAGAAGAAGAAGAAGAAGAAGAAGAAGAAGAAGAAGAAGAAGAAGAAGAAGAAGAAGAAGAAGAAGAAGAAGAAGAAGAAGAAGAACTACGAGGATCCACCTGCGCTGGAGATATCTACAGGGTTTCCAAATTGTGGAGCACGGACAATGCCGGGAACAATGTACATCCTATAGGCCTATCTATTATACACGGTGATACCATGTAAAAGTTTGTTTTAATGAGAAAAATAAACAGAGTGACATATAATACTGCTATCAGTACGGGGATATACCGGGGAAGATACGAGATAAAGCAAGCTGTCCAACGAATCCCGACCTCTGTCCGGTGATTGCCGGCATGCACATCCTTTCTTTTTTGTTTCTCGTCTTACACACTAGAGGGTACAAAACACAAAAACCATGTTATGAATTAGGTGCAGACCCACCGGCTCGAGATTACTTCTGTGTATGAACACAACAATATCTTGGCCTTGGGGTGCACCTGTGCGAAGCCAAAGGTGTCCGACGATACCCGCATGGACTCTATAAGGCTAGCCTATATTGTTGTGGCTACAAATCAAATGCTATCTGCAAAGGAAGCCCTTCTATTCCTATGTTAAAATTTTTTAGCCAAACATGAAAACATTTGACATTTTATAGCATTTGCCCAGGCTACAGCCTATAGGGAGCCCTCGCATATTTCTTAGATGACGTACTATGTAGGCCTTGGTTTTATAGGCCTATTATCCATTTCAACAGTTGCCCGATTTTCCATGAAAACGGCTCAAAATAAAGGTAAAAACTGACTCCTAAAATCACACAGACACACACACAAAAAAACCAAATGCTAAAATAGCACAGAATGTATCTTAGAGCATCTGGCATCTGTGAATTCATAAGTTGGGGGGGGGGGGGGAATGCTCTCAGACCCTCCCCCCCTGCCCAAATCTGAACCCTTCAAAGTTTCCTACTTCTTTTGTCTGCAGTCACTTTCGTCACTGCACTCCTCACTAGTATGATAGTCTCCAAACAATAAAGCTCTGGTTTGCAGCCAACTCAGAGTTAATGTTTCAAAAGATTGAGTTAAGTTTGTGACATTTGAGTAAATAGTGTCAATTTTGAGTAATTTTTGACATTGAGTAAAAGGACACTCCGGCATGTCAGAAAAGAAAGAAAGTCACTACCATTTAAGTCAAGAAAATGTAAAACACAAAATCTTTCTGAAACAAATTCTAAGTGCAGGCAAACTTGTAACAGTCGTCGGTAGTTGCTTGCTACCTGAAGCCCCTGGGGGACAGAAAACATGCCAGCCTAAAATGTCTGAAAGGTGAATGTTAAAACAGAATGATGCCAAAAGATGTAGAAATTTAGAAATGCCAGACGTTAAAATGGTGTTTTGTTTTGTTTTGTTTTGGTTTTTTTGTTTGAATTTTTTAAAATCAGATTTAACCTAGGTGTGACAAGAAGTGAAATGACAATCATTCTTGAATTGCCAAGTTTACCATCTCCAATTATATCCCCGAATCACATTATATATAAATGTTGACCTGGATGGTGGGCGACAGACAGAATGTCAACCCGAGGAAAACATTGTGAACCTAGACCGAAGGTTGAGGTTGACACTGCTTTCAATGATCCACAAGTAAATACACCCTATTCGAAAGTCCCTGCCATATTTTGATCACTACTACCCTCTGGTAGCAAAGACCAGAATTAGGCTGGGGGGAAACTAAATCAAGTCCCCATGATTCATTTACATGTTAAATCTGTTTACTTTTCCCAGCTCATATCTATCATTTAAAAACACTTTTGAATACACCATTGTGTTATTCAGTTAGATCAACTCTAGGACTAAAAACCTGAGTGGGAAACAGGTCTTCAGTGTTTGATCCATTGCTACAAAAGTTACTGTGATGTAGCTTGCGTATATGAAATAAGTTTTCATGGCAACATGTTTTGTATCATCTCATTACAAAATACAATCTGTTGAATTTAACTTTTAGAACCAGTCATCCATTTGGGTATGTATTTTGTACCGCCTGGGACATTAAAAAATATATAGTTACCCGCTGAGGAACCTTTAACTTATTAGGGCTAATACAGCCTATGTAAAATTCTGCAGAGGAACGTGTGCAATATGGATAATAGTACTTCCATATGTATTGAGTGGTAAGTCAGACAGTGACAAGTTAACTGATAGAGAGAAGAGAGTTCAGACTGTGGAATAGGGTAATGACTACTTGGAAGTGTTTCTGCACAAAAAGACACAAATACAATTCTGTTAGCTTTGAGCCATAGATTCATGCTTGGTGGATAGGTCTGTACAGGCTGGACCCCGACCTATGATTTTCAAAGCATACAATTCCAGGTAACGTCTTTAGTCTAGGACCCATTTTGGACTTATTTTAGTTATTGTTATTGTTAATTTTGTTGCTCGGTGGACTTATTAATGACGAACCAGGATAATGCTTAGGGACATGCTTATAGATGAATGGCAATATGGGCTTTCTAAATTACTCATACTTCCAAAAACAAATCATGAACAGTGAGACCAAGAGTAATAAACGGTTCAGCGTTAGCCTCGTGCGCTAATTTTGGAATATATTTTGACGGAAATTGTAACTATCTATTCTGTAATTCAAATTTCATCAAGAACAAAGAATTTCACTTTAACATTACTAACAAAAAATTCGAATTGAGAAACCCCTGATCGGAAAATTTGAAGTTATCTTGTGAATCTTCCAATATCATTTATTTGATTTCCTGCCTCACATGTAAATCACAATACGTGGGCCTAACTTCTCAATCGTGGACACATAACTGCTGTTAAAAATCACAAAATGAACACTTTTTTATGTAACAATTTCAATTCTGACGAACATTCATAACAGTTGGATTGCCGGATACAAATTATTGATTACATAGAGCCAAATTTGTTAGACCAAGAAAATTATGTTAACACAAGAAAAGTATTACAAATGGAAGATTTTTGGATCAAAACACTTAATTCAGCTTTTCCCTTTGGACTCAATGGCAGAATTCTAGGCTTCGCTGATGTTGTGAATTTGGACTTTGTAACTCTTTATAGCAGCCACACACCTCTTCGTAATAATCAGGCCAGTATTCAAAGATGAAGTCATGGACAAAGGAAATCACGGAAAACAGGGAAATTTAGGGATGTGGATACGAAAGACCATGTTCCAAGTTTACTGCAGGCTTTCTTTAATGGCATTGATCAATTACATATAGCTCTTAAAGCACTATCGTTTCGAGATATAACCAGAATCAATGAATATTTGGGTCTTGCTTATTCTGAACACACATTTCCACAAAACGTTGGTGAAATTGTGTATGCTTGCTCAAAAACTAATCCGTAACCAGATTCTAATAAGAAAAAAATTGGATCAAATGTTTTGCAGCATTCCTTTCAAACACAAAATTAATGATTCACTGAATACTCAGTTCCTTTTCAAATTGAAATTTGTTCGTAACATAATTCCCAAGGGATGCAAAATACCCCCCCCCCATTATTTCCTAACTTTATGGCAATAATATTGGACAAAGTATCATGAATTACAAGAAATTTCTGGCTTCAATTACTCTTGAGAATGTAGCAGCGAATCAAAATTGTGACTATGTCTAACAATAAATATTCCAATTTTGTTGATACATACCACAAACATGTACTTACAGGTAATTTGGATATAATACAAAATTCAGTTTTGAAAGAACTGATGAAAAAAGGTACAAAATTTCGAATATGTCCTAAGTTGAACATTGACAGTATTTTTCAGTATACAAGTGATGCATTTGATTCCTACTGTATGAAATGGGCAAAGAAAGAAAAAATGGAATTTCAGAAATTTGAAGGATTTTCATCAAACTTGAAAAGAGTCTTCAGAAATAGAATTTATCGTCACAAATTCCACATTAAGAATTTCAATATGGTAGATTTAAAACAGCTTAAAGTTTCAAAAGCAGTCAAAGAACTACAAGAAAGATTTTGAACACTAGCATTGATATGGAAGGTAACAATTTTGGGTTCATCTGCAAAAATTATTATCTGGATGTTTTGAGAAATGAACTTTGTATAAACCATATTTCAGACATGAGAGGAAATGACGTACAGAAATTACACAAACAATCCAATGATAATTTGATAGAGACACATAAAGATGAGATGAAAAGGGATTTTTATATCAAAATTTCTGAAGAGGACTCCTGTATTCCACTATTGTTCTGGATATCCAAATCAACATAAAAACCCTTTTAAATCTAGATTCATAGCTGGTGGTTCAAAATGTACAACAAAATAATTATCAAAGGAAGTAACACTGTGTTTGATTGCAATTAAAAATCATTTCCGTAAATATTGTAATGCAATTTCTATAAACTGAAATAAATTGCTTTTGGAGTATTATCAATTCTTCCGAGTTTGTATCTAAAATAAAAGATTTAAAAGCAAAAAATATCTTTTTTTTTCATTTTTCTATGCTGTACACAAATCTACACATAGATGAAGTGAAAAGTTCTCTTTCAGAATTAATTAGCAAAAACTTAACATAAAGTTAAACCACACATATATATATTAATTCATATTCAAAGAAAGCATATTGGTCGCACACTAAATACTGTAGTTCTAGAAATTTTCGCGCTGGATTTAATTTTGCGCTTTTCGCGCTACCACCTAAAGCGCGAAATTAAAATGCGCAAAAATAAGTTGCATTGTATTTCACTATATTGTTTGGCATTGGATTGCGCGAAACTAAAATGCGTGAAAATTTTGCAATTTCAGAAAAAAATGAGTTTGCGCGAAATTAAACACGCGCGAAAATTTCTAGAACTACAGTGTTCAAAAAGTTACATTAAATCTTACACTGTTGAACCTTTGATAGATGCTATAAAATTTCTTTTAGATTATACTTTTGTTCAATGCGGACCACTGGTTTTTCAACACATAAAAGGCATTCCAACTGGTCCCCGTTACTTGTAGATTTATATTTAACCTGGCTTGAATTTATGCATATGGATAAATTGATGAAAAAGGACTTTCGAATTGCAACAAAATTAGCAAACAACTCACGATATATTGATGACATTGCTTGTGTAAATGTGCAAAATTTCAGTGAAATTGCGAAAGAAATTTACCCAAAAGATATTACTTTGGAAGGTAACAATTCAGATGGTCTCAGAAATGTTTTTCTGGACTCGGATATTCAAGTCGTTGATGACAGGCTTTGCATTAAGTCTATCACAAAATAGATGAGTTTAAATTTGAATCAGTTAACTATCCTCTCCTGGACAGTTACATTTTGGAAGCTAATGGATATAACACATTTTTGTCACAAATTTTGAGATTTGGTCGTATTTGTTCTAAATTTCAGGACTTTGCATCTAGAACCATATTTATTTGCAATAAACTTGAGTCAAGATGATTTAAAGATGTGCTTGTGATCAAATATGTCTACAAATTTTGCAGTAAATATCCCGAGATGGTTAGAAAGTTTGGTTTCTATAATTTTAGAGATTTCAGACTTCCCTATTTTTGGCTACTGAATTATACCTTTTGGCATCATTCTGGTTAATATTCACCTTTCAGACATTTTAGGCTAGGCTATCTTGTTTTCTGTTATCTTAACCCTCCAGGGGCTATTGGCAGGAAGCAGCTACTGAGGACAGGTACAAGTTTGCCTAATTGTACTTCAAATGTAGTTGAGAAAAAATATGTTTTGATAGCATGTTTTTCACTTAGATTTTTTTAGGTCAGCAATGATCAGTTTTCGCCATTTACAAGTCAATTGAGGTTTAGAATAAATATACCCGTGACAGCTAATTATATATCCTTAAAAACCCATATTGTATTTAACTGTTGCTGCTGGAAATCCATAGAATATGTTAAGAGTCAATTCGATTGTTCTGGCTTTGGGTCCAAATGTACAGGGTATCAAAATTGCAGTGAGATGTCAGGAAAATTCAAAACACTGAAGATTTTCCTAGAATAACACAATGGTTATATTCAAAAGTGTTTTTAAATAAATAATAAATATGAGTCGGCAAAGTAAACAAATTTCACATGTGAATGGGAACTTGAATTGGTGTCCACCCCAGCCTCATTCTTGTTTCTGTCACCAGAAGTCAGTAGTGTTCCAAACATGCAAATACGGCAGGGACTTTTGAAGAGGGTGTATATTCGGTTACTCAGTTCTGTTCACCAGTGGTTTTTATTATGGGAACAGGAAGCCGTGTTTGGGTGTTATAATGCCTGACCCGCCTTCTCTGTAAATCAGGGTCCAAATTGTGTTTGAAATTGTTCAGCGAACTTGAATTAACAGTTTCTGATGACAAACTATTCCATTTGCAGACCACTGTAGCCAAAAAGAAACGCTTTCAGATGTCCAGACTAGCTTGTTGTTTAAATATTTGAAAATTATGACATCTTGTTGGAAGGTCTGGGTTACCCAAAATAAAAACGTCTACCCTACTTAAACCCTCTAAATTATGCATTATTTTGTAAACTTCTAAAATATCGGTCCTTAGTCATCTCAATTCCAATGACATGAGATTTGTTCTTCGTAGTCTTTCTTCATATGCGAGTTGTCCAAGACAATAAATAATTTTTGTAGCCCTTCTCTGTACTTTCCCGATGTTATCAATATCCTTCTGTAAATATAGTATCCAAGCTTAAACACAATACTCTGGATGAGGTTTGAGCAAAGATTTAAGATTTGCATAATTGTACAATGTCCTCCTTTGATTTATCATCATATGTTCTCCTGATGATGCCAAGAACTTGATTTGCTTTTTTACCGATTCTAGCACAATGGACACTTGACTGCAGTGACTGATACATAGTTATCCCCACATCTTTCTCTTCTGGAAAAGATGTTACTCTCTCATTGTCTATTTTACACTCAAATTTAGAATTATTAAAACCAAAATGTAAACATTTGCACTTTTCTACATTAGACAACATCTGCCAATCTATGGACCAGGAATACAAGTTACTAGTATTTAAGTGTTATTGACGGAGCTTGGCAGCGTCCACTGTGTCTACACTTGCACAGACTTTAGTATCATCTGCAAATTTCAATATTTCACCTGCCACTGTTTAATCAATGTCTTTCATAAATATATATATATATATATATATATATATATATATATATATATATATATATATATATATATATATATATATATATATATATATATAAAACAAAGTTGGTCCCCAATGGGTTATCCATCGATTAATTTGCCCTCCAATGTCATGCGCTTTTACTTTGCTCAGTATCCTTTCATGTCTTGTGGTACCTTATCAAAGGCCTTGTTGAAATCTAAATATAACACATCTACTGTAACCTTTTCCAGGAAATTGAGTAACTTTCTTAAACAAGACTTGCCACTTCTGAATCCATGTTGCGATTCCTTCAGTATGTGATTTTTTTTTCAAATGTGCCACTATTGCGTTCCTTATGACAGATTCCAAAACTTGGCACATATGTGATCTAAGACTCACTGGCCTTAGTTACATGCCAGGGATTTTGGTCCTTTCTTATAAACAGGTGCTACATTAGCTTTCCTCCAGTCCCTCGATACAATTTGATCATGTTTACTTTGATTAAATAGTCTTGTCAAAGTTTCACATATGACTTCAGCCATTTCCTTCAGAACTCTGGAGTGCATATTGTTTAAACCTTGGGACTTGTCTGGTTTCAGCTATAGGAGTCCGTTGGTTAATTCTTCTGATGTTAAAACAAGATTGGTTTATTCTTCGCATTCCTCTCCAGTGAGTATTCTTATTTGTTCTGGCATGTTTTCCATTTTCTCCTCAGGAAAAACTGAACAGAAATACTCATTTAATATGTTAGCATAATGTTTATCATCTGTAATAGGTGATCCATTTCCATCCACTAGAGGTCCCACTCTATCTTTTGTATACTCATTTTGCCTCTTGTATAACTCTATGCTTTAGGGTGCTTCTTTACGTTCTTTGTTATTTTGTACTCGAATGACCTTTCGGCTTTCTTTATGCTTTTGGTTGCTTTATTCAAGGCTTCTTTATAGCGGACATAATCAGCATACTCTTTTGCTTCAGTATATCTTTTGCATTGCAAATATTTTTACTGCAAGCTTCCTTTATCTTTTTCTATAAATTTTGTTTTTGTTCGTCCGAAGCGAAAGTACTGCGGTAGCAGACTCCAATCAGAATTTGAGTTTTATGTGTGTCCAATTTACACCACACTAATTCTGTATTGTTTTCATTCATAAGAGAGTCTTCTGTTTCAATATTGTGTATCCCTCCATATTAATTTTTGCATTCAATATTTCCCCGTGTGTCCATGATTCTGTTGCAAATATTAAGCCTGGTTCGTTATCAGAAACATAACATTTCATCTGTGATATTTCGTTCATCAAGCACCTTGCATTTTAATTTGAGTACTAAATAGTTAGTTACTCTTCCCGAGACTTCATCCTGATTATACGCAGATACTATGGAGCCCCCCCCCCCCCCCCCATTCGTTTCTCTTATTTTTTTCCTCTTTCTTCCTGTGCAAGATCATAAAAGGCACTTACGTTCCTAAATCTTGCTTCTGCATTTTTCAGTTCAGGCAAACTTGTCATGATCTTACGCTTATCATCTTTGTTGCTCAGCGCCACTTTGATTGGCCTTGCATGGCTTTGGTCTATTTTCAATGCTAGTTTTGCCAAGTCTGACAACATTCTTCACTTCAACATTTTGGTGACCAAGCACCTCACTGCAAAATGACTTGAAAAATTTTATGTCCTTTTTTTAACTGTCACTAGCATCTACTTCTGCGCTTTCCTCAATCCTATGTATAATTAGGTTTTCCTCCCTAATTTCTCTCGCCCTGTCTTCATTTTTATGGTCTAGTATTGTTTCCCTTACAATTTTCTTGACACTTTCACTTTCCATTTTATTGTTCGTTATCTTCTTATCACTCACTACTTCTGCCTATGTTTGGTTGACCTTGTCAGGAACCTCTTTAATGTATGTGCACTAAGTTGCTTATATCTTGCTATCCATTTGCTGAAATTTTACATTCATCTCGTCAATACGTTTTGAAAATAAGCTGTCAGTCGCATTCTCCTGCCCTAGGCTGTATAAAGTCGTCTTCACACATCGGTCAATACCAGAAGCAGTCTGGTCTTTGCATCGTAGCATACTGATCATCCGACATATCTATACACTTTGCACAAAAGTAGTTTCCACATTTACCATCACACTCAACAGAATCTCATCATGTTCAAACAGCCCTCCACACACACTGCACTTCCAACTCGCATTTTCACTGCTGACACTAACACTCACGTTCCGTGTGTTGCTGGTTGGTTTAGCCACATCAACATTCGCTCTTTAGCTCATTCTCGATCCTCTGTTTGGCACTATTTTTATTGATCTCATTTCCTTTCACTTGAGATTTTTCTTTTGGTGATCTAACACCTTCTTAGGTGAACGCCCCCCCCCCCAAAAAAAAAATTCTCATCACCGTCATCACATTCAGAACTCCTTCGTCAGACACTTTTCCAAAAAACTCGCATGAGAACTAAAGATCAAACTGACCGTCACTGCACTTCGCGTCACTAGCCCGGGGTCATTACAGGGCTAGCATCTTTCCCTTGTCGACATATCATCACCAAAAAAAAAGCTGTTATTATTAAATACTTAAGTAACAACAATCCATATAGGTCCGTTGCATGCAATTTTGAAAATGTCACTTTGTAGGCCCCTTAAGGTTTTTGGTTGTCAATCTAGACAGGTGGCACGAATTGCAAATTATCATTAAACCTATAACCTTCCCTGTTGCATAAGTTAAAGGTACGTTAAACGACTGTATTGTAAGCCACACCGTCGCAACAGGATCCTCTAACATAAGCACTTTAGGATTGTGTAATACAATCACGGTTACACTTTAAATATTGTATCAACTAAAGCTGCGGTCATTTTATCACAAACCTTGCATCACCCTACAAGTTAGTCCAGAGTGCATCAGACTTTAACCTTTCATAAAACCAGACCCAGCGCTTCCACCTTGGGCTACCATTTTTTTTTACTTGATTTCCGAGGTAAGCGATTCTTTTATTCATTTATACATGCACATTTCAGACCCTGGGTGTAACTGGAAGTGAGAGTACAAAGCTAAATGTAAGCCTTCACATGCATTTCAAAAAGTGACCCTTCAATAGAACATATTTTTCAAGCAATTTATATACATAATCGACATTTAAATTTAATGCGCACAAAGTACGCAAATAACCCTGCTGACTACAGTCAAAACTAACCGGCTTCCAATTTTGAAGTGAGCGGCACGTTGGAGCTTCAGTGAAAGCTCTTTTAACTGGGAATTTAAATCAATCTGCACAGCAGTCATTTTTTTTAATTTTTTATCTCTGCTGACCTAACGTCGCAGGCTTATGCGGCCGCTCATATCTGTCCGTCCATGAACTTTTGCTCGTTAACGCGATACCGTCCACAGTTTTCAAGTTAACCCAGTATAACTTTCAGGACTTACAAGGTGTATAAAAATGTAGGTCAAGTTCGATATTGGTGGTGCCACCTACAGTATTATGTAATATACAGGTGGAAATTTGAAAATCTTGTGAACGCTGTAGAATCTGTAATTTTTGATGGACCTTCATGAAATTTGGATGGATTCTGGGGGAAGTCCCAACAGCATTCCTCTTTTTTTATATTTCGCAGAACCTCACACTGCTACTGGTATAGCTTTTAACACCATTTTGCGGTAGCTTTCCAAACAATTTTCCCGCGATAAAAAGCCAAGCCAGGTCAGTTGACAATTTGCAAATACGAAGTCGGGTACCCGGGTATGAGCTTGTACCCGAAGAGGCCGGGTACCCGGGTACAAAATTGATACTAAGTCAATGCACCAGCACATAATTCTTAAACCACAGGCCTGGGTCTTGGAATGTGTAGACCGTATAAAGAATCTTTGGAATTAAGTCCCCTACTTCTCGTGTGAGTGGTAATTACTGGTTGTAGTGTTGAGGTCTAGAAATATCTACCCTGATGATTCGGATATTGGTACTATGACCATGAACGGTGACCTTTCGGCAATATCTACCTCGGCAAATCAGTGGTTCGTTACCTTAAATGAAAGTAAAACTAAATCAATGTTATGCAGTAGAACAAAAATCCAGAATAAAATCCCACTTCTTCTAAGAAACAAGCCTGTAACGGTAGTGGACTCTCATAAACATTTAGGAGTCACTGTATCTTGTAATGGCTCCTGGTCAAAGCACGCAGACGACATATACATTAGAGCAATGAAAAGGGTTGATTGCCTGAGGGGTATGAAGTTCAAACTCGACCGAAAACACTTGGAAAAATTGTATTTCACTTTTATTAGACCTATATTGGAGTATGAAGACACCGTTTGGGACAATTGCAACCAGGCATGTGAAGACAAACTGGAGCGCGTGCAGCATGCAGCGGCGCGTGTCGTAACTGGAGCAACACAAAGCGTCAATTTAGACTTATTGTACGGAGAGGTCAAATGGAAGCCACTCAGTGAAAGAAGAAAAAACCATCAACTCATTCTCATGCACAAAATTCAAAATGGCTTAAGCCCAACTTACTTACGTGAAAGACTACCTTCGAGTCATCATTCTGGAATTAATACCAGACATGCTGAAGATCTTCCCCCTATCTCCTGTGGAATACAACGTAAACAGTCTTTCTTTCCATCTGGATTAACGGAATGGTCAAATTTAGATGCAGAAACCAAAAACTCAATCTCTTTGGCAAGCTTTAAGAAAAACTCAAAGAAAAATGCTACACGCGATCCAGTATTCTTTTCAGGTGGTAGCTGAAAGGCACAGATACATCATAGTCGAATGAGAATGAACTGTTGCACATTAAATGGTTACATGTTTAGGCTAAATTAAGTTAATTCACCTCATTGCCCATGTGGAGCACCAAACGAAACAGTTCAGCATTATCTCCTTGAATGTCCAAATTACATAGAGATACGACACTGATATTTTGGTGATGCACTATCTCATCAAATTCCTTGTGTTAATGTATTGCTTTTTGGTGATGAAGCTAAGGATCCAAATTGGAACAAAAAATTATTCGAGTCGGTCCAAAGTTTTATTATAGATTCAAAAAGCTTTTGATTTCTCACTTACAATGAAATCTTCATTGTGTACTTTCTCCAGACGGAAAAACAACTGAAATGTATAGTTCAATCTTATTGTGTTGTTCTATGGTAACAGACGTGACGCTTGAGCGTACTTCACATTGTTTGTATTGTTCAAACTTATTTTCACAAGCAATCAGTTGTTTACATTTGTTGTATCGGGAGAGGAACTCGGAAAAGCCTGTGGCTTATATTCCAATCCCTTTTCTTTATGAAATAAGATACGTTTAAAACAAAATCTACCCTTCTACTCTAGTACAATCACCACCGACTTTTAGTATTATGGACTCCACAAATTGACAAAATCTTACCAGCGTCTTAGCTCCAGCGTCGTCTGCTCTTCACTCGGGACGTCGCCCCCAACTCATATGTTTGTGATTTACAATGCACGGTTGCGGATTTTGACGCTAACCGAGGGACAGTATCTACCACCCCCACCCCCACCCCAAGCTAACCACAATATATTTTTACGCAAGTAGGTTTGTTATATCATAATTTTAAAAAGTCGCGACATACATTGAGTAAGTGACTGGGGTGGCTATGGAGCGTCGAGAGATTGCATTGCAGTATTGTTGTGTCTCTGTTGAGAACAACACAGATGACGTGGCATTGTTGCTCCTGTTTGTATAAGTTTTCTTTTACATTTGTGCCTCCTTACGATATTATACATATTATGAAGCATTTCAAATCAAAATAGAGTATACTGGGGCATGATGATGCATCAATGAAACATTTGAAAGGCATAAGTTTTTCCCTTTCAAGACCGCTTGGATTAATATTTAATCCGTCCTTATCCACAATGATTTTTCCTAACAGATTGCCAAAGTTCTGCCATTGTTAAAAAAACTGTAAATACTTTGCTGGATAATTATAGACCTATTTCTATCCATCCCGCCTTATCAAAAATATTCAGTATATAAAATTAAACAATTATATGATTCTTTTGTTATTAATGATTTATTTTACAATGGCCAGCATGGATTTAGAACGTAACGTTCCACCAAAACAACTGCTTTGGAATTTATTGACAAAATTCTTGGTTTTCTTAATTCAAATCGACTGCCTATTATTTTTGTGAAGGTCTTTCTGAGGCTTTTGACACACGGTATACTTTTTCTAAAAGTGAGTTATTGCAGTATAAATAGCACATCTCTGAATTAGTCCACCAAGTACCTACAAATAGATCACAATATTTTGTGCATGATGATGTATATATCCTAGTTCTCCTTCCAAGTCTACAGGTGTGCCGCAAGGATCTATATTGGGTCCACTTTTGTCCATAATCTATACTATATACTATCCGTATCTTCTTCAACATTTGACTCGATCCTATATGCAGATGACACAACTTTTGTGAGTCTTCCATGTTATTTTACTTTCTAGTCATCTCATTCACATGCAAGAGGCACTTTATCAGAACCTATAAATGCAGAATTGCAGAAAGTTTATGATTGCCTCGCAGCCAATAAAATAGTTGTTGAATGCCAGCAATACAAAACACATGATAAGTTCATTTTCCTCAAAGAATATTAGATTTAGACTTAAGTATAGCAATGTTTGTTTTGCAGGCGTTGGGATCATTTGCGGCTGACACAAAGCCTTATCAAAATTTGGCTTAGTTGACAAGTATATAGAAGTGGTGAAGACTCTGTACTCATATATATGTAGTTCTGTAATAATCAATGGTTATGCCATGGAATTTTGTACAGTTGCAAGAGGGGTGAGACAAGGATGTCTTTTGTTCCCGCTGCTGCACATCCTCAGTGTTGGAATTGTTGGCACTAACAGTAAGAAAATTCCAAACAATAAAAGGTATTCAGGCTGATGATACTCTTATTAAAATATCTCAATTTCTTCACGATACAACTGTTTTTAACAGACGAAAAGTCAGCACATGATGTACTTGAACTATTACACGATTTTACATATTGCTCTGGTTTAAAAGTTAATTAAGACAAAACTGAAGCAAGATGGGTATAAGAGCCAAAGTTAACATTTCACATGGCAGCTTTACAAGTAAAATGGACACATGGTCCCTTCAAAGCTTTGGGAATATGGCTTGATGAAAATGCAAAAGTCATGAAACAGTTGAATATTGAAAAACGAAATGGGGGGAAATTACTAAATTATTAAGAATATGGTCAGAGCGAAATCTCTCACTAATTGGTCAAAAACATTGTAAAATCTCTGGCTCTATCAAAAATACTTTATCAATATTCCTGTATTCCAGTCCCAGAAGATAAGAAGAAAAGAATCCAAGAGATAATAAATATATTTACGTGGGATAAAAAGACACCTATATATGTATGGTTAAAAATGAGGTGATGTATTTAACTATTAGAAACGGGGGATTGAAAATTCTTGATTCCAAACTACAAATCAGTCCATTGATATTGACAGGGATTAAATGATTACTTGCTCAAAATAATTGTAAGTGAAACGTATTAGCTCTTAATTTTTTTCACAAAGATAAAACTTGTAGATTTAATAAGGTCAAGAGCAAACAGCCATGAAGATGAGTGTATACCACATTTCCACCAAGAATTATTACGCTAGTGGAATAAATTCCAAAGGCTATTCTCGCCAGATTCAGTTAGGGACATATTGCAAGAATGCCTTTGGTATAATGGTTTTATTCAAGTGGACAATAAATCAGTGTTTTATCCAGATTGTTATAGGAAAGGTGTGATGTACGTTAAAAACGTATTTGACAAATAAGTTGGACCATTATCTTTGAACAGGTTGCAAGAACAATTTTAACTTGATTGCAAATTTTCTGCAGTATTACAGTCTCCTGGATGCACTGCCATGTACCTGGAAACAAAAGATCAAAAATAATATTGTAGATTTTACACCTACAATCAGCATAAAATACGCATACAAGCCAAGTTGGTACCAGTCAAAGAAGCAAAGACTTTTATTGGAAGTTTCAAAATAAGAGTACTGCAATCCCGACCGCAAGAGCCACACAGAAATGGAACAAGTCTGTTATTACAGAAGATGAATGGGAAGACATATTTGCCCTTCCACTTAAGTGCTGCTGGGAAACAAAATTACAAACTTTTCAGTTTAAAATTATTCACAGAAGAATATCGACTAATAAGAGGCTGATGTATTTTGTGACCATGCTGGGTCATATAATCCATTAACCAGGAACGGACCTATGCAAGGCCGGTTCAAGGATTTAAAAAAAATTCCACAGACCTAATAGAAGAATTCAAGTTGTAGTTAATTGACATTTTATGTTGGGAGCCCTGTCATAATATTACAACCTAAATATAACTCCTAAGTTTACAAGGGTGAAGTCTTGAAGTAGACAATGACTAATGAATATTTTCTTTACAATGAAGACTGGTAAAAAGAGTGTAGCTATTACTTCGTCCAACTTCCGTTCTGGCCCCATACTAAAGCCAGGTGTATCTTAAAGTTCAAACATTAAAGGAAATAAAGTTGACTTATCACTTTGGAATAAATTTAAGCTAAGTTTTAAATGGTATGTAATACAAAAACCTCTTGATCCACCGTTGAATAATATTTTTTTTTAAAAATCCAGACAAGTCCATGAAACCCAGTTTATCTTCTGTTTTGAAACCGGAAGGAAACATTAAAAAATTTCAAAGCTAAGAGATATAACTACAAGTTATACTTTCACCACCACCACCACCACCACCACCACCACCCCACCCCAAAAAAGGGAGCGGGTCCATTCTGCTATTTCTAGTGAAACTCAAAGTCTACAAAATGGATATAAATTGTATCGATTGTCCTTGTACAATAAATATCAAAGGTATTGACTGTCCACGTGTTTATAAGTCCCGGGTAAGGATGACCACTCCGGCAAGCTCGACATGTTGCACTGTTGACCCCCACCCCACCCCCACCCCATGGCTCATGTGTTTGAAACTGCAACTAAAAAACTGGAGTCAGAGGCTCTCCTAATTCTATATGTATTCAATTCTTTTATAATTTAATATAATCATTGAATTTATGCGTGTTCCAAATTCGAAGGAAATCATGAAATAATTCTCATTCTTGATCAAAGATCAATTGTCACGACAGAATTAATTTTTGTCTTGAAAGGCTTCAGTAAACTTCAAGAAAACCCACAAGGGTTAAATGAATTTTTAAAAAAAGTGACCATCATTAAGGAAACAATTCTTAATGTACCCCAAGCCTTAGCATGATAACCCCCTTTGTTTATACTTTTCATGAAAAAAATCTCATTTTCATTCCTTATGATAATGTAACAAATGGGTCTCAGATTTGACTGTTCTTTACTTAAACATTGCTTGGTAAAGCTCACGATTCTAATTCATGGCTACTAAGTTCATCAATAACCGTTTTCAATCTTATTATTATTATTATTATTATTATTATTATTATTATTATTATTATTATCATCATCATCATCATCATCATCATCATCATCATCATCATCATCATTATTATTATAATTATTATTATTATTATTATTATTATTATTATTATTATTATTATTATTATTAGATACTTCATAGAGTACTGGTTAATTTATGCAGCACAAAAGATATTAATAACTTGCTTTGTCAAATATGAAGGTTTGCAAATTATTTTATTTTGCATGATCCTAAAAACTTTTTGTAAAGGGGAAACTAATGAAATTGTAAACACAAGAAATTTTCTATGAAATGCCTTTATTTAAAAACCATTCCCACTTCAGAAAATTCCCAATAACATTTCACAATTAATTCCAGAAAATCTTGGAGAAGACTTACATACCTGTGCGTGTATCATGAGTGAAAGTTTCTAGGGTAATTTTTATGAAACCAGTCCTATTTCACATTTGATAATGAGTGTACAGTATTTATAAATTTATAAGCATTTATGAGCAAAACTTCACGTGTTTAGCTAATTCATCATTTGCCACGTTCATATTTATTCATTATTATGTGGGTTGTCTTTGCTGAATATTCAGCTTAGACAAGGAGCCGCTACTCAGAGACATGTACCGGTATAAGCTTCGAAACATGTTCTGATTAGTAACCCGCTGAAGACCCTTTAATTTATTTGGGCCAATACAGCCTATGTCAAAATTCTACAGAAGAATGTGTGCCATATTGACAAAAGTACTTCCATATGTGTATAGATTAGACAGTGACAGGTTAGCTTATGGAGAGTAAAGAGTTTGGACTGCTGAATTGGCTAATGATTACTAGGAAGTGGTTCTGGGCAAAAGACAGAAATACAATAAACATAGATAAAAATCTTATAAATTTAAATTAGTTATGTGTTTCAAGGTTTCAACACTATCAACTCATGAGGACCACGTCTCCGATATCAACACATAAAGACGAGTGTTTCAACATTGAACAACCAAGTGCTATAAAATAGTGATCACCTTTGACCCATGAGGCCAACATCAAAAGACCTTTGCCATCTCAGGTCAACTTCCGGTTTAATGAATAATTTATGCAAGATGTTTTCTGAAAAAAAATACTATCAGAATCCCAGTTTCTTGTCTTTCCAATAGGACCATCCAGGACAAAAAAATCGGAAAATCTGCTGCTAGGAATGCAGTTGTCTGTGTTCCCAGTTGGACTATCAAAAAACTAGTTTTGTCTAGAGAGGAATCTTGGACATACCACACTACCAGAACATGCAATTAAAATTGTCCATTTACCAGAGGTTAGACTATTGTGACCAGTATATGAAATGCCTGTTTATATATATATATATATATATATTGAAAATAGCATTCATCTCTTTTTAAATAAATATTTTTCTTAGCAACTTGTACAGGCAACTCCCCTCATCAACATATTAATGTGTCCAGGCTTTTTGCACTATAGTGATCTTTCCATTGAACAAAAATCCGTCTACAGGTTTCTGATTTGAACAGTTTAAAAATTAAAACCACATGTTTATAATTCAGGAAACCTGTTTTCAACATTTCAAGGCACGTTTCTTACCCAGGTTTTGATCATTCCCATAAACATATCTTGTTAGACAAGAAGACACAAATCAACATATATCAATATGCCTCTTTCTCTATTCTTGTGTTCAACATTTTTTAAAAAATATATTGTAACCTTTGGTCAGTCTGGAACCCTAATTTGCATAACAGGTTATAAACCTTTAGTCCATATATAAGTAGCAACTATCTCCAAGAAATATAGGCCTATATATATATATATATATATATATATACGGGCTTAAACACACAATTTCATAATTCATGCCTACGGAGATCGAATTTTGAAACTAGTTCCCCAAGAAATTTACCAGTTATTAGTTTTACTCATCTATCATCAGTTATATTTCAGTTCTGAGACCAGCACTTCGTCATTTTATTTCCATTTTTTAAGAAAAACGAAACTGAATCACTGAACTGTGTATTATATTTTAGCAGAAACTTAAATGTAATTGTATTCATGGAAATTTTACCGATTTCCGTTTTTAGTCAGCTAAGGCCTATATAAATCCCAATAAATACAATTCTTATTTCTTTCTTTCCTCCCATTACATTTTATGAATAACAAAGGAACAGTTTTTGCTCTCAATAACGACGCCTTCAGACGTAACACCACACTTCTGGTACAACCCCGGGTTTTTTCCCCGGTACCCTCCGGAACAGGCAGAGCATACAACTCTTTCCCTGGCCCGAACGTTACATTATTATTATAATAAAGTGATCATTATATGCTAACTATCGCAAACTTGGAACAGCCCCAGAGAGCCACAACAACAACAACAACAACAACAACAACAACAACAACTCTGGCACACCAGGGAGGCTCCACCTCCCTGGGTACACAGCCTCCATAATTCCCCAGGTTACATTTTTCGGCTGTCTCCTTGCTCCATAATCGGGCGCTTAAATTTATTAATTATTTACTCATTTCAGATGCCAAATTATTCCAGAAAGTATCCAACTGTGTCCGATGCAGAAGCCATTTTACCGCTGCGTAAATCAGCATTTGGAATATGAAGAATGTTACCTCCTACTACATAAAAACACATAGAACTCTCGGAAATAACTTCCTCTTCATATAAAGTTATAAAATATACATTCAAGAGGTTTATTTAAATTGGACTTTCGCTCAGGACTGTGACAAGGTCACCCAACAGTTACGCCCTGACACGCCGTATCATTTACTGGAAGGGAAAAGTCGAATCTGACTTCGTGGCATTGTTTGAAAAAAAGTCCGCGTTCACATTCTGATAGCAAGTTCAGAGACCTTTCACAAGGCCTAAAATGTATTACAACTTTTCATAACAGCCTTCCGCAGTCTTGCAGAATTTATGAAGTCCACGAAGAAATGAATCCCTTCTTTCCAAGCGACCACCTCCACCGCCCAACAGGAAAAGCGACGCACCTGTCCAGTTGGCCGTAAATAGCCGCCCCATGCCCCTCACCCCCCTTTAACAATTGCCACATGCTCGTGACACGTTGTTAGTCACGCAAGCATCAATTCCACATCTTACCAATAGGTGTCTCTGCAAATTTAACAAACTCGCAGCAGCATGGATCAGTATTCTAGTCCACACAGGGAAAGACACCATAGAGATATTTTAAGATCACTGCAAGGCTGTGTTATATGGAAATTAAAGACTCTGACAAATGTAACAGGTGCGAAGCGAATATTGATAAAATAGAACATAGGTTTTATGGATGTGGTAGTTGCCAACAATTTTGGGATTCTTTTCAGAACTGGTGGTCAAGTCTTCATAATGTTGATATTCAGTTTAATGAAACAGATATTGTATTGCGATATATAGGTAGACCATACAATTGAAACCATTGTATTTTAATAGCATCTACACAGAGAACTATGGGCCTATAACCTAAATTATCAAGCTTTTTTAAAGGTATTAAAAAGAAGGATACGCCTACAAGTCATTTAACATATGTTACACAAAGACAAAAGGCATATTTATGATCGAAACTGCTTTTAAACTATCGCACATGACCTGGAGAATGCATGAATTTCATATTATGTATTCATGCATGTGGCACATGGGATGCATGAACAAATACAACCGTCAATTGTAAAAATGACGAAATAAAGATTATTACGAATATAAAAAAACGGGGGTGGGTGGGTAGGGGAGGTAATAGCCAGTGGTAGGCCTAATTCTTTCCGTGCCTGCCGGTAGTAGGCCTACTCCTGTTCACTGGGCATCGCGTGTCGGGCATATTAGTGTTACAGTAATAAATTACCGGTACTGATTAACTGCTTACATGCTATCTCTACACAATCACATTTAGCCCCCTCCCCCCGGGGGGGAGGGAATGGTCTCAAAAAGGGTACGTAGGCGCCCTGGAAAGGGGAACCCTATCTTCTACATGCCATTTTTACCCCCAAAATAGGGAGTCAAAGTTCTACATTTTACAAAAAAAAAATCCTACATTTTCATTGAATAAATGGTCATTTTGCACAATAACAATACAGAAATCCCTCAGAATCGGCATCATTCAACCTTTGCGTGAAGAAAATCCAGTAATTTTTCTCACTTTCGAAAAAAAAGAAGGGTCATTATTCGAACCTGAGTTCATAAAATCGGGGGTCAAAGCTCCACATGTGGTGGAAAAAAGTGGGTCATTCCTGCGGAGCCTATACCTACCACTACAGTTGGATCCCCCCCCCCCCCGGCCTAATTATTTCAAGTGTCTATTAACTACGAGTCTATTTACTACAAGGCCTAATAATAGGGTAACACGGGGGTATACTTGGGCATAGAGGTAGTATGAGTATCCCTTACAAGAAAAAAGATATACTTTGAAATCACATAGGCCTAGATGTATTATTGGGAATATTGCAGACTTCATGTGACCAAAGTTGTATAAAAACCATGTTCGTCAGGTGGCGCTTTAAGGTTTTTATATGGCCAACCAGTAAACGATTTAGGGTACTAACTCAGAAATTTATTTCCACTTTAGATAGCACATAAAAGCAGCATTGCAAGTTTCAGTGCTAAAGGCATGTGACCAATATGTGAAGCACCTGCTTTATTTTGTTCTCTGAATGGATCAATCAGTTGTAAATTCACTGTCAAAATCTTTGAACCTAAAGATGAGCATCTATTGACATGCAGGCAATATGAGCACCTGGATGACAATTATTAGCCTCTGTATAAACTGATAGTAGGTATCAGCTATTCTCATATTACCCTCTCTGTGGGATAATGTGAGCACCTTTGTGTCAATACTTGATAGGCCTAAGATTTTTGTATTTTCATTTAACCTGATATACATCTCTCGAGACAATTTAATCAAGGGTAAAATATGAAGCTGGTGATTCCTCCCACAAGTCCTTTGAGTAAAAACCTATGTACTTTAAATAAATCCCGCTTAAAATAGCAGGAACTCCTATTTTATGGCTATGCTCTTGTTAACTTTTACTTAAAATGCGGGGAAGTATGGGCATGTTTGTAACTTTCGCTTTTGAAGAAAAATGTAAAATAGGCCTATATCTGACCGTTGGCCCAAATTCTTGAAGTCTTTACTCAAATTACTGCTAAAGGAATTTAACATGCTAGTTATTTGTATCTGTATAGAAGCACGTTTTGCTTTCCAAGGGAAATTCCTGAGGGGGACCATATTATTAACCCATGCTACCTTACTAGCTTAGCCGAAAACAAAAAGTTCTCTAACAAAACCCATGTAGCCTCGCCGCAGTAATAGTAGGTCCTAATAGTAGTATAGTAGTAGTGGTGGTGGTAGTACTAGTAGTTGCAGGGAGCCTAAAGGCCGAATAGTCTAGTACCGTACTTAGCCTAGTTAGCCTATTTTAATTTTCGTAGGCTTATCACTTTATTATAGGCCGAACTGTATGTGTCCATGGCTCAGCTGAATTTGCTTCCGGGGCGCATGTAACCTGGACCCCTTCAATGATGTAAATCCTTGAAAAGGATTGCATGTAATTTTTCTAGAGCTGCTGTCCTGAGCCGTGAGCGCTAAACTTAAGACGCTTCTACACTTTTCTTGCTCCTTTCCGCTCCCGCCGCAAGTTTCCCGCCAAAAGTACCCGTCAGATGGCACCACGTGTGGGTGTGGCCTGAGTAGGACTTCTGAAGGCACAAGTCGCAAGTCACGTGTAGCGCGTCTGATATTTTTGCCAGTACTGTGAGCATCAACCGTTCAGTTTGTGTACAAGAATGGGTACGTACGGTAAAAATGAACGCGACCAGAAAATTTATGACAGTTAGGCCTATGTACATGCATTGTAATTTTTTTATCGCAAAGCGAGCAGACGACGTGAGCGATAAATAAAGGATTTGCCTTGGAAACGACAACAGCACAGTTGCGGGTCAGTCAGTTTAAGTGCATATTAATACTTGGAAGAACAGAATGATCATGGCTGTTCCAGGTGCAGTTCTCACAAGAGACTCTTGGGTTCAAATCTGATTCATATAAGCACCACTCCCTTAATGCTACGGGCAGATTCCCACGGCACTAGCTGCTACACTACAGATTACAGCCTTACGTGCAGTTGCAGGGCTATTAATCTGATTAAATTGGATCCAAGACCAATAATAGTAATACTGTGGTCGACTCGCATATTTCCAATATACATCTGTTTCCGATAATTAGTCACAGCTTTACTAAATTGCAATCATAAGCAACTTTTCATCACAACTTTGTAGACTGCCAAAGAGACGATCATCACAATACCTTTTTTTCCTGATTTGTAACATTTAAGGACATTAAATCAATGAGTTGAAATTAAATTGCCAAAACTTTTGTTGCTTGCCGTCAGCTGCAAAGTTTTGTGGAACTGCCTCCCTATTTTGTGAAAATTTCCAACGAAAAATAACAAATTTCATACAGCAGCTATTTCAAAATACATGAAAGTGTGCATTTTAGGAAAATATTTTTAACTTCACTTTAAGTCAGAGAAGTTTTATTTTTTAGTACCTCTCAAAAGACCCCTATCTGAAATACAAGAAAGTTTGAAAGTGTTACATCGCTGTTATTGTGCCTGGGATAGCTATAATGAACCCATAGCATACATGGTGTGAAATAATTTGATCATCGTCAGGGTTAGATTATATCAATTTATCAAATCTTGAAAATTTTCACCTTTAATTTTCATATGCTTCATCTCATCTTTCATACAATTTAATGGGCACATGTTGCCCAGTTTGCTTAACCTATGAAAAATAAGGAGATCATGCATACTATTCCTGAATCCTGGAGTGTGTGAATGACATCCCAGAAATTATAAAAAATGCAGCGACGATAATTTGTGAATGACACCAAGTTTTACAAGATTCACTCAAAGGAATCTTGACAGAACTCAAAATGGGCATAATCCCCACTGTTTTCCAGTACAATACAAGTAGGTGAATGGCTTGCAAAAAATACATGTAAGATGAAGAGAATGACCTCACACACTATAGAATAAGATGATTAAATATCTCCATGTGCAACGGGGAAGGGGATGATATATTGTTTTTGTGTTTGTTTCTTCCGCTTCTACTTCATCAACACATTGGGAACATGATAACTCGTCAAAAAGATTTGACTCGGGAAGATGGATTTTTGTTTTTGTGTGTTCCTATATAAGACTTTGCTTGGGATTGCAAATTGGTGACCTTGACATTTTTCAAGGTCATGTGGGCATTACATTTGAAATTTCATTCAATGTAAACGTGATAACTCCGCAAGGATTTGATTTTGCAGGTTGAAATTTTTGCATGATTATGTACCACCATACAAGCTAGCTTCAGATTGTAGATGGGTGATCTATTTTCAAGGTCAAGTGACCACTTAAAAATCATTGCTGGTGCACTTGAGAGGGATTTGACTTAGGATGTTCAAATTTTGCGTGAATATGTTTCTATGTAAGACTTTAAAAATATCTTGCTTGTGAGTGCAGATCTTTGACCTTGACCTATTTTCAAGGTCACAAGGCATATCTGTAGATCATTGGAATTAGTATGACCAATTGTAAAAGTAATATGAGAACCAGGCTAGAGCCTGGCGGCTCAAAAAACCCAACTGAAATTTTTTTTCAGTGAATTGCTCTATAAAATCGAGCAGGAGCAGTTCGACGAGTTTCACCACCAACGGGGCTCATCAGGAACTGACTGGACGCTCACTAGCTTGTGATTAATAACACGCAAACGGCCATAACCGTCTTTATATACCCCAGGGTGAGGAGTCCATAGTAACCATGTTACGTCATGGCCTGAGCTGGAGAAGAGGCTTCTTCACGGACTCTGTCAGTCATGGTGATGTGTCAGTGGGTAGTCTGTTGACACATGCTTTAACACGTAATGACGTGTCACTGAGGCGGAGTTAAATGGGGATCTGAAAGAATCTCCCTCTGGTTTACGACACTGGGAAGTTATTCCCTGAGGTCCCTGTCCCTGAAATGTGGAACATGTTGGGTATTTACAAGAATCGGGGTATGAATAAAAGGTAAATAATATTAATATAGATCCATGAATTATTCATGAGTTGGAGTTGAGCTGGAAGAAAGGAAGGAACTATGTTTTTTCCCCTAGAATTGTGTGATTGTCACATGAAAGTAGATAAGAGAACTTTGAATTTGAGCATAAGACAAGACTAGTCCATCTAATTTCCCATGATATTGGCACTGAAAGGTTCCATAATTCGTTACTGGTGGATCCAATAGTGTTCACGCGCCAACCTGAAAGTCTCTCTTTTTTTTTCAGTTCAGGTGGGATGGGGGTATGTTCCAAAATTTGGGCCTTAAGCCAGATGTTTTGGTGACTGGGCTCAGCAAAATGTCTACCTAGTGACTGGTTGGTATCCCTTTTGTTTATATAATTAGTAGAGATGTTCTCTGAGTCAATTGATGAAGGGTCTGTATGTTTGACCCACACACTGTTTGTGGCAGATTTCACAAGTTAGTAGATACACTAGATTGTTGTGTCTACAAGAGCCTCCCCTGGGTGTGTCCTGTACGCCAGTTTGTTTGCTTGTGACTACACCTGAGGTGTCTAGTATGTCACAATATTTGCAGTTATTTTTATCACATTTTTATAGTTGTTTGTCTGGTGGGTACTTAAGGTGTGATCGGACTAAAATGTCCTGTAAATTTTTTTTGCGCCGGTATCCCATGAGGACCTGTCGGTTTGCCAGAGCTTGTGCATGTCTAGAAGCCTGGATGGTGTTCCAGTTTCTGGTGATTATCCCCTTGAAGGGAGGTAAAGCAGGATTGTAAGTAGTGATCAGAAACAGTTTGTCCTGTTCAGGACCCGTGGGTTGAGAATTGGCTGTGTTATGTAGAAGGGATGTTCTATCCTTGCTTCTCACGTTTTGGAGTGTGTCCTCTATTAAGTCTGTGGGGTAGCCTCTCATTGTATAATACAATGCTATCTTTTCAGCATTTGCTTCAAAGTCTGTTGAGTAGGTGCAGAGTCTTTTGACTCGTATGAGTTGGCTGATAGGGCCGGCAGACTTGCAATGTTTTGGGTGTGCAGATCAGTAATGGAGATACGTGTGTGTATATGTTGGTTTGGTATACAATGTTGTGTACAGCCATTTTGATCATTGAGGCACACCTTGGTATCCAGGAAATTAATTTCTTTGTTGCTATGTGAGACAGAGAATTTGATTGTTGGGTGACTGTTATTCAGGAATTGTACCAATTCCCGTTACAGTGGCAGTCCATGGTGCCATATGCAAAAAATGTCATCAATGAAGCACCAGAATATTGTGGGCTTGTGAGTTGACTCAGATAGAAGTTTTTCTTTTAAGTCGGCCATGAAAAAGTTTGCATATGCGGGGGCTACTGGAGTGACCATTGCCGTTCCACTGATCTGGAGGTAGTGCTTTCCACTGCATTCGAAGTTGTTACACAGTTGGACCAGTCTGAGTAGGGATATAATTTCTCTAACAGCTGGTTTTTCATTTTGTGTCCTATCATGGAGAAGGCACCGGGCTGTAGTTCTCAGACCCTCATTGATAGGGATGTTTGTGTAAAGTGAGCTTACATCGATTGTGACGAAAAGCATGTTGTGTGGTTGTGGTGGTGATGATTTTATTTTATCGATAAAATCATTTCTATGCTTGATGTCAGGCGGGATCTGTTGTACTATCGCTCATAGAAAAAGTCTACAAAACCTGAAACTCGTTCTGTTGGACAATCATTGGCACTCAGGATGGGTCTACCTGGGAGAGGGTACACTCCCTTGTGAATTTTAGGTAGAATATAAAAGCAGGGCACCCGGGGTTCTGCTATGTACAAGAAATTGAAAGTGTCTTGCGAAATGGAGTTGTTGTCTAACAACTGTTGTAACTAAAAGTGCTTTGACTTGTTTGTTGTGCTGGTGTGTAAGATTGACTGGTATTATCACTATCTCAGGGTTGTTTTTGAGATCTTTCAGCCCCTGGATCTCCTCCTTAGTTAAATTTTTGGAAGGAGGTGCCCGGGGTGTATGTTGGGCGACCTCATGTTTAACTGTCCTACCAAAAGTTATTAGGTTTGGAGCACCTAATTGTGCTTCACTGGGGGTGAAAGTACTTGGCTGTTTGAAGGTCTTGTGGTGGAAAGGTCCAGTATTGTTTTCCCCTGAAGGAGGATCCTGTGTTAATGGAGTATTTGTATTTGTGTTCCCTTCAAAGAAAGCCCTGAGCTTCATGGATCTAAGGAATCAATCTACACCTAAGTTACTTATCTCACCCATATTTGGTTCCCCTGGTGTTGGACAAAAGTTCAGACCTTTGCTAAATAAACTCTTTTGGGGATCAGTTAGTGTGTGGTTTGACAAGTTGACCACTAAATTATTGGGGATAAGTAAGTTGTTAATATCTTCCCTTGTATTGTTTGAAAAATTGGTATTCAAACTCAGTGGATGTATATACTCAACTTAGGTTAAATCAGAGTTAAGTAAATGGACTTGACTTACCCGATTGTTGATCTGGTAAGTTGAGTGGGGTAAACCTTTGTCTCCCCATTGTATAAATAAGGGTAACCTCTCATTATGTGGACCAATATGGTCGTCCTCAGGCGGTATCTCTTTCACGTGTCTGCTAGCATGTATGAATGAGCAAAGTATCTCTTCAAAAGCTGATGTGGGAATAACTTGTCCCCCTTTAAAAGTGTCCAAAGAGGTAAATAATCCATAACTTGCGCTGAACTGTTGCACAACTGAACAAACTGTAAAAAAAAAAAATGTAAAAATAAGGCTGACAAATGGTATTGGCGCACAGGGACACATTTGATTTTCTGTTAGAAAATCCACCTGTTCTAGTTATTATTATTATTATTATTATTATTATTATTATTATTATTATTATTATTATTATTATTCCCTATTATTATTATTATTATTATTATTATTATTATTATTATTATTATTATTATTATTATTATCATTATTATTCCCTGTGTCCTGAAAAACTGTCATTTTTCAACAAATTATCAAGTGGACAAATTTGGGTTTGACTTTGAATAAATGAAATTGAAATCGTGGGTCAAAAATATTGGGGCAGGCAGTGTCAGTGATGAGAAAGTGAAATATTATTTTATGGGGCTTAACTATATATGTACACAATAGACAAACAGTTCCTTAAAGGGAGTGAGAATCGTTGCTACCAGGTGGCTAATTGTATATGATAATTGTATGCATAGGGCAGGCTATTATACATAATCTCTTGTCAGCTTAAGAAGCAGGTAGCACCTCAACCAATGGTAGCTTGGCCAGCAGGCCTGGCTCACAGAGTTCAAAGAAAAACTGATTATCACATGACTCATTGTAAAATGACATCACAGTTAAAGAGCCCACCCAGGCAGTAAAAAGTGGCCCATTTTTCCGGCCCAGTTCCTATTTTCTTTAAACAAACAAACAAACAGTCAAAAGGACCGACATGTTAGTCCTCACTTCAGAGGATCTGTTACCTCCAAAAAAAAAAAAACCAAAAACAAAAACAAAAAGAGAAAGAAATCTGTGACAAAGAAGCTACCAGCACATAGATATCATCAAAAGGTGTTTTGTTAACATTACAGAAGAGAAAGTTGGCACTTTATATTTATTAAAGAATCACCCGGGCTATACTTGACTATATGGAGCTTCAGTCAGGAGCTTCTGATACAAACAAGATACTAAACCATTAAAATCAGTGCAGGGCAGGTGCAAAAGTTATGCAAAAGCAATTTTAAATTTGAAGACAGAAATCCACTGTTAGACCAAAGAAGACAGCAGAGTAATATGAGTGAAATATACAAGCTAACACATGAAATTTACAAAATTAATCCAAAAACGTCTCTCATCAAAACCTTATAGAATCCTAAAGCTCCAGGACATAACATTAAGGTATGTAAAACACAATGCAGAACAGATAGTCATGCTGAACTCATCACATGGTTTCCTCTGTCCCTTGCAACCTTCGCCATCGCCCAAAATTCGAGGGATGCTTATGACATTGACCACTCGTGCTAATTTGCTGATATTGATATTTTTAAGCTTTTCACCTAATAACTCCTTTAATTTCAATCAGCCACACTTCCCACCTGCTGTGATATGCCAGTACAAAGTAATTAGGCTTCCGGGGTAAAAAGATTATCTTAAAATTAAAAGTCCAATTGCATATAATCACATCAGGAAATGCTTTGCTGTCAAAACTTTCCACCACTTATGGTCTTCATGTTTTAGCTCAACTGACTTGTCAGTCAGCTGAGCTTATAGGATTGTCAATTGACCGTCTGTCTGTCCATCTATCAGTCTGTGTGTCCATAGATCCTCATCCATTCACAGTTTATTTAAAAAACAACAACAAATGTTTTTGCATTAAAGCTATTTTTGATTTCTCCAGATCCACCTCATAGATTGTGGTGAACCTTGGTTGAAGTGTGCTTTGGTAAAAGGTCATAAGTAGTCGGTAACTAGGTGGTGATACTATGGAACCCCAATTTTTTTTTTTAAATTCCACCAAAGTTGGATATTTGTCAGTTGAGGCATGCATTCCTAGTGAATAACATCAGTGCTGCCACTTTATACTTTTTTTTTTTAAAGTATGATGCTTTATTTTCATTGTTTTACTTTTTTATACTTTATTTATACTTTTTTTTCATGAAATATTTTTTTATACTTTTTTTGGACAAATTTTTGAACTTTTTATTGGAATTCAGTTATATATAAAGGGTAGTGTTTTAAGCATTCTCACAGCCTTTCTGAGTGTCTGGTTTACAAGAATGATGAACCATCTTCCCACTGAGTGACAACCATGGGTCCATGTCAGTGTTTCTGTTAGGAATTTTTTCAAAGGGTCCCAACCTGAAAAACAGTCAAATTTTTTGCTAACCTTTGCAAACTTAACAAAGAAAATACAGGAAGTTGGGACCCTTTAAATTTTGCTTGGGGGGGGGGGGTATTTCATGATATGGAAGGGTAATATATTCCCATTTGGGGTTAATGGAAACCTTGCATGTTTTGGTGTCAGTCATCATAAGGATCTGGACCATGGAACTGAGACACCTGATGCACAGCCAAAGTCCTGGTTTCCATGAGACACAGCCAAAAATGCACTACAAGTGGTACAACTCAGCATGGAAGTCTGTTCTTTGTTCATTGCAAGCAACTATGGGTGATGTTTAGCTCAGCTGACTTGTCAGTCAGCTGAGCTTATGTGGTGGTTAAGCATCCATCGTCGATCTGTCGCTGTCTACAATTCACATTTTCAACTTCTTCTCCAAAGTCACTGGCCAGATTTACCTCAAACTTGGTGGGAATGTACCTGGGTCCCTACCAAGTTTGTATAAATGGTGATAGTCCCTTGAATTTTTTTTTATTTTTGGTGAACTTTTTTTGTTTTTTTTTGCTTTTTGTTTTTTTGGGGGGGGGGGGGGGGCAAATCTTAAAGAAAATCTTCTCCAAAACTGCTAGGCCAATTGCTTTGAAATTGCTCAGGGAGACTTCTGGGGACCCTTAGACCTTAATTTGTTCAACAGGTGGAACAGTAATATTTTTTGTGTAAAAAATGTGTTTTTGCTATTTTCGACTTCTCCAAAACTGTCACTCAGATAATGCTGGAACTTGGTGGAAATGTTCCTTTTAGCAGGGCCAAACAAAGGTGCTCACAAGGTGGTGATGCTATTGTAAATTTTTTTTTTAAATTCATTTTAATTTTCCAGTGATTTATAATTTTTACTGTGATTTGAGGTGTCCAAGAACAAGTATAAAATCTTATGCATTGTGACATTGAAAACTGACTGCTTATGCTTGGGCCATCTGTGTGTATCTTGAGTTTCATCAGGCCAAGTCCGCTGTTATTTAATAATGACGTGATCTCGGGTAAGAACACCGTGTCATCATTTGAAAGATAAGTGATAGTGTTGTCTATCCGGGAGTCAAGCACAGTAATCTTCACTGGAAAATAGGACAACCTAAATGATGCAGCAATCAAAAGGTACAAGGGAAGGTCAGCGTTAACATGGCAGAACTTTTGGCCAATAAACATTTCCAAATTACATGCAAATCATGCATGTAACAAACATGTGTGAAGCGTGCAAAGTTTATTTTATATTCAATGTATATAGATTATTAACTAGTGGTAGTAAAAATCTGCCATTTTGAAATCATATAGTCAAAAGAGGTTGGCTGTGAGTTTCGTCACCAAGGGAATATTGTGCCTTGGGAATGAACAGGAATTGTAATTGATACATTATATATGGAATTAATAAACTTGTCAAGTTTTCAAAGCAACAATCTTCGTGTGAGAACTTCACACTATGAATCCCGAATTTTTAGTGAATTTTTCAATGTGGGTACATGTCGGTTAATGCATACAGTGCTATTGAGTACTATGTAATTGAATGGGGATTGCAATAGTAATTCACATTTTGGACTTTTTCTCCAAAACCACTTGTCAGATTCACTTCAAACTTGGTGGGGATGTGCCCTGGGTGGGTCTTTGCTAAGTTCGTTCAATGGTCGTGCTCCAGTGATTTTTTTTTTTTTTTTGAGTTTATGGTTCATTTTTTGGCCAAATCTTTAAAAAATCTTCTCCAAAACCACTTGACCAAGTGATTCAAAATTGCATAAGAAGACATGAAGGCATGACAGCCAGAGTTACACAGTACATGGGTGACCTTGACTTCATTGTCAAAGTCACAGGGTCACTTATAGTTTTATTTAACCCTACAGATGATAACTTGAGAGCTATTATCTACTTTCATGTTTTACAGGGTCATCAGATACCCTCTTTGAGGGCCACACTGAGTACATAAGTGACTCAAGGTCACTGGACAAATGATATGAAATTTACTGTTCACTTGATAACTTAAGATCTATTTTTTGAGTAAGCTAGGACCTTGATGTTGCACATGTCAATTTTCTCTGTGAAGGTCATGCTTGGACAGTTCATAAGTGACCTTGATCTCATTTCTGAGGTCACAATGCAACATACATTTATTTTACTCTTCAGAGCTATAACTTGAGAAGTACATGTACTTGAACTGGGACTTTGGTGTTGCACATGTTAGTGTTCTTCCATATAAGTCAGACTTACTGAGCACATGGGTGACCTTGATCCTATCCCAAGTTTACAGAGCCACAAGTGTGATGAATCTCTAGGTCAGCTGAGCATGGACTGTTCACACAGCTCTCTTGTTACAGCATAATTTTGCTGCAATACCCGTGTGTTGCTTCAGATTTATACTTTTTTATACTTTTTTTTCTGAAAATTTATACTTTTTAAAAATTAAATTGGATACTTTTTTTTTTTGTAATTAGGCAGTGGCAGCACTCTAACATGCAAGTCAATTGGAAATGCAATGGAAATTCACAATTTTCACTATTTCTCCAAAACCATTAACCAGATTCATTTCAAACTTGGTGGGTATGTGCCATGGGTGGGCCTGTGTCAAGAGTGTTCAAATGGTTTTTTCCAAAACCATAGGCTATATGCACTTCAAACGTGGAGGGGATATACCTATACTGTTCCTTCTTCTTGTTCATCACATTGACACGGACACAATAACCTCTGAAGATTTTTGAGCTGGGGCTTTCAAGTGCACATTCATATTCCTCTATAAGGGTTCAGTCAAGTTCCAAGTGGCTGACCTTGACCTCATTCCTCAGGTCACTAATCCAGATAAGTGAATTTAATTTTTGCATAATAACTTGAGAAGTTTTTGAGCTATGGCTTTGATCCTGCATGGGATGATAGTTCTCTATAAAGTATAAGAGCTTGGTCAAGCTTTTGAAGATGCGTGACCTTAATGATATGCACAAGGTCAGAGAGCCACATTATTATAGTGAATTCATCAACACATCCACAAAAAAACAAGATAATTGCAGAAGTTTTAAAGCTAGGGCAATCACATTGCATGGGATTATAGTCCATTATAAGGGCTGGGTCAGGTGTGAGGAATGGTGACCTTGATTCCATCCCCAAGGTTACAGAGCCAGATTAGTGAAGTTGGTTTCTGCAGAGGTTTTTGAGCTGTGGCTTTAATCTTGTTCAGGATTACAGTTCTCCTTCAGGGCTTGGTCAAGTTCGAAGATGAGTGACCTTGACCCCTCTTCTAAGGTCACAGGGCCATATTAGTGAATTCGTCAACACTTCGATGCAAACAAGATAACTCCAGAAATTTTGGAGCTTGAGCTTTCATACTGCATAGGATTATGGTCCACTATAAGGGTTAGATTAAGCTTGAACACGGGTGACCTTGACCCCATTCCCAAGGCCTTATTTGTGCATCACCAAAATTGTTAGTACGAGAAATCTGTAAGACTTGTAAGATCAACAACTGGTAAGGGTGCATGGGAAGATATTTGATTTTCTGTTGGAAAATCATCCTGTTCTATTTTATGTATGATAAAAAATCAAAATTTCTTCTCAGGTACTACTTGAACTGTTGCTTTGATGTTGCATACAGGATCACCTGGGGTCATGTAATTCACATCTTGGCCACCAAGTGGTGCTATAATGTTTTCCTATATTTGCAATGAAGTTCGTATATATAGGCTATTTTGATTTCTGCAGAAAAATTAAACAGAATTGCATAAAATTTTGAGAATTTAAGAAGTTTGTGTAAATGATGGGATTATGTTACATTTTGATGCAATTATTGGATATCAAATTTTGGGAGCATGCATGTGGCAGAAAATGCAACAGGTGCATTGGTATACATGTACGTGTATATAAGCAGCAATGCAGTGCTTGTATTGTAATATTGTTAAAACTATTGCATTGATCACCTTGCTTTTACACACAGCTCTTGCCCAGGTGGACCTTCACCAAAACTGTGACGGAGATCAGGTTGCAATAATGCATTCCCAGTTGGGTATGCATACATGTTGTACAGTGGACTTCCAGCTTTTTGTTGACTCGGCAAATTTGTCTTATTTTTTTTGTTTTTTTTTTTGTTGTTGAAAATTTGGTATATTGTCTTATATCTAGGTAATGGTGGGTTATAGGCATATAGTTACTGTCAGACATTAGGAAAGTACCTATGGTGATTGTTTTGGTGTTGTAAACCTTGAGTCACCTTGAGAGGACAAACTGACTTGGTAATATCAAATTTTTGTCAATTATTGGGAAGCACTCATACAGTACATGTAAAATGTGCCGTTGCAAATGCAGCAGACTCCAGTCAGCAGAGCACATGATCATCATGATCCTCTTGTTTTTTGTTTTATTTTTCTTACCATAGGGTCATCACCTCCTGCAAGAAGCACCTGGTGCCACAGCAGAAGATCCTACCCTCCAGGTCTATGTAAATTGAGATCTCTGCCAAACGAGCAAGAACAATATTTATTGACAGACTATATCAAGTACGTAAGTTACAAGAACTGCTTGCTATTTTAAGGAAACAAATTTCAAACAAAAATAAAAGATAAATGCTATGAAACATGCTACAGGTTTCCTTAAGTTTACAAGCAAAACACACACACACACACACACACACACACACACACACACACACAAGAGGTAAAGGATAGTGCAGTGCAGCCAGGTGAAATGTACATACAGGCATTTTAATGTGCCTGGGTGTACAAACATAAAATCCGGAATATTGCACCTAAAGATCAAGTGCAGTTCTGCAATCATAAAATATGGGTAACATTTTTTTAATGTGCAATATACTACTCGGTGTGTTCTACATTGCCAATTTCACTGGTATGTATAATGACTGGCCATCCCTGACAGCCTACTTGTGTGCATGTTGGTTGTCACATTTTCTGTAATTTGGTGACTTCAAGACAAAAAAATGGCAGTTTTACGAATTGTGACTTGATGATGTTAAAAAGGGCTGGAGTCGTGGGTTGGTGTAATATAATTTGTTAGGTGTTATTACAATCGTTTTTGTTACTTCGTTAATTTCAGGACGTTGGGCCTCTAATTCAACATGTCTACTCATTCCCGTGAAAGAGATGTTGTCATTGCAAATACTATGGTCAACAATTTCTTTGCGAAAGAAAAGTAAGTGTTAAAAAAGTATGACTAAGACAGGGCAAGTGGCCGCTGTGGCTAATGAAAAATGTCCACAACTAGTTTCGTTACGACCTGCAACTCATGAGGAACTGTTGGGAACACTGTGAGTAGCCTAAACAGTGGTACCTGCTCTAAAGACCACCTCTCGTGAAAGACCGCACTAGTTTTTAAGACTGCCGTTTCAAGACAATGGCCTTCAATTTCTTTGTAAGCTCACCTGCAGTGAAAGACCACCTGCCATATGTGACCACTTTTGTCTGGCTTTAAGGATGGTCTTAAATAGCAGGTACCACTGTATATATATACTGCGGGGTGACAGATTTGTTGCTATACTTTAATGCACGTGAATTATGATAGTGTAGGTGCGGATTCTTAGTTGATAAGAGAGTTGGTTTCCATGGTGGGATATAATTCAAAAGATTTTTTAATCTGCTGGATTTTCATTGGTTGAAATCCTAGCTTGTTCCCACTGAGGTCAGTGGGTTCAAACTTTGATTTTTGCTTGAATGGTCACTTTAATAATACATGTATATACAAGGCCTGTATTTTTCCATTTAAAAAAACTAGAAATTCCGTTTCACCAGCCAGAAATTTCCAGATTCCGTGTCGGTAGTTCTCTTTGTGTGTAAAACACGTTAAGGCAAAACAGCAAATTCTGTTTCAGAGATGATAAAAATTCATTATTCCGTTCCGTTTCCGTTAAAAACGGAAAAATACAGGCCCTAGTATTACAGTTGAGGCCCTGAATAGGGGCTTGGGATGTGTGAAAACACATCTCCAGGGGTGGATTCCAGTGTTTCAATGATTGCCACTTGTGTGACAATTACAGTGTGCTGAAATAGAATGGGGAGAGGAGCTCTGACAACAAAAATTTTTAAACATAAGACTGAGTGATTGAGCTCATTTCCCCATGGTATTGAGACCGAAAGGTTCAATAGAGCTTAGTGGGTGCATCCAGTGGTTTACCCAGTCTAGTCGCAGTAGTCTAGAGCGTTATAGGGGGGGAGGTGTTGGGATGTACTCTAATATTTGGACTCTGAGATTCAGGTCCCTATGGTCACTGAGTGCAAAATATCTGCCCAAAGGTTGTGAAGTGTTACTCATTACTGATGTAATGGTAATGTTCTCGTTATCTGTCCCGTAGAGGGCGCAAGGTCTGTCCCACATATTGTGTCTTGCATGTGTCACATGTTAGAAGGTAAGTTAGGTTTGAGCTTTAGCAGCATCCTCCTTTGGGGACTGTGTAAGTTCTCCATGTTTGTGAACTGACTGCTTGGCCGGAATCAATCACAGTGTTTGCAATTCTTGCGCCTACCAATGTTTTTGTGCTTTGTTCCAGAGATGGCTGGATTCTGTGGACTTGGGGTTGTGTACTTGGTTCTAGTGCGAACCAGTAAATCTTGTAGGCTTTTTGTTCTTTTGAAGCCTGCCACTACCTCCTTATTCACTAATGCTTCTGCATGGCGTTAGGCTTCCAGAATTTTCCAGTTGTCCTGGAAAAAAAATATTAAGAAAGTATGTTCTATACTCAGCTCATTCTGTCATCCTTTGCTGGAAATATTACGTGAGTCTTTTTGTAATTATCACAGGAATGAAACTGTACTCAGAAATTCCTAGTTAAAGAAACTTTGATTCAGGTACAAAATTCCATGTGTAAAATGCCTTGAAAGTCATACTACTGCTGTCACAAGAGTAGCTGTGGCATGGCTTGACACTAAAACAATGTAAAACACTGTAGTACCGAGTTTGAGGCCAACATTGTATGCAAACATCTCATTAACAACAGAGAAATATTTTTTTAAGCTCTGCATAGGTCACAGAAGTTATGAGATCACTCATGTCTGTCTGTCCATCACGGTCAAGCAGTCCCTCCATCCATCTGTCCATAAACTTTTGCTTTTGAATGTAATACAGTACTGAATTTGCAGCTTAAATGTTTGCTGGCCTCGGTTGAGCAGGGAATTTGGTTGTTAAAAATGATTCCATGTCAGATCAGTTTGTTCAACTGGAGCTGCTCTCATATCACCATTCTAACCCAGAGTTTATCAAAAAAAGAAAAAAAAGAAAAAATCCTGTATAAATATATATTTATATAAATTGTCGTACTCATGGTACAAAAGCAGTTTCATACATTTTAACAATTCAGTATATTAGAAACAAAAACAGGTGAGCAAACCACGTGTAAGAAAATAATAGTCCCACATCGGACACAAGGGGCTACAATATACTATAGGCTTATAGTAGCACTCATTCTGTACACAAATGGGAAATTAGTTCCGATACCCGATACCTCTTCTGTATTAAGTATCAGTCACATTTCTTGTCCTGGATCTCACACAATTATCTTATAATATATGATTTAGTTAGCAGTGATTCATCAACTTTGTCACCTTGAGCACATAATGTTTGCCTTATATTTTAACATTTCATGAAGTAGTCTCTGTCCAAATGGTATCTGTGACAGCAGAAGTTAACTGACATGCCAGCTGATGATTGACTTACATCATCTTGCCAGTTTAGCACATAATCCCAACACTTTATTGACACTTGGTAGTATTGAGTATACAAATTTCACAAATCTGTTGTGGATTTGACATTCAATGGAAGTACATTATATATCTTTGCATATACTCTGAAGTAGTGAAGCACGCGTATTTGTTGGTAACGACCAAATAAACCTTATTGCCTTTCGCCATGCAACACATATTTTGATAAGTCCCAAAACTGATTCCCATAAAGGGAAGTACAGTAGGTTTGAAATAACTCATGTCGAGTGGCTCGAAAAGTGTGTTTAAAGCATGCCCCATCAGAATATTTACCTCTGGAAAAAAAATGCACTGACACTCCTTTGAAAACAATTTGCTGTGGTATTTTGTGCAATTAAGTTACCTAAATGTGTATACTGATCGACATACTCAATGGGAGAACCTTTAAAAAATGTTTGAGAAATATGGCATTTGACTTTTACTGATGTCCATTTTGTGGTAATCCCGATGAAATGTACGAGTCAAAAACAGTGTTGAAGAGCATGTGTGTTACAAAGTCTTCAAGGTTGACTTGATTTTGGCTGCTCATAAAAGTTAAGTTTTTGCCTGAGCATTTTATTTGCCACACCCAACTGGATAGAGAATGCACATGATTCACTATCATATTTGTGACTAGTGGCTGTGACAAGAATGAACCCCACAAAAAAGACTTTCTATATACACATGTAGACCTGTAGCAAGTCAACAATAATTATACATGTGTAAATGCCACACCCCTTCATGGCACATGTAAATAAAACGTTTGCCATGTGATCATATCAAATACATGTATGTGCATGCGTGTAGAGTTAACAAATACGTGCTGAAACTATGGCATGGGGTTTTGCAGTTTCGACAAAGAATTTGTTTAGTATTCTATGAGAAATTCAAAACTCCTATATTTGCATTTGAACTTGTTTCCAGAAGTTGACGAAACAGGATATATCATAGCCCATATGTATGGATGGTCAGGAACAACAAGATGCAAGTGAATTTTGTGCATTGAACTGTCCAAACTGAAATTTGGTAATCACACAGTCATGCTTGCATGTCAGGCCACTGATAAAACGTTTGCTGGAAGGTAGTTTTTTGACTCCCTTAGTAGGAGGTAGAGGGCAGGTATTATGTTTTTGGTTTGTTCTTATCTCTATATGTCGATCCACACAAACCTTTGTTTTTAACACTGCTATCTCCTCAAAAGGCCACAAAGGCTTTTTCTCAAATTTGCTGCAGAGGTGCATTATTATTTACAGAGATCAAGATTAGATTTTCAGGTCACTGTGACCTACATGTACTTATGAGACATAGTCACCTGTGTGTTGTGAACGTTACCACAATATTTTTGCACACATGGATGGATTTGGTTCAAATTTGGTGCACTGAGATGCAGAATAAGACCAAGAAAAGGTATTTGATTTTCAGGTTATTGTGTTGTGTGGTTACTGTGACCTGTTAGGAGGTTAATTTGACTGCACATTACTGCAATTATATCTACAAAGTGATTGGATGGATTCCTCTCTAATTTGTTACAGAGAGGCATTTTAAGAAAAAAGAAGAGCTGATTATATTTTCAGATCACTGTGACCTATTTTTGATTATTCTGACCTAGTTACTGTCAATTTGGCTCTGTTAAGGCAGTATCTTCAAACTTGTATACACTCAACAAGACTGGAATACAAAGACAATGTTGGGAGATTAGGAAAGGTTTGTTTTGCCTATATAGCTAGCTTATTCTCCAGCTACTGAAATACATTGTTTATAAGGGAAAAACTGCAAGTTATGTTTATACTGGATGTATCACACGTCTGACATAATGTACAGCTAGGTGTTGTTTGATGTCCAATAAAAACCGGCCTACCTGTCTGTAAAATGTAAGTTAAATGTTACAAAAATGTGTGTATATGTTTGTTTGGTAACATTTTATTGGTCTGTAGTTCATGTGGTCACGGAATTCAAAGTAACTGTCCCTATTGGGGTCAGTGGGTGTCAATGAGTACACGTATATATGTTCTCAACACAAAAATGTGATAACTTAAGTGATTGTAGAAATGTCCTGGGGTGACCCAAGCTCTGTACCTACATGTATATTATATACTGTGTGTTTGGTATCCTATAATAGCCTAAGATAACTTGCAGTTCTGTTGGCACGAGCCAAAATTGATTTGTGCACAGTTGTTAAAAATTCCTGTTATGTGAAAGATACACCTATGAATTTACAAATTTTTAATATGACAACACTTATGGTAAGCTTATTTGCCCATGTGACATTCACGCTGGATGGCTCAGTAGAGCACAATTGCTGGATCCAATTCTTCTCCCAAGTCAATCTGACTTGCAATGTTTTTTGCAAATCAGGAGGAACGAGTCTTAATTTGTGTGCTCCACAATTTTGTGTTGTAAGTTGTTAAAAAGATTCAAAGTGCCTGAATTCATTCTTCCCAGATTTGGTGCAAACTAAGATATCTCGTGGGGTGAACATCTACAAGCTGATGAGTTTTCAGGTCGTTGTAACCTATTTTGTGGTCATACTGTGACCTATTGACTTTGTGACCATGAAGGTATCTTTAAAGCGTTTGGACAGATTTTTAATTTGGTACAGAGATGCACGGAAAAAGGATTGTCTTATTAGACTTGGTGTGACAGATGTATAGTCAATCTGATGTTGCCACAAAATCTTCAAAGTGTCACAATGGCTTCCTTCCAAATTACAGAGATACATGTACTTTATAGTACAAAGATAAGCTGATAAAGATTTCTGGGTCACTGACCTATTTTATGGTTATTGTGAGTACTGTCAATCTGGCTTTGCTAACACAGTCTCTTTAAAGTGCTAGGATGGATTTATTCTCAATTTTTATACAGAGATGCATTAATTTTAAGACAAAGATATCAGCTGATAAGATTTGGTGAGTGATTGTATGGTTATAATATTATTACTGTGACCTATTTATAGTCAATTTGACTTTCATACTGCAATGCCTTCAAATTTGTTGGGTGGATTCTCAAATTTGGAACAGTGATGCATTCTGAGGAAAAAAGTCACTGATTATTGATTTTCACAATTTGTGACCTCATTTTTTGGTTGTTATGGCCTATTTATATTCAATTTGACTTTGCAAAGTAGAAGTAGACTGTAGAATATCAATCTTCAAAGTACCTGGAAGGATTTTTGTTCAGATTTATATTCATCCGTGTTGTCATGAATAGATGATATCATTGGAATTTCACTTCAGTACAACCTGTTTATATGTCAAAGATGAATATGTCATCTATTTGGTGGGCATTCTCGGCAATCAGTTTGCAGATATAAAGTGGGCAGGGTGAGGCATCCCAATGATTGCTTGCAGTCATAGCTCTCCAGTTGAAAAACTACAACAGGCTTAGGAATTTTTGGGTGTTCTGCATTGGGTTTGTTTTAAGGTACCGACCCTTACCTGAAACATTCAAATCAGTGAAATTGAGCTTTTTTTACTTTGTAAAAAAGATGTTTCATACAAGTACCAGAATGTCTGTTTGAACATGCATGTACAATATAATAGACTGGGTCAACAGCTTTCCTCAGCAGGCCTTCATTGCCCCCAAAGCACGCCGAGGAAAGCTGTTGACTAAGTAAACAAAAGGGCTGTGTGAACAGCCTGTGCTCAGCCTACTTGCGGAATTGGTCACATCAGTGGCACTGTGACCCTGAGCATGGGGTCAAGGTCATCCATGTACTGTGCAAGTCTGGTCCTAGCAGAGGACCACCACCATGAACAGCTTCAAGGTCATAGCTTAAAAGGTTCTCAAGTTATCAAGTGAACAATAAAACTCAGAAAAGTGACCCTGTGACCTTGGAAATAAGGTCAAGGTCATTCATGAACTAGGGAATTCTGGCCGGCATACAGAACCACCACCATGTGCAATATTAAAGTCACAGATTAAGCTATAATGCTTGCAGTAAAATTTATGTAAGTATACCTCTGACCTTGAAAATGAGGCCAAGGTCACTGATGTACCATGTATGTCTTGCCCTTAGCTACTAGCAATTTCGAAGCAATTCACCAAGTGCGTTTGGAGATTTTATTTGAGTTTGTCAAAAAAGGAAGAAACACTAACTACCTAGAGGGCTATATGTACAGCTGACCGAAGCTTGTTCACAAAATCAAAGCTCTGTGACCTTGGGAATTAGGTCAAGGTCACCCATCTTCAAATACGACCTTACCCTTATGGAGGACTTTCATCCTGTATTTATATCAAATTCATAGCACAAAATCTTCGACATAAGATGCGGAAAGCAGATTACACAACGATGGTCCTGTGACCTAGGGAAGTAGCTCAAGGTCACACGTCCCCTAACATAACATTGCCCTTATAGAGGACTATAACACTGTGTAATATGAATGCCCTGACTGAAAAAATTCTTGACATACTGTGCAGAAAGCAAATTCCAAGTTTAATGGCTCTGTTTAATCCAAAATCAGTGAAGCATAACAAGTTGAACAGACCAGATGGAGACACATATCTAAGGTACACTGCCAACCAGTTTGAAGTGAATCTGGCAAACAGTTTTGAAGATGATGTCAAAAATGTGAATTACCATTAGAATGACCATTGACATACATACTAATCAATAGGAAGTATGTATTTACCGATAAGTACCTGAATTGAAAAAAAAATTGTTGAAAATCAGAAATCCACAGCAGTGCCACCTATTGTATAACTTTGTTTGACCCTTTCACAAGGAACATTTCTGACAGGTTTCAGCTTAATCTGAGTGACGGTTCTGGAAAAGTTGAAAAAAGCAAAAACACAAAAAATCATAAGCTATTATAAAAAGAATTTGCATTGCCACCTGGTGAAAGAATTAAGAGTCCTTAGGAGTGTTGCTGGGTGATATCAATGCAATTGGGTGAGTGATTTCGGAGATGATTTTTGTAAGATTTGCCAAAAAAGAGAACCAAAAAAAAATTAATAAATAAAATAAAAAATCCAAAAATCACTGGAGCTCAGCCATTTAAACAAGTGAGTCGAGACCCACCAAAGGTACATTGCCACGATTTTGAAGTGAATCTGGCTAATGGTTTTAGAGAAGTAAAAAATGTGAATTGTGAATGGATGGACGACTTACGAAGGGTGATGGCAAAGGCTCCGCAGCCTGACAAGTCAGCTGAGCTAAAAATGTGACACTGAAAGAGTTAACATGCTGATAATTTAAACAATAGAAGCAAGTTTTGGTAATTATATATCAATTATTATATTAACTGTATCATTTTATTTTATTAATATCACAGATGCCTTTATGACTGAGAGCACTAGCTGTTGGTTAAGAGGGACCGATTCTGACAGCCCTTGGCGGACTCTTATTAGCCATCAGATATTACAATAAACCCCTTCGTCAACTAGTGCCATCCAGAGATTCTCATACTATAGGTTTCTGAACTCTTAACAGTGCATTGATTTGGCAAACTTCGTACGGATGTTTGATCAATACCAGACAGTTCTTTCGGCAATTGACTGTATTACTCCACGGTAAATGTAAGCGTTCATACTTACAGGCAAACTATCAGGACAGGAAACGCCCCAGTAGATCGGGAAAAGTTAAATAGTTTGGTCAGAGCTAGGCTTACAGATACTTGAACCAGTATGTTTGAGTAAAAAGTTGCTAACACTGTCCGGACCAGTTGCAGAACTGGTTCTGAGGGTGGAAATAACTTTCAAAAGTTCATTATAATTTTCATTCAATTGGGAGGGATCTAATCTCATTTACACTCAAAGGCAGGCAAAGGGGATGGATCATCATCTGCAGAAATTCTGCACTGACTGGCAAAGTACTGGTTACAAATTTCTGTCTTTTGAGCATCTGTTAATATCATATTACCATTTGTAATGGGAGGAGGAGTGAAGGAAGCAAATCTCCTTGCAGTTGGTTATCTTTGGTAGTGAATATCACAGAAACAAATTTTTACTAGACTTGGTTATTTTGAGAAAGCCTCACTCAAAACTGGACAGATGAATCTTTGTGAAATCAGCAGCCGTGTAAAGACGATTATATCTTAGGTAACCATTTTTTGGTTTGGCAATCCAATTTTAAATGCTACTTTTTGAGCTCCAAAATGGAAAAAGTTACCAAATTAACAAGCTTAGAAATTCAATAACATAAAAACCATTCCTTTTAACGAAAAGTAAAAAAATGTTTACCTAAGTTATACTATCGTATATTGCTGTTGACTTCAAGCTTTTTATGCCAAAAGTTTTGTTGTGATCCTTTCTCAAAGTGTAAGTCTGACCCCTTAAATAAAATGCCCCTCACATTTTACAAGTTAATCTTAGAGTATCTATTGTTACATGCAGAGAAACTACACATATTGACCAAACTAAAAATGTATATATATCGATGGGCTTGTATACAAAAACAGAGACACAGTGGCAATTTTTGTACCACTATATGTTATAGGTACTTTAAGAATAAAAAAGTTGTGTAGACAGATCATGCAGCAGGGTATACAGTCATCTTATATGCCTTTAACCCTTTCCTCCTGAAACTTGCCAACTGGTCAAATGGCGTCTGCTTCAGTGTTTTCAACTAGTTTCATCAGTAATGAAAATCCATTTGACTGAGAATTGTAGATGAGAGCTGTCAAGATCCCATGATCCAGGTCATTCAGCTTTCCTCGTCATGGGTTGGGCACTTAATACCCAACCCATGCCAGGGAAAGCTGTTGACTCAGTCTAAATTCAAGAGGGAAAGGGTTAATAATAGAGGTTGTGTAATTTACCCTGGAGCAACCCATTTACCATTGATGCAGCTTTTGACAAAACATATAATGATGTGTAACAATGGGTTACATACATGTAAAACAAAAAGGGTTTCCTTAATTTTATTTTCAACATAACCCATTTGCTTACTGATTGTGCTAAATTTTTAATTTGTGCAGGCCTGTGATGATCATTCCATACCAGTCCCTGATTTTTTCGTATATTTACTTAGATTAAAGAAAACAATTGCATATTTAAATTCTTCATGAAAAGAGCTTCTGTTCAAGTACCAACATGCCTATAGTCTTAAGTCAGTGGTTCTGGCACTGCCTGGCAAGTCCTGCTCCAGCTGCTGCAAGGGCAGCTGCAGCATGACCTGCCAGGCAGTGCCAGAACCACTGACCAATGCCTGTGACCATAGTATGAAATGAGTTAAAGTTTCCAAAAGTAATCTCTCTCTGAATACTCTGTTCAGCACTTTGCATCTTATTCTTATTTGCTATGAAAGACCACCTGTCTTAATTGAGAGAAGAGAAGTCAATCATCTGTGAAGATTTTCTTTCAAGACAGATCTCACCGTAGTCTCATACTTGAAATTTTGTTTTTGGAAAAAATTGGGTTTGAGGGCATAGCAGAAAATGAAAGCAGAGTTTCGATGATCGGAGTGTAAACAAGGTAATAAACCTTGCCCCAATTACCTTGAGGGTACTTTTGGTAATGCTACAGTGTTTCCGTTAGGATTTTTTTCAGGGGCTCACAAGAAGGGAAGTTCATGGGAGAAGACTGGATTTTCACCAATTTTACATGTAAATGAATAAGACTTTTGACCCTTTAGATGTTTTTCGGAGTGTTTTTCAGGTTTTGAAAGGGTAATATACCCCTATTTTGGGGTTAACGGAAAGACTGTGCTTTACAATTTGAAATTAAGCTTATACATGAATATTTACTGTATAATTACTTTCTTCAGAAAATCATGTGTCAAACCAAAATACATGTGAACTCCTAATATCCTCTGGCAGAAACCCTGGAAAATTAATTAGCATAGTATCTTCTAGTTTCCCTCAGGGGGTGCAAAGGTAGTCTAGAAAAGAAGATTTGCTTCGAAGCAAATCTGTCTGTGTGCCTGGCAGGCTTGCATAAATGAGCTGTAGATGCTATAAATTTGGTCTGAGGTTGGTTGGATGCACCTTCAGCACAAACCTACATGTATGACAGCACATACCTATGAATCAAACTTGGAATGGCACCTCTACCTATGATAATTTTGAGAATATTCAATATTCAAACATTTAAAATGCCCTAATTAACATTTAATTCTACAACTTTTGCTTGTGTTACTGTGGCCGCACCTACGACATAGAGCCATATAGTGAAGTTGGAATGGCACCTCTACCTATAACAGTTTTGAATGTATTGAGCATTTAAACTTTTCAAGTGCACTTAATTAGGATAAATTAAAATTCTAAAACTTTTAATTCTGATTCGTTGGATGCACATACAGTACAAACCTATATGGTGAAGTTGAAATGTCACCTCTGTCTATAATAGTTTTGAAGATATCAAAAGATTTATTTTCAAATGGCCCTAATTTGCATAATCTGGAAACTGTCAACACTCCACAAAAAAGATCAGAACCTTATGTATGGAAACAATCTTGCCAAGTTTGGAGTTTTTGTGTAAAATAGTGTTCAAATAAAATGTCAGACAAATTTGTCTCAGTAAAGACAAGAAAGAAATCTCAAAAAGACTGGAAAAGATTTCACTTGAGAGAGATAGAGAGAGAGAGAGAGAGAGAGAGAGGGAGGGAGGGAGGGAGGGAGAGAGAGAGAGAGAGAGAGAGATAAGTTAAAAGTAGAATCAAGACATGAGGATTCACGTAATATTTGCCACCTTGTCATTCAATCTGAATTTTATATAAATGCTGATACATGTTAAACTTGAACATTTTTGGTGAGTCCATGCAATTTTTATGAGCATTGATGGTCGGTGACTTTTCGTACAGATTGCATAAAAACCAGAGGTGCTTCAATGCAAACAATGACTGATGGGTTCACTTTTGCACATACCTTGGAAATGAGGCCATTAAAAGCCATATCAAAATGTATATAAATAAAGTCAGGATTGAAATAATGTCAAGGTACAAATGAGGTCAATTTCACTGTCATGTGACCGTAAGTTTTGAGATATTGTGCTCACAAACAAATGGCAGATGTACACGTATGGAACCATGGATGGAATCTCACACAAACTGTCACTGACAACCTGAAAACATAATCCCTGCTTTCATTTAATAATTAATTATCACAGATTGTTAAGCAGCTCAAAATCACCTGTGCAGTTTGTCCATGCATTTCTTTGGAAAGTATAAAAAAAATGACGCTTCAAAATTTGCTATGTGGGCACTTATATTGAAGAAGTGCATAAGCATCGTCTTAAAAGGCTAATTATCCTCCATGATTAATTAATGATTTCAGCCAACTTTATTTAATGCATACATGTTAAAGAAAATATGATTAGCAAACACCCCTTGCCTTTATTGGTTCCCCCTCAAAACAGGGACCAATAATTTTGTTTAGGTTCTCTGTCTTTATTTCCATATTCCCATCAACAGAAACTTTTCACATGTTACTTACTACAATATGCAAATGTACATCATGATTACTGTGGGTGGGGGATATGGCTAGCATAAGCAGCTACTTGTTGTATTTTAATTTTTTAAACAGTATCAAGACAATAACTGAGTATCCGAGTTTTGGATGTACATGTCTACAACTTTGATTTGACCTCTGGATTTCCCTTGGGCGTCACTTGCTCTGCCTGGAGCAAACAGGCTCTAATAAAAATTGTCCTGTCACTACCTTGAAGCCAGGCACCTATGGGTATACAGTGAAACCTGTTTTGAGAGACCACTGTGAGGCAAGACCACCTGTCTTTTCACACCATGTCTACCATGTCCCTTTTGCCATCTTTCCCATGTAGTTGCACCTCTACTGAGAAACCATCTGATATGACCACTTTTTGGCCTGGCCTAGAAGCAACCTCTCAAAACAGATGTTACTGTAAAGGGTTACTATGTCCAATGTAAACCTGTCAAGGAAGACCACTCCAATGAGAGACCACCTGTCTTGACCACCTTTTCAGGATACTTTGTTTTCTACTTTTCATTTATTTACTTGAGAGGCCAAATTTGAACATCCCTTGGGGTGGTCTTTCAAGACAGTTTCACTGTATAACCATATAGAAATTACCATCCAGTATTTTAAAAAAAATGGAATGCAGTGGCATGAGTCATGAATCTTCATAAAATATATTCATAAGGATTTTTACTAGGTGGATAAGGAATTTTACTAGGATTGTCTCCCACTCTGTATATTCCTGTTTTTGAGGCTAATACAGCTATAATTACTGGATATATACAAGACTCATGCCCAGTTTCATATAATTATGCTCTATTATAGTACTCCTGGCTGGACTTACTTAAACCAAGAAGCAAATTAACTTCTGCTGGGCCTTCTGATCTTCATTGCAGAAGTCTATTAATAACTGCCCATGCAATAGTACTTTCCTTATCACTGGACAGCAAGTTACAAAAATGTCCGTGGAATAAAGTGTTGCTATAGGAGACACATGATATACGGGGTTTAATCCACATTGTTTAGGTGGTTGGCAGTTTTAAGACCAGGACGGGAGTCGAAGCAAATGCTCATGCCCAATGAAGGAAGGCACAGACTCTTTGGCTCTCCAACTCCCAATCTGGTTTTTAAGTGCCAGTCACCCTATGAACAAACAAGACGCAACCCCTTACTGTAATCCATTTTCACTGTAAGCGTATAAACAGGAGGGAGGGGCAGGAGAGCCGTGAAGTGTGTTGTGGTGTAGTCCTTTGCAAGCAAATGTTGATTCCGAGATCACAGACAGTCTTTGTATTTGTCACTGCATACTGACAGAAAGTGGAGGGAATTACTTGTCAGTCAAGTAATATTCCCAATGCATTTCCATTCAAAATTTTGAAAAAGGTAGCTTTGTTTTATGATTTCTTGACAGTTGGTCTTTAAGTTCATTTTCCACCACATATATATTATAACACCTACATTGTAAGCATTGTGAACTGATTTCTTATATGTATTGAGGCCTTGTGATTTCTTGCAGTTATGTATCCAACAGGAACTAGCAATTATCATATACATATACATGTATATATATGGCAAAACCTGTTTTGAGAGACTGCCCCTAGAGCAGGCCAAAAAGTGGTCCCATAAGACAGGTGGTCACTCACTAGAGGTGCAATAACATGGGTAAGATGGCAAAAAGGATATGCTAAACATGGTCTGAAAAGACAGGTGATCTTTCCTCACAGGGGTCCCTCAAAACAGGTTAAAATGTATATTCATATATATATATAATTATATATATACATATATGTGTATATATATATATATATATATATATATATATATATATATATATATATATATATATGTATATATATATATACATATATGATATTGGGTATGTCCATGTCGTCATTAGTGTCATTTTCAGATTATACTTCTTTCCCAAAGTAAAAAAAAACGTATTATCTATGTGCACATAATTAACATGTATTCTTCAGAATTTTTCCTGCGGGCTTTTTCCTACCAGGGCTCCAGGTGTAACAGTGATACAGGTGTTTACCTCTCTACTTTTAACTCTGTCTCTTTTTTGTTTTTGTTTTTGCTTTTGTTTTTTTTTTGGGGGGGGGGCAGTTAAATTTACAGTGTTATGAAATTTTGATGAGTTTGTTTTCAATACCATTCTCGAAATCAGCTGATTCTTTGGCTATGGTGCATTTCAATGGATCATCTATTTTCTGGAACAGATTTGCATCTTGTATTTTTGTGTTCTAAAAGCTTGACCATGAAATGGTGTGAATGTGTCATCTTTTGAGATATTTCATGACAATTTCCACACATGAAAAACAAAGGAATGCACACTATACAATGTGTGTGTCTAGATCTTGTTAGCTGGAAGCTTAGTAAGTGCTTTCCTCCGGATCTGTGGGTTTTTGTTGAACACCACTTTTTAATGTATTTTTACACAGATGTTTATCTGAAAATTAGAAGAAAAAATCCAAAGGCAAACACATCAAGCTGAGCAAGACAAGTTGAACATACCTTGTGTCAAGAGCTTGTATAAAAGTTTAAAGAAAAAAATGTGTGATGTAAAACTCTATGATTTCTTTCAAATCGTTGTACTGAATACATAATCTATGAATTGTAATCACCTCATAGAAATATTCTGTGCGTGTAAAACGTTCAAAAAAGGTACCGCATATCAGCTGGGAGAATGTTTGTCCTGATCTTAATCGTACTTAATATACGGCACATTATAATTATTAATTTCCATGCACGTTCCCTCCAAGAAAGGTGGCAATCAAGAAATCTGCACATGTGCCCGTGCACTCGTTGCACGAAAAGAGTAAATTAAATTGCCACAGGCATTTTGGGTATTGAAAATATAATGTGCATCTTATACTGACTGGACAAGCATCTAGACTGTGTACATTGGCTTGCTGTCTTAAGACCCATGTAAACATGTTTAAAACTGGTTTTATTACAGAGGGAGCCTCTACAGAGGTAGAAAACTAGGCAGAGTTATCCTAGTTTTTGTACAAAAGTGTTAACTTTTCACAGAGTGACATGTCTGATTAAGACTAGGACCATGTTTGAGGGGGGGATCACTGTATAGATGCTCCTAACTTGTTGATGATGCGTGGAAGGTTATGAGGAGTGACAACCCTCATAGCAGAAAGTTTGCCTCTTATCCATACTGGCTTAGATGTCAATCTGACAGTGTAGCAGGTACGTGTATGTACACATAGGTGACTGGATCAACTTACAGCCACAGGTAAACTGACAAAATTCTCGGGCAACTTGCATCAGGACAAAAAAGGTAAAGTTCTAGCTTCTTTTTTTTTTTCATGAAAAGTTTATGTATTGCTCATCTCTCTCTCTCTCTCTCTCTCTCTCTCTCTCTCTCTCTCTCTCTCTCTCTCTCTCTCTCTCTCTCTCTCTCTCTCTCTCTCTCTCTCTCTCTCTCTCTCTCTCTCTCTCTCTCTCTCTCTCTCTCTCTCTCTCTCTCTCTCTCTCTCTCTCTCTCTCTCCTCTCTCTCTCTCTCTCTATGTAAATACATACAATACAGTTATAATTTCAGAGACCTGGAATTGTTCGGTTTTTTGAAGATTGAGCACACCCATAGGCTTTTTCAAATAACTAAAACTGTAGAGTAGGTTTTCAAATTGACACTAATATGTTCACAGTTATATTCTTCTGACAAGGCAGGTTCATAAAAGCTAAAGTGTTTTGGTGATTTATTTTGTTATTGCATGTATTGGAAACAAAATTTTAATATACAAAACATGTGCATGTAAAGCTTTTTTATTTAGCCGAAACAAATTTTTGATATATGATAAAAAGTGTATTGCATGGAATAGAGATTATGTGCACCTGACATTAAAAGGAAGTAGCTCTAGATGGCTGTCGGTTATAAATCATGATGTAAAAAGTCAAACATGAATATTATTGTGCAAGATGCACAAACCTTGCTACTGTTGTGTGTTTACCTGTTCATGATGTAATTAGGAAGACTGTCCACTGAACCCTTGCTGATAATGTGTCACCACATTATACAACTGAAAAAAAGTTTGTCCCTGTGATTTCTAGCAGTGATTTATGATCTACATGTTCACATTTAAGAAGTTCTGCACCAGGATATTTTTGTTTAGTCAGTGATGCAGGTGGAAAGGAAGCCCATAATTTTGGTCAAAATATCTTACCTGTTGGTGGTGTGTCACAACAGAAATCACCAAAAGGTACGAAGGAAATTTTACTTCAATGTGGACACTTTTTTAAGAGTGTCTGCAAAAATAATGTGCTTATCCCAAGAAGTACATGAGGTGTTTACTTAATTATGGTGAACTTATTAAGGAGACTTCATTTTAAGAACCCTACTTTGAACATTATAGGAGAACTAATGTGAAAAAGTTCATTTGATGTAGAATTTCTTGGCCTGAGTTTTGATCATTCAGATCCCAAAGAAGTGGCGCCGGGGTACATAGGGCCCTTTGTGCAGCGGCCCATATTGGGAGGAAGATCTTGCCTGCCCCGTCCTTTAGAGGAACAGCATGTAATTAATTAAAAAGTCTGCTGATGCAAATGTTTCTTCCCAGTGATAACGTTCAGGGACTGGTTAAGGGACAGTACAAACACGTATGAACTCAGGAGGTGCAAGACTTCTGTATGTACATATCTATACAGCAATGCCAAGTTTCATAATCGTGGTGATTGTTATCAAGACTGCCGGTATATTTCCTGTGAAAGATAAAGTGTTTTTCTATGTATCTCCTATTCTCTTCAGTATATTTAATATATATATATATATGCAGTATCAAGTGGTGTTATATAGACCACGTCTTCAGTTTCATAATTGTCCTGTGTCTTTTTGGTGTCTTAATGTGTGTAATGGCCTGAGGGGCCACAAAGTAAGTATCCACTTAATAATACAATATAATTGGGGACATTCCTGTGGGCCCTCATCATTGAATATGGTAAAGAAAGTAACAGGAGTGTGTCTCGATCCTGTGTCACTTTGCACCAGACCAGTTCAGGCTGTATTTCATATGATGTATCAGCATCCTAGAAACTTGACTTATTGGTCTGGCACATTGTTGAAAATTTTTTCCGTGTACATTGGTCCTGGCGTTAAGAAGCCACCCCAAGGGCAGTTACACAATTGGTCTTTCAAAACAGGTGGTCTTATACAAGAGGTGCAACAACATGCAAAAAAGAGCACAGCCAGCGCTATCCAACTGGAAATTGTTGTAGGAAAATTGTGCGGCATTTTCTCACACTTCGTAACATGAAAAGTTCTAATTTGGCATTTTTCAAGAACTGCGGAGCAAAGTTTTGCTACAATACTCCAGTTGGATAGCCCTGAAAGTGTCTTCTTACAGTGCAGTCTTAAAGATATATGGGTGGTCTCTCATTAGAGGGCTCTTTCAAGGCAGGTACTACTGTAGACATATTCATTATGCGAATGAAAGAATCACAATCCAGTATTCATATTCTGTGGTGGAAAAGCATTTTATGATTTCACCACCATGCCTGCAGTCTTCAAGTCAGTATATATATATATATATATAGTTTTATTATTGGGCGTGTCATGCTGCAGCCTCTTCAGGCACAGCTGGAGCATGACTTACCAGCGTGTTATGATGTGAGACAGGAGTTATGTAAATTTAATGCGACTGCAGATTTCCTGTTTTGTGCAAAATCTAAAGCGGGACATTTATCTTAAATGTGTTGAAACCAGTGAGTGTGTCTGATAAGCTGGCCGTGACTTGCATGACTGGCTTGGTGAACACTGCAGGCAATGCAAATTAGACCACTGACCAAGAGCTCTGTGGTCTGCCTCTTTCCCCGTAGAGTATTTTAAGACCTGCCAATGAAGTGACAAAACAAGTTTTCTACACAAGGGAGGGGTCTTAAAAGATATTGGCCTTATTTAAAAAATAAGATAAAATAAACAAAAAAAAGCTACAAACAAACAAGCAAAAATGGATAAATGTAAAGCAGGGATCGACATACTAGGTATATCACAGGTTCCTGTGTACAGTACGTGTAGTTTTTAGAGAGCGCCCTTAGGGCAGGTCCAAAGTAGTCACATAAAGCAGGTGGTCCCTCGATGGAGGTAAAATAATGTGCAAAAGATAGTTCAGGGGACCTGATAAATGTCTTAAAACAGAATTTGTCTCTGGTCAAAGTGGTCTTAAAGAAAGGATGGACTACTGGAAACAAAATGGGACTGAAATGTTGTAGATTCCAGTGATGGTGTGTAAAAGATATTGAGGACACACAATGCACACCTCGTTGTGAGTAGATGATAATTTATAGTGGTGGATGATGTACAGGTTGTTTTCCTTGTTAAATACACCAATTACATCAGTGGCACGGCCCCTGGCTGCAGGTGTCTCTCTTGAGTCCACTGTGTGTTTAGCTGCTTTGTGGCTTTGACTGCCATCAGAACAGCCACAAGCTATTGCCAGGTTAACCCTTTGCAAACTGTAGAAATCCAAGTAATCAATTATTGTAACGACAGTTTGCTAAGCATTCAGCAGAAACTTTCAGGAGAGGGTGTCAACTTGTGTTTCAGGTGAATAACTTTGCCCAGTGTGAGTTTAATGCTGATATATATTGCCAAAATTCTTCTCGTCTGTTCATAAATTTCTGTCAGAAATGCAAACCTGTTGGGGACCAAGCAAGTGACAACATGCCTGGAAAGGGTTAATTGTACCCCAGTGAAAGTATGTAAATAAAAAGGATAACGCGAAAGAACAGGCAGCTCCAAATTAGATGCATTAGAGGGACTAGAATTACTTTTTGCTTTGTCTCAAAATGTTCCTCTATTCACAATGTTAACCCTTTTCCCTGGATTTAATAGTGAGTTTGCGACTGACTCCACAGCTTCCCATGATGCTTTGCGGGCACTAAGGGCCGAAGCCATGCCAAGCAAAGATGCCAGCATGGGATATTTATTTTGGTGGTTCTCCATGACATTTCTCCTTCAAATTCTGGTTTGTTCTGTCTCTTCTCATGTGCATATATATATATATATATATATATATATATATATATATATATATATATCCATCCTTTCTACCATTAAACTAGCCAAACTCTTCAGAGGTTAAAATAGTGGGTTCAGTGATTTTTGTCAATTTTATTTTTAATGAAAAATAATTTAAACAAGAATTTCTGACAGGCCCTTTCTGAATAACATGGTGCCGGTCAACAACTTTCCCTGGTGTGGATTGGGCGCTATAACTCCAACCCATGCCAAGAAAAACTGTTGATTGTCTTAATCAAAGGAGGAAGGGGTTAAATATGTATCTGATTTTATACTTTATTGTGTTTTGTGAGTGAAAGCCGATATGCAAGGTTAATACAAAATAAGACGTTTTACATATGGGCAGGGAGCAAAATTTATGGTTTTAAAGGTCATGGGAAGCACACAGGGTCTCTCATGAGTTCAATATCTTTAACCCTTTCTGGCTCAAATTGCCCAAAAGCGCCCCGATGTAAATTGTTGTCTGCCTTAATGTTTTACCTAAATTTATCATCACTAGAAAACATTTTTTCAGAGATTTGTATGTAAGACCATTCATGATGGCATGCCCTAGGTCAATGGCTTTGTATTGCACCCAACCTGTACCAAGGAAAGCTATTGACTCACTCATACTCTGACCAGGAATGGGTTAATGGGTGAATTTCAAAGGATGATACATCAGCATTGTGATCCATGGACAAAAACTTTTTGTGAACCCTCCGTAACTTTCATCCTTAAAAGTGACCAGTTTTGGGCATGTTGCTATGCAGGACTTCATCCAAATAATATTCTTTACAGCTTTGGGTGAAAATACCAAAAGACTTCATGTGTTATATCTGGTAAGAAACAAAATTTGGGGTTGGCTGAAACAGCAGAAACAGAATACATTGTTCCCTGTTTTGAAAGCCCAGAACTACTACAGACCACTTCCTTTGAAAGACCACTTTCTCAAGATTCTTACCTTATCTTATCAAGTTATTTATACCTCCTTTCAGAGACCACCTGTCTGAAGAGGCCACTGTTTAATTGGCCTTGCATTGGAGGGGGGGGGATCTTTGAAGCCAGGTTTTACTGTATAAAATTAACAATGCCTCAGCCCATCATCTGTCCATTTTCATGTGCAGCATCTATGCACTCAAATGACCTCAGGGCATGTGTTTCTCAGACTTAACATCTTAAGTGCTAATTAACTGCAGTATCTCACCTGAACACTCCTTTAGTACATGTGTGCACAGTTGCAGTCCATTGTTATGTAACACAAGGTATATGCAGGTAGACTTTTAGATACATTTTACAGGAGAAGCATTCCTCCAATTCATAACAAGGTCATTACGATGCACGTACGTGGTATTTTTGATGAGCCACAATGGAAGCTAGATTAAGTGGCCAAGAATGCTGCGTGTATGAATATATTGAATTCTATTAATTGTGACTGCATATTGTATGTCCCTTGCACGCCCATACACGCAGTGTTATTTGAAAGCTGAGAGGATGCGTGTGGACTGGATCCTTCATATTCAACAATTCTGAATATATTTGGTAGGAGTTTATTTAATAATGGGCAGACTGACACTGCTGGTTATAGAAGTTTGGGCAGGGATGATTGTGTATCATATGTGTGGCATATTGTCAGGTGTACGTGTGTGTCAAATAGTATTATATCGTCTTTTTGCAATCTATGGGGTAGGTGAGAGTGAAGAAAAAATTTGTACAAAGTTGTATGGGAGGGATGATTTACCAGGCCTGGATAACTTTGAATTCCCAGTTCTCTTTAAACACTATAGCCCAGGTGAAAATGCCTAGAAATACAAAGTCTGAGGGGAAAGGGTCATTGTCCAGGCCTCGATAAATGCCCCCTGAAGTTGTATAAATTTTGAGGAAATGGTTATCACAGCTTAGGATTTTCCGCACCCTATTGCCTGTAAGTCTGGAAGCTATTGGGTAGGCGAGAATGAATCAAAGAAAAAAAAAAGTGTATGTTTTTGGCGGGTGGCGAGTTATCAAGTGGTGGGAAAAGTTATTCTATGATAAGTTGCTTGAGGAGAGGAACTTATCCTCAGGGGATTAAGTTTACGCAGTGAGGTGTGTGTGGGGGTAAAGTTATCCGGGGTGACAGTTACCCTGGTACAGTAAAACCTGTCAAGGTCAAACGCCCTTGGGACCCAGCCACAGTGTTTGGGTATCGGAGGTGTTCAGCTAATAGAGGGTCGGTGGCGTGGCCTTGTGGCTACATCCTGCACAGTCATGTAAACTTGGAATCCACCTGTACATGTTCATGCATTGGGGAATTTACCAACTCCAATACATATATATTTTTATATAAATTACAAAAAGTTTAAGGAAAAATAAAGTCTAGGATGAAAAAGAATTTTATAAAAATAAGATTCCAACCACCTAGGAAAAAAGTTTATAGGATTCACCAACTTTATAATTAGGCTAACAGTGCATGCACTTTTCAATATCATTAGGCTACATTCCTAATGTTTTTTTTTCAACATTACTAATGTTACTGGTACATGCATATGTACATATATACTGAAGTATGTACATCTGTCCTACCTGTGACAGTGCATTTACATGTGCATAATTTGATGACATAAAACATCAATTTATGGTCCAACATTAACACACAATATGTGTGTTACCCTTTATCATACTGCTTAACTTCAGAATGCACTTGCTAGTTTGCTAAGTTTAAACCAGTTTATTGTATGTCCAGCAGTAGAAAGTCTCGCCATGGAACCTACACGCTTTTGATACCATGCCACAAATTGGATAAAAGTGTTGAATGTAAAAAAAATTGTGATGTTTTTGTATCAAATATCGATGAATTTCCCGAAAAAATTCCTTCTTTTGGGGGGTGGGGGTGTAAGTGTTCATCCTTGACAGGTTAAATGTTGCTTTGGGTCCCAAATCAAGTGTTCGGTGTTCAGAGTTGAGAGGTGTTCAGGAATTGCAGATTCCAACACTTGGCTCTCCTATTGAATTACATACAAAAAAGTTGGGACCCAAAAGAAGTGTTCGGGTAACAGAGGTGTTCAACTATGAGAGGTGTTCAGCTTGGCAGGTGTTGCACTACATTGATACTCTATATATGTTGGTGTTACCTTATTCATGTTTACAGAGAATCTGGCGTAACTGCTGCTGACAAATCTGTAATGGCCACCAATGGTAAAAACAGCTTCACACCTGACAGTAGTCGTGCTTCAAGCGAGGAATGGAATGGCAGCCGAATGCAGTTTGCTGGGTAAGTCCCTTAATTCACCAAGCAGTTGACTTGCATAAGCATCACACTATATTATAGTGCTGTGGCCCTGACCTATCAACTTGGTCATTGCCTCATTGAGGACATCGTTTAGTCATGTTGGTTTGAAATTTTTCAAACTCAGTTTCAACCAGTAGTCCAAAAAAATGGAACCCGTGGGTTTGTATGGCAGTTGCCCGGGTTACCCTGATCTTGACTCCAATATTGGTTTCATGCATTCAAAAAGGCTGCTGGAATGTACTGTAGATTGCTTTAATTTCACTGTATTCTTTTCTTCGCTTACTTCACTGATGGAACAAAACCGTGAAAATGAAATAACAATGAAATAGTATTTTAACATTGTTTGAATGGGAACTATGTCCAAAACAGTAAAATTAAAACTACAGTGGAATGTCAAAAATACAAAAACCGTAAAAATTTATATACACAAAAATAAAGCAATTTACAGTATCAAAATATTTATTTTTCAGTGTGTTTGGAAATGTGGCCCATGGTCTGCATATTAGTTATAACTTGAAAGGGTAATTGTGACAGATCAGTTGGATAACCCTGTCAGTTTCATTTTCTGGTGGAGTTTGACTTATTTAGTCAGTTTTGGGGCCCTTAGATTAAAAAAAAATGAGTGTGTCACAGCGCTACTGTATTTTCACTTTCAAGTGTCTCCTCCATCGTCTGATTATAAGAATTCAGAAATGATACATTGTACAAAGTGCCATTTTTATTTAAATGTTAATATTAGTAAAATGCCAAATCCACATCGGCAAAGTTCTGAGGATCCTTCAGTTCAATATCTTTGTTTACTTAGTGTGATGGAAAGGGTACATGACATAGTATTATTATTTTTTTTTTGATATTATTATTATGATATTGTACTGAAGAATTGAACAGCCTTTTAGTTGTACTCCTTGGTTGGAAATGCAACTTGACTACAGGCATTTTTAATGACGTCGCATTTGCAATGTCATGTAAAAATGCTCATCATCTAGTTGAAATCAAGTGACGTCGATTTATTACTACAAGGTATTGAAAGGACATCCAATTCTTATATATATTTACATTCAAGGAACACAGTAGGCTAGGCTACCTTGATGTTATGTCTTAATGGTTTATTTTTCATTCTTTTGACGCAAAGGGGGGAGGGAACGTTAATAGGGCACAAATTTTAGGCCTACCAACACAAGCCAAACTATAGCGCTAGAAGGTGGCTATGATTGCACGTGCACACATTACCTACTGCATTCATGCAAAAAATGAACATCCAAACTTTTCCTGTACTTATAATGCTAAAGAAAACACCAAATGTAAATATTTGGATAGGATTTTGCCTGAAGCTTTCATGTGCATGATACGTGTACAATTGATTAAATCTCCGGAGCCGGCAGTCTGATCCCTGGTAATGTCCTTTGAGCACGAACGGCATGAGCTCAGAGGAAGGTAGTCTCCTGGGTTAACTTAACAACCAACACAGGTGGACTTTTTACTTTTTTTCCATCAACATTTGAAAAGAACTACAAACTATAGCGTCTTTACATTTCAGCACTCAAAATCCACCTGTATTTACCCTTGCATCGCTTGTCTTCAGAGTGAGAAAAGGAGCACTGGACACTCCATGTACGTACAGTAATGCAGTGGTCAGTTACAAGAAGCTAGACAACAGAAAATGCTGTCACTTTGAAATTTCAAACAGGGAAACCTTCAGCTCTGTTTGGCCACAAAAGTAAATGTACAATTGATTAAATCTCAGGAGCCCGCAGTTTGATCCCTGGTAATGTCCTTCGAGCACGAAGAGCATGAGCTCATTGGAAGATAGTCGGGTGAGTTAACTTAACAACCAACACAGGTGGACTTTACAAGACTTAGTGGAATTTGTCAATGTTGGGGCCATTCTATGGTTAAATGAAATGTTGATACTAAGGGCATAACCAGTGTAAATTTTGCCAGAAAGTAGACCAGCTAGAGCTGAGCAAATTAATCAACGTTGTGGAAGATGCAGTGGGTACATAGACCTGGAGTTAGTGGAATTGAATGGACTGGACCAGACTCTGAGTATCAATTTTCTCAGAGGCTGAGTAGCGGGAAATTGTTAAGCAAAGCCGTGGCAGGCACAGAAAGCTACAGTTTGTACAGGTTCCTGGCAGAATGTGACATCTCTTCCTGTTGATTTAAAGATAGTATTACCACATAGGTAAATATTGGGAACAACTGGAGTTGGTTGTATGGGATTTCAACAACTCTGTTCAGGAACAACTGGGGTTGTATGAAATTTCAACAACCAATCAGGGACAACTGGGGTTGGTTGTATGGGATTTCAACAACCAATCAGGAACAACTGGGGTTGTATGAATTTTCAACAATCAATCAGGGACAACTGGGCTTGTATGGAATTTTAACAACCAATCAGGAATAACGGGTTATACAAGACATGTAGCCATGCTGTCTGTTACCCGATGGCCTGATGAGGCCCCTTGGCCATCTGTCTGTCCGTTTGTCTGTCCATCCATATGGTGTTACCACTATAACTTAAGAGGTTTTTGAATTGGGACTTCCAGTTTACATGTATTTGTACACTGCTATAAAAAAATTTGTATGGAAGCATAGTTGACCTTGACCCACTTTTCAAGGTCACACTGTGGTCACGTATGCAAAGCAACATTTCTGTTCGAACTATTGAAAGACTGCATCTATCAATCTGAATTTTACACAATTTTGAGTCATCTATCTTTTAAAAATCTATTTAAAGTCAAGGTCATAGCTTCATATTTGACCTACTTTTTTAAAGTAAAAAGTCAGGTGTGCAATAGAGGTGCCAGTATAACTAAGAGGGTTTTTGAGATTTGGCATCTAAATTGCACATGATTATGCATCATTATAAAACCTAACTATATTTCATACACCGTTGACCTTGACCTATTTTCAAGGTCATGGGGGATTATCTTGCATGCACATGTTACCTTTCTAAGTTTTGAAAGCCTGCATCTACATGTAGCAATCTGAATTTTATGCAAAAGAAGCATCATGGAGTGATTCAAAAGCTTATTTAAAGTGAAGGTCATACCTCTTTCTTTGACCAACTTTTTAAGGTCAAGAGTCAAGTGCATAATGGTAGTACTGCTGTAACTAAGGTTTTTGAGATCTAACTTCCAAATTGCACATGGATATGCACCATTGTAAAACCTAACTTTCAAGCATTTTTTATCTTGACCTATTTTTCAAGGTCACAGGGCATTATCTTGAGGACTTTGGTTGCATCTGGTGATAAAAACATTTTAAGAAAGGCCATCTCCAACCACCATATGCTTATAAAACACTTAAAGGACTGCACTTAGTTCAAACATCGAGTAACCTTGGCATAGTTTTCAAGGTCACAAGATATTTGTTTACACAACACTTGCTTGTACCTTAGTGTGGCACCAAACCAAAATAGAGGCGGCATGGAATCAATGCATGATTTTTGCTCTGGTTACTTGAATAAATCAAATGAATCCTGAGCCAATATTAGATTCTGTGTTATGTGGATGACCTATTTTTTTACCTATTTTTGCCTCAGCAAATCTTATTTTTCTTGTATATATTATTTTCCCTGTGTATCTTGGGAACAGTTTATTGTAGGCCCATGGTCACTATTCAACATGAATAGAAAAGTACCCTAGGCATTTTTCGAATTTGGCTTTGGATGACTTTGAGAAGGTCACACTGGGGTCAAGATCCAATTTTCCTTGTATACATGTATCTAAATTTGGTATGGTTGATCATAGTCCCCGGGTTACTATTGAACATGAAAAGCAAAATACTTCCCTGCTTTCTTTTGGTGTTCATAAATTTTACCTTGAGTGTCCTTCAAAGGTCAAACTTTGTATACTGAACATACATGTATGAAACCATGTTGGCCGAAGGGTATTAAGTGCTTTGCATGATATCTTGTTATCTTGTTGATATCTCCTGGGCATTTATTTATGCTAATTAATGTGATAAGGAGAGTCATTTTCCAAGGTCAGGGTCTGTTGGTTTCTGCGACACATATAGTACACAATTAAAATGCAGTGTTCAGAAATATTCTGTTTATTATTTGCCTCATCATTCTCACTCAAAGTTCCTTGCTTTGACTATTTCTCTGTGATATGAGGGTACTCTGTTCTCCCAAGTTTTTACGGGGTGTCACCATCATGAAGTACATGTGTGGGTGCTTATTAGAGATTTTACCCATTTCACCCTCATGTACATATAAAGATCCCAAGAATGCCCATGTTTTGCTGCTTGATCTCTGATGCAATCCATGTAGCTGGGATATTTATGGCATACGTGAAAGCCTGTAATTATGATCAAATGTACGTTTATATATTTTCACTCACTCCCCCTGCATATTTTCTCCACAAAAAATTCCAAACATACTTATGTTACACTTTCACTCGCTGCTGTTTTGTTGCAGACTGTCTTCACACAAGGATTGTAAAATTTAACACCTTTTTTAGCTCTTTCAGCACCACATTTTGGACTGAGTCAACAGCTTTTCCTGGCACGCTTTGGGCCCATTATGCCCAAAGCACCCCGAGAAAAGCTGTTGACCTGGACTATTATGTGCTATGTAACTTGGTGCTTGAATGAAAGGTCTTTTCACAAGGAACATAAATCTAGTATGCTTATTTTTAAAGCCCGAGCAGTCCATGTTGAGTACTTGGAATTTAGTCATTGTTGGTACTGACGGAGTTAAGGACTGAGAATTTGTTCAAATAAAAATTAAAACCCAGGGAAGAAAGGAGGTACAATTGTATGTTTATCATCCATCCATCTTTCAATCCACTCTATGTTTGAACAATTTGATTGATTAATTAATTGCCACAGGTGTATGCACATAGATATTACTGATTAATTGCCACAGGTGTCTGTTCATAGACATCACTTTGGAAGTCAGAATAAAGCTGGTGTGTTTTGGTTAGAACTGTTTAAAGTCACGGAGAAACTTTGCATGCAGCAGGGACTCTCTCGAAAGTTTGTAGCTATAATATTGGCACCATCAAACTTTGAAAGATTCCCATTCAGTTTTCAATATGACAATAAAGCTTGAAATAATGCTTTCTGTGCACGTATGGAGTTTCATTAAAAAAACACAAAACTGACATTTTAGGCCTGGTGTGTCTTGATTAAACAGTGGATTCAGTTCAACCCAGAAAGCTATAGAAGCCCGTTGGTGTCAACCTAATCTCACTTTTTTTCTTGTTATAACAAGATTTTTTTCTTGTTATAACAAGACTTTTTCTTGTTATAAGAAAATTTTTTCTTGTTATAACAACTTTTTTCTTCTTATAACATTTTTTTTCTTGTTATAACAACATTTTTTCTTGTTATAACAACTTTTTTTCTTGTTATAACAAATCTTGTTATAACAAGAAAAAAAGTTGTCATAACAAGAAAAAATTCTTGTTATAACCAGACAAAAAAAGTGATATTAGGTTGACACCAATGGGCTTCCGTAGAAAGCTGCACGTGTTCCTCTCCCCCCAATGTACGGCTTTCATTATTCTCCAGGGAAAGTTGGGCACCAAATTTTCGTGTGCATGTAATTCTAGAACTGGCTGATCATGGAGGGACAAATGTCTCCATTTTTCACCGTGGGAGGAAGAAACTTGAGGCTAGCATTGTGGAAAGCCTGTGGAGTTGATGCATGAGAGTTGTATGTCGCAATGTGCTGGCAGTCTTACAGGCATTAAATGAAGAGTCACCTTGTTTGAGCATGACTATTAAAAAGAAAAAAACAAAAACAAAAGACAACCAAACAAAAAAAAAAGGGTTAGTGCATAGCCAGGAGGGTTTTAGGTATATATGTGAGTAATGGCTACATGATAATGTATTCATTTAGTGTTGGATACAAACATGTCTGTGATACCAGAGCTGTCACATGTGACTGAAGGTGTGGTGCCTCATTAGCACATCTAAAGATTTTGTTTGCATTAATTAACCTGAGGGTCACACGTTTGTGTACATGCAGAGTGGGAGGCTACGAGGTGAGGGTTCAGGGTCCAAAACAAAACAAATTGCTTCATTGTCATTATAATGCCCTCTGCAAATAGGTTGCCATTTTTTTTTGGGGGGGGGGGGCTTTCGGGGTTGGATCGATGCTCAGATAGTTCCCTCCTACATTTGTGATTTAAACTAATTTAGGACTATTAATGACAAATTATGGTAAAAACATTACAGCAAATGACAATTTACGTTGGAGCACTGTTTGTGGCTTTAAGAAGGAAAGGATTGACTCCATCAGTAATGAAAAACATTTTGAATGTAAATTGTAGATGAGACCAATAGGAGAGATCACAATTACCAATAATCTGTGTATTCAGCTGAATACACAATCCAATACAAAGAATTCTCCGGGGCCAGAGATGTGTATTCCCATTGGATTGCATGTTGAATTAACCTCAAATTAAAAGACTACCTTTAAAGCTGCAAGAGTAAAACTTATTTGAATATTGTAGCTATGTACATAACTATACCGTACAAATTTTGCTGTTTCTGCAATGAGTGGTTTTAAAGATATTAAGCTGTAAATTACAATGAAAAATAATAGGAATATACAACTGTAGCCCTGAATGACTGAACTGCTCTCTACAGGGAGACAGTAGAAGCTTCTGTTCTTGCTCTCCCCTATTAACTCTTGCCTGCGAAGCAGACTCTCTTTTTTATGTTCTGCTGTTTATGTACCTCGCTGGAGGTAAAAGGCCTGCTTTGCAGACGAAATTAACCCTTCAATATGCTAATGTCCAGACCAAGTCAACAGCTTTATGGACATTTTGGGTCCACTGCAGTCAAAGGGAGCAGATGAATGCTAGTATAAACCAAGGTGATATATTTTGCATGGAACTGCCAAATTTTGACAAGTTATGCTGGCTCTTGTATGAGAGATCCTTGCAGAAAGAAATTAAAGATTATGAATCATTAGGAAATCCAGAATCAGTGTAACTATTGTTGTGACCAACACTCAAAGGGTTAAACTTGCATACCCTGTCAACAGCTTGACAAGGAAAGCTGTTGCCTCGCTGTCATTTCCAGGGGGTAAAGAGTTAATTTGATTCGGATGTGTGCATTTAACCTTTACTCTTCTTTATTCATTTATCATGCAGAGACAAAGCTTCATAATAGTCCATGTTTGTTATCTATGGAAGAGGCATCATAAAGGTATTACCAAAATTTTGCATAAAAATCATAGTTTCTTTAGAAAATACTTTTATGCATAAACTTAATACACAGTGTTTACTGGTGTTGCCACTGGGAAAAAACTGTTCCGAACAGTCAGGCAAATTACAAGGAAAATATGATTTTCATTAAGAAGGAAAATAAAGATTTTCATTGACATTCAGGATTTCTGTTAAAGATTTTTAGCTCAGCTTACTTGTCAGTACAGCCGAGTTCTTATGAGGGTCAATTCTACAGTCCATGTGTCGCCATCTGTCAAAATTTTCACTGTTGACATTTTTACATCTCCAAAACCAATGGCCAGATCTACATGGAGCCTTTCCCTTCATATTGTTTTAGGGATAGTTCAACATTATCATCATTTTTGAATTAGTACTTAGGGTACTAAATTTCATGACCCCCCTCCCTCCCCCCAAATTAGTACTTTAAAAATGACGATTTTCCCCCAAATCACAGCAAAATTGCACAAAACAGGCCAAAAATTGACCATCATTTTCCATATCCTGTGAAAGTGTACAGACCCATATAACCCCCTCCCCCCTTGCGTACTGTAAGTACTAATTCAAAAATGATGAAAATGTTGAACCATCGCTTATTTTATGTTTGGAACGAGCGGGACTTGAACCTGCAACCTTTGGCACCAGTTGCATAGCTGAAATGGGAAACGCACATATCCACTTGGCCAAATCCCCATTCTTAAAAAAGAATGGTTCAATGGAGGTAGTTATGTGCGAGTGCCATATCAACACAGTTATGAAGTATACGTACTGAGTCGGCAATTATTTCCAGATTCAGGGACTTAAATCCACCAGCATTAAGAAAATGCCGAATATATATATTTTATATTTGGAATAAGCGGGATTTTGATTTTACAAGTTTCCAGTTATTACCAACCCATATCAAAAAAGCTGTTTGCCTGGGGTATGATATTTTGATAGGCCAAATCTTCAATTCTCACTCAAATTGTTATCTTAGTTGAAATTATTAAAAAACATCAAAGCAGATAACATTTGACCCTCCTGGCCAAATCGCCCAAAAGTGCCCGTATGTAAATTGCTTTCTGTCGTAACACTGTTTACGTAAATTTCTCATTACTAGAAAACATTTTTGCTGACATTTGTATGCGAGACCATTCATGATGGCAGGCCCTGGAGTCCATACCTTTCCTTGGCACTGTTTGGGTGCAGTGCACTCTGACCAGGAATGGATTTAACTAGATACCTTTCCTTGGTGTGCTTTGCACAGTGGAAAGTTATTGATTCAAGTCTAAGATAGGAGTGGAAGGGTTGATAGTTGGGAAATATAGTTCCAGGGGAAATGAAATTTTAAGAAAAAATGAGAGGGCTTTCGAAGTCCCCTGTGAATTGGAACAGAATTTCTTTGCACCTTGAGAAGCACCCTAATCCAACCAATAAGAATCCTAGAAACAGTAAAGGTGATGTTGACCCTGCAGTAATCAAAACACAAGGTATTTGATCCATGACCTGAACACTGTTGGTTCATCATTTGAAATGCAGATGAAAAAGGGCTCGACTTATAGAATACTACGGTGGCGAAGGCCTGTCAGTGGTATTTGATTCGCCTGAACTGGCTGCGGCATTTGACTTGCCATGTGAGGCAGTAACCAATGACATCAGACTTGCCTGCTGACCCTTGACCCCTTGAATTAAAACAAAGTCAATAGCTATCTTAAGGGCATGCTGTTCTGATAGAGCCTATTTAATAGTCTCTACTTCATCTGCATTTACATTAAAATTAACCCTTTTCAGTGCCAAATTTTGGACTGAGTTAACAGCTCTTCTAGGCGTGTATTTGGCCCAATGCGCCCAATGCATGCCAAGAAAAGCCATATGACATGGGATATTCTCTCTGGAACTGGAGGCGTACTGGTACTTGAATGAAAGGTCTTTGTATGAGGAATACAAATCTGAGATCCTAATTATAATTCAGACTAGTTTGACTTTAGTAGATCAACGTTAGATGTGATTGGTAATGAAAAGGTCAACCAAAAAAAAACAAAAAAAACAAAAATACAATTGAAGCAGACAATAGTGTGGCTCCAGCCAGATTTTAGTGGCTTAACTCTTTCAGTGCTACATTTTTTACTTTTTCTGTCTGGAACTATGGGCATGCTGGTACTTGAGGGGCAGGTCTTGTAACCCTTTCCCCCTTGAATTAAGACTGAGTCAACAGCTTTCCTTGGCATGCGTTGGGCACTAAGTGCCCAACCCATGCCAAGGAAAGCTGTTGACTTGGGGCATGTGATCTTGATAAGTCTCATGTACATTTCTCAGTCAAATTGTTTTTCATAACTGTTGAAATTAGTTGAAAACACTGAAGCAGACGACATTTGACCACCAGTCGTTTTGGCCGGTTTGAGGGGGAAAGGGTTAACTAGGAATGTGAATCTACTGTCCGCATGATAATTGAGGGAAGTGTGACTTTTGTTTAGGTCCAACCTGGCAAAGTGACTTCACTGCTGAGCCAAATATCACAGAAATATGCAGTCCTACATAATAACCCTATATACTTAATTGAATGCAAAGCTTTACAGAATCTCTGTGCACTGAAGATGGAACTTGACAGTCAAAGTTGTTGTATAAACACAAATGCTTTGGGTGAAATCGTATTTTTGTGAAATTTGGACATTTCTTGAAAGTGTTTAAGATAAAATGGTCAACTTTGTGCTATTATGATCTCAATACATGTATCTAAAATGTATCAGGGATTCTTCAAAACTTCATCTGTTTTTAGAGTAAATCAGTTTTTATTTGATCCAAATATGATGATTAATTTTAGAGAAATATCCACATGAACCGGACATTTTGGTGCAAATACCTATTGTCTGCAATCAAGATTCAAAGGTTAACAAGGTCCATTGACTACCATGTTGAAATTAAAAATATTCTTTTCTTTCTTCACATTGTATTGGGACTAGAAATACCAAATTTAGACAACTGATAGACAGTTAATATATACGTTTACCAAATGTCCCCAAATCTCAAAATGAACAAAATTATCCCAAACCAGTTTGACATTACCTTAAGTTTTGACTAAAGTCGTAGTTGTCACTGAAAAAATAGGGAGGGAAAGGGTCAATGAAAGTTCTTCATGTGAAGAAATGAATCACATTTACATGTACATTAATGGTAAAATACCTGTACTGAATTATGATACGAGACAGATCCGTCGTTAAATGAGTAATGTTGGGAAACATCAGGCCTAAAGAGACAGCTGTCATGAGTGTTGTTAAGTTTATTGAAAGTTTGAGATTCTTTTTGCCTGCAGGGAAAATTACAGGTGAAAGACAGGTGGTCTTTCACCCAAATACCTGCACATGGAGGTGCATTCATAATGCATGCCTTACTTTGACATACATCTACGATGATACCTGCCTTATGTGGCCACTTCCATGAGCAGCCACCTGCCGTTTGTGGCCACATTTCTGGAGACACTAAAGTCAGCGCCTTTGTTTATTCACCTGTGGTGAAGGACCACCTGCTGTATTTGTGGCCGCTGCTTCTGGACAGAATGGGTGGCCACATGCAGCAGGTTTAACTGTAGTGTCAACTACTGATTGCCCCTCCATGACTTGGCTATCTAGATGCAATTCAAAGGGTCATGTGATTACAATCTTTACAAGCTGGGGCAAGTGAACATGTGCATCTGAAATAGGAGTTTTGGAGTAGGCTATGGTGATAAAAGATATTTCTATAGGCTTGAAGGTATAGTATCAATCATCAGTGCTTTAAATATTACATGGTTATGACTGACCTTATTGCTCACTTGAGTGACATGGTCATCTGTATGTACATGTAAAATATACATTTTTTAAAGTCAATCATTGACCCTTTGTCATTCAAACTGCCCTAAAGTGCTATAGATGTCAATATGTCATATGTGTAAGATTGATGTTTCAAAAATGGCTTGCCCAAGGAAAAATTTTGAATGTGAATTGTAAATACAAAGATCTATCAGATCAGCATGCCCTCGGTTAACAGGTTTCCTTCAGCCCCTCAGCGAAAACTGTTGGCTTTGTCTCACTCTAACCAGGGTACTCATTTGCCCCATAAACTAGCCATCTACTGGTCAAATGTTGTCTGCTTCGTTGTTGTTAACCAATTTCTACAGCAATGGAAAGGAATTTGAATGAGAATTGAATGGACTTACGCAGCATGCCACAGGTCAACAGCTCTCCTTGACCTTGGTTCCCAACCCACACCAAGGAAAGCTGTTGACCCAGTCTTATTTCAAGAAAGAAGTGGTTAAACTTCATGGGCTTTCAGCAATATCCAGTAAAACCTCTCTAACCGAACACCTCTGTATATCGAACACCTCTCTATACTGAACCCCATTTCTCGGTCCCAAATATATACTTTCAATGTTATCAAGCCTCCCTATACTGCACACCTCACTATACCGAACACTTTTTTCCAGTCCCAAGGGTGTTTGGTATAGGGAGGTTTTACTGTACTCTTATTGTATCTCAAAATAAGAATTACTGTCATAATCACATTTATCAAAATACATCTGCGAAGATAATCTATATTTACAAGGTAGCGTAGATTAATAATCAAATTAACATTTACAATTGCAATTGTTGCATGACGTGCTTTTATCACGTGATCAACTTTATCAGCAAAACCACTGGCCAGCTACACTTCAGACTTAGTGGCACTGAATATACCTTGGATGCATCTCAACTAAGAACTTTTGTGACTTTTTTAATGCTTAAGAAATCACAGCTCTTCTCTGTATCTACATCGTACGCAGCCATTTTTTAACTCTTTCAGTGCCAATCACGTCTTAAATCGATCTACTTAAATCAAAGTAGTCTGAATTATCGTTAGGATCTCAGTTTCCTAATCCTTGTAAAAAGACCTTTCATTAAAGTACCAGTGTACCTATAGTCCCAGATAAAATATCCCGGGTCAACAGCTTTTCCTTGGAGCGCATTGCGCTCAATGCGCCCCAAGGAAAAGCTGTTGACTCAGTACAAAATTTGGCACTTAAAGACTTCAAACAGTCATAAATATCAACTCTCCTCAGTAGGCTCTTCACAAAGGCCCCTAGTTTTTCAGTATGCTGCTTTGTGTTGGTCTGTCAGTTTGACCTCACAATGAAAATGCATTATCCCTGAACATGTGGGTATAAATGGAATATTTACATCTATTTATTTATTTTTTAAATGCTTTGAACATGGATTGCAGGGTGTTTGACAAAAATGTGTTCTTTGTATGTCTGACTTCATACCTGTACATGTGTGTCCATTGTTGGATCCATTGATTGTTGTTGGAAAGTCCTATATAAAACTATTCTTACCAACAGGAGCTACAAAACAGGTTATGCTGTATGCATTGCATCAGTTTGTTTGCCCTTTTTTCTACCCTATAGATACATTATCAGTTCATGGTCACAGTGGGTTAGACCTCAGAAAGAATGCTTCACCCATGTACAGGCTGCCCAGCCTTGAAGGACCACCAAAGGGAGTTGGCGAAAGTGGTCCCGTGAGGACAGGCATGGCATAATGTGCCAGTTGTGTGCATGTACAACCTTGGCAAAGGCAGACTGGGATAATGAAGTACAATAGGACACAAAGCATGTCACATGTTTTGAAATACAAGGAAAACAGACCAGGTGCACAATGTTTGTTTGTTTGTTTGGGGGGGGGGGAGAGACAGAATTTCTTGGTGTTCATGCTGTTCAAACAGTGTCAAACAATGCCAACATACATTTTCTATACGCAGCTGCGGCAACATGTTGTGATGGAATGTTAAAAAGACGAAAAAGCATCTGGCACACAAGGTGTTGAAGAGCACCTAATACATGTCAGTTTATGTCAAAGGGGTGGGCGCTGGTCAAGCCAGACAGGTGGGCGCATAAGGCAGGTAAACTATACAGTAAAAATGCTGGGGGGTACTGGGACTGGCCCCTTATTACAGGTGGGTGCTTAACCCTTAAAGCGCTGATTTAAGACTGAGTCAACAGCTTTCCTTAAGTGTCCCAAGGAAAGCTGTTGACTAAGGCTACTTAATGCTTCAGACTGAGCTTGCTGGTATTTGAATGAAAGATATCTTCATGAGGAATTTGAATATTTTATCCATTATATATTAACGGTAATAAAAAAATGACTATAGCAGTGATTAGCTCTTTCAGTGTTAAAAGAGATGGGCACATGCACAGATTCAAATGTAGGTAAAAATGGTACTTTTACATTGATCACAAAAAATGCTTTGAGCGTGGACCCCAAAGTGTAGTTTGTTTGCCCAACTCTGTCCAGAGATGATGTCCATGGGGGTCTGTTGTACCCTTCAAGTTCAAATTTCAGGTCACACGTTAATTTCTATGCATCATATGTATATTTTTGGTTAAAGGGAAACACTGAATGGATAAGATGTTTTAAAAATTGTGTTGCATACTCATGATATTTCTCAGAAATATGTACATGGTTCAACCTGGAATTTGGGTTATGTTTGAGGTGGTGGTCAACCTTTATATTTTGTTTAACCCAGTCCTGTAGCTATCTGTGTATGGGTGAACTCTTTGTCATCAGCCCTAGGATGCATGCCAACAATTGAGACTATTTTTTCTTTAAGTTGAAAATATGTGGGAATTTTGTGTATTTGATCCTCTAGGCATATGTTATGAATAAGGATAAAGATGACCTCTTGCCTGGGCGTAAAGTTCACCTTTGATCAAACCTTTTTGGTACTGTCTGAAAGAATGAAGAGTATTGTTGTAAACTGGAGTACTGAGAAAATTAAGGTGCGAGAGGCAGATACCCCTTTTGTACCAAATTTATGGCTTTACATTATGGCTTTATTTGAAAATTTATTCCAGTGACATTGCATGGCTCCTGGGCCACAAGATTGTTATTTGCTTGATGATGAATATCATGCCTTTGACTTTTTTTTTTTTTTTTTTTTAAATTTAGGGGTGTTTTAGCTCAGCTGACTTGTCAGTCAGCTGAGCTTATAGGATGGCCCGTCATGTCCGTCGTCCATCCACAATTCACATTTTTGACTTTGAATTCCACTCCAAAACGGTTTCACTTCAAACTTGGTGCGGATGTACCTTGGACTTGTCTCTCATCCCAAGTTGATTCAGATGGTCATGGTGTAGTGATTTTTAATTTTTTTTATGAATTTTCATGGTTTACTTTTTGACAAAATTTGAAAACAAAATCTTCTTCTCTAAAATCACTGGGCCAATTCCTTTGAAATTTGATAGGGATATTTCTGGCTACTCATAGACCTTATTTGTTCCACAGGTGGCACTGCGATTTTTTTTTTTTAATGAATTTTTGTGTGTTTTTGCTATTTTTGACTTCAAAACTGTCAATCACATTATGCTGAAACATGTTGTATGAGTTCTTTGTAAAAGGGTCACACAAATTTGTTCACCAGGAGGCGTTGCTATGGATCCCTGATTTTTAACAAGTTTTTCAATTCGGGTATTTATCAGTCAATGCATACATTCCTATTGATTACCATGTAAGTGAATGGGGATTGCTGTGGTAATTCACTTTTTCAACTTCTCCAAAACGTTAGTTACATTGAATTTCACTTCAAACTTGGCAGGACATACCTTGGTGTGTCTACAGTGGTCCCCCTTTTATAAGGCCACCCCAAATGCAGCAGAAAAGTGACCTTATAAGAGGGGAGGTCTCTCTTGAGGAGGAGAATGTAATGGAAATGCCACACTTTCTGCACAAGAATGTTGGCCTTTTAAGAGGGGTGGCGGTTGTAAAACGGGCCTCATAAGAGGGGTACCATTGTATACCAACTTTGTTCAAATGGTCACGTGCCATTGATTTTTGGATTATCTATGATTTTTTTTTGGTTCACTTTTTGTGACCATTTAAAAAAAAAATTCTTGTCCAAAACAACTAATGACCAATTGCATTGAAATTGGATAAGGATATGTCTGGGTGCCCCTGTAGATTTGCTTGTTCAGCAGGTGGCACTGCAATTGTTTAGCTCAGCTGACTGGTCAGTCAGCGGAGCTTATCTGATGGTCCTTCTTCTGTTGTCCGTCATCCGTCTGTCGTCTGATGATCATCTGTCCGTCCATCGTCAACAATTCACATTTTCAACTTCTTCCCCGAAATCGTCACCAGACTTACTTCAAACTTGCTTAGGATGTACCTTGGGTGGGTCTGTACCAGGTTTGTTCAAATGGTAGTGCTAGAGAGAGAGAGAGAGAGAGAGAGAGAGAGAGGAGAGAGAGAGAGAGAGAGAGAGAGAGAGAGAGAGAGAGAGAGAGAGAGAGAGAGAGAGAGAGAGAGAGAGAGAGAGAGAGAGAAGAGAGAGAGAGAGAGAGAGAGAGAGAGAGAGAGAGAGAAGAGAGAGAGAGAGAGAGAGAGAGAGAGAGAGAGAGAGAGAGAGAGAGAGAGGAGAGAGAGAGAGAGAGAGAGAGAGAGAGAGAGAGAGAGAGAGAGCTATTTCTTGTCAAGTTGCAGGTCAGTAAGTTAGCTGGCCCCTGAAGGTTATAGCTGTTACAGTAGCTACTGGTGAAAAACTTCGGTTTCAAAAGGACTTGACAGGCAGTTCACAGTACCAGGGGATTTTTTTCTTTCGGGGGCTATAGATGCAGTAGCAACATCTTTGATCATGTTTTCTGTCTCATAGGCAAGATTGCTGGAAGGAAATAAAAGTATTTTCAAAGCTGACAATTAATGTAAAGGAAAAATAATGGCCTGACAAAAAAACCATGTCAGGTCAGGAGGTAGCTCCAGGGTCAGGAATTCACATACAATGTAGAGCAGGCATTTTTCTGGGGTAGGCCCTTCAATCTCTCCTTCCTTCCTTCCTTCCTTCCTTCCTTCCTTCCTTCCTTCCTTCCTTCCTTCCTTCCTTCCTTCCTTCCTTCCTTCCTTCCTTCCTTCCTTCCTTCCTTCCTTCCTTCCTTCCTTCCTTCCTTCCTTCCTTCCTTCCTTCCTTCCTTCCTTCCTTCCTTCCTTCCTTCCTTCCTTCCTTCCTTCCTTCCTTCCTTCCTTCCTTCCTTCCTTCCTTCCTTCCTTCCTTCCTTCCTTCCTTCCTGGCACTATTTTCAGGTCTTTCTAATTTTTTATTTGTAAACTGCAATATATGTGTACCTGCAAATATCTGGACATATTTTTCTTGAATTGGCCACAAAAGTTACCTGACAGGACAGATCAATGAAAGCTGCAGATATCTTCAGTGACCCCGAAGAGCCTAGCAGGGGCTTGCAGTGGGACAGAGGGCATATAAAGGTTAGCTTGATTGAGCATGTTTCAAGTTGGATACACAGGTAACTCATGGGTTGCTCTGTAACCATATGGTGCTCTTTAAAAATTTTAAATGTGAAAATAATACCGTCATTCACATTTTTATTGAAAAAAAAACTCACAGCACCTTCAATAATCACTTTCTGTTAATTTCTGACACCCTCAAGGCATGAAAGGTTAGTGACGTCACATACACAACACTGCCGACTGATAGGGAAGACTCCATTCTAGCGAGCTATGGCTTTCAAGTGTTACTTCATCAGTGGGAATAAAAATGCATGCAGAAATATTTATTTTGGTCCCTGTACCTGTCCAGGATGGTGCTAATTGTAGCAGCACAAGTTCTCCAACAATTAGCTTCTTTACATTCTCCAATTAGACCCAAAATTATGGAGAGCATGGACCCATATTGTTACAAAGTATTACATTGTAAAATTAACATAAGTGTGTTTGACCATTTTGATTCAATTGATGGAAAAATGGGTGGAAAACATGGGCAAACAAGGACCGATCTTGCTCAATACCCATGTGTAGGGTTGAGCAGTCTGTGACAGATTCCTGGGTTAAGTTAGCTGGCCACTGTAATGTGTAATGTTCAACTATACTGTATATTGCAAGGTGTTTAATCCCATAACCAGACAATACTTGTTTAGATAGCTACCACTTTCACGCCTTATCTGTACTCCTGCCAGGACCAGTGGGCAGCTGGCCTTTGATCTCTTTCAGTCAGTAACACTGTTTGTGACAGTCCATGGCCAGCTCCCAATAATCGGGTGTAAAAAAAATCTCATCTTAATCCCATTGTATCTTTGTTGCTAATATGGACCCCGAAAATAAATAAGTCCGAGAAAAATATTTACCAGTATAACATAATGGATACTGAATTAAGGACCATAGGCACATGTACTGTACTGATGTATACAGAAACATAAATGACTGCCCTCCAAGGGTTGTGAGGTTACTGCCGGGTAGAAGTTTTGCATTCATAAATGCAAACTTACATTTAATCTTCTATACAGATGGGAAGGGGAAATTGACTGTTTTGACAGGCTTTACAAAAACTACAAGGCCAGCCCCATCCTAACCTGCTAACACAAATTCCAATTTATTGCGTGCGTCCTTGTTCTTAATTGTTAGATAAAGTCTATTAATTTTTGATTGGAAATATCTCTTTTGCAACGAATGATCATTGCCAAGCAGGCAAAGTGGGATGGTCTGTCTGTCCCACTGCTGCACTCCCTGCAGTACCAGTGACGGCAGGGCTTCTGGGTGTCCAGCTCATGTCTGTAAGGCTGAATGATCTTTCCCTCTGCTGCTACAGCTTTTCTTATCAATTCTTCTTCATCCTCATGAGACCACGTACATGAAAAGCTCAATTAGACTCTCCGCAAAAAAAAAAAAAAAAAAAATCTTGTCTAATAGCTTAGTTCCGAGATAGGGACAATTTTTGCCACCGGTGGCGCTGACTACTATGTTCCCGCGATGTCACGGACGTTTCTGCAGGTCTCGGGGGACACTTTCAAGTCTCGCCATTTTGCCCCATTGTGTTAACACGGGAAAGTTGGTGTCATTTTTTTAACGCCGGTTATTTTAATAACCTACAAGTGTAACTCCAAGAAAGCATGCCAGTGTACAACTGTAAGATACCAGGGTGTACCTCAGATAGCAGAAAACACCGTCACTATGAAAAATACTGACAAAAAACCTGAGACAAAACCTACACAAATCGGGGCCTGCATTGTGGCACAACTGACCATGCATTAAGTCACCCTTGATTGACTCGGTGAGTTCTGAGGGATTACCCTGGGGCGCACTTCTGCCAGCGCTTTGAAGATCCTCGCGCTTGGCTGACCACTAACCAGATTAGCGCTTGACGGGTGCAATCAGAAATTAACAGTACAGCACTTGACCTAAATTCGCAATACATTGTCTGCAAACTTTGTTACCTGATCACTGGCACACTGTGGGCCTTCAAGCATGTTCAGATCAGCTATTATTATTTGGTTAAGATTGGCGACATTAAACAATCAATAAATAAATATCAAATAATTAATATTAAAGCCCTCGTACGCTGTACACTGGCATCTCAACCACCGGCATTGCTTTCAGGTCTTTTGTCCAGGAGGTTATCGAAGATATGTATGGCAAAGCCACCTTCTTCTGTCCATCGGGAAACTCCAATCGAGCTCTCCGCACGTCCATGGTATCATCCTTCTCCTCAACTAGGTCTTTCTTCACATATTTGTACCCCATGCACTCCGCGAATCTTTAGAAATTTCCGAGGATCAACCACTTTCATCTTTGAAAATTTGTCGTATAGTTCGTTTCCCGTCTGTTCAATCACGTTAATCGCCGCTCCTCCGTCGTCCGTATTTCCCGCCATGTTCACAGAAACTGAACGATCACTGTTGCACGTCGATTCTCGTATGGGTTTCGCTGTCACGCTGTGTTGGTCACGGCCTACTGTTACCCTGGGAAAGCTTGACCGCGGAATTGCGTTACCAGGCATGTCGGGCATGCGCGGAGGGCAAAAATCTGCCATGCGAAGCCTGGTGTTAAAAAAAAATCCCTAACTCGGAACGCCCGTATTGTTGATACATAAATGTGTCAGATTAATGACAACAGCTGTAAAACTAGCTAGATCTGTTCTGCATATGGATTGATTCATTCCATATTGAACACTCATTTTGGTTAAACTCCAGGCATTTCTGGGGTACACTATAATTTCCCCTCATTTCAGTGCTGTGAGTGTATAGGCTTCTCGACCTGTTTCCCTTAAATTGAATTCACATTGAGGATTTGGTAATTGATGCCTACCCCACACCATGGAAACCTTGTCTGATAGGGCCCACCTGAAATTTTCACTCAAATTATTTTTCAGTAACACCAAGGTGGATAAAATTCATTGAGGCAAACATTTGACTGCCAGTTAGTTCTGGCTGGTTTATGGATAAAGGATGAATGGGGAAAAAATGTGCACCGGATGTGCGATAAAGTGGGAAACTGGATTGAGAGGGTCAGAAGAATCTTTAACTGAATTAGTCCAAGTTGATGAAAATCCACGATCATTTTTAAAAAACCTTAGTTTGTCACATAGGTTAGTTATCAATTTTTTTAATTTTTTTTTTTGTGGAATGATATTTTTATAAATATTACTGCATGCATATACTTTTGGGTGTTCCGTGACAGGAACAGAGCTATATTGTAAGTGAATAGATGTGAAACTTCAATGTTTCACGTAGTTGTTTGTCACAGTAATGAGTCTGACACATCCATAATAAGACAGATGGATACTATGTAAAATCTGTGGTTAGTTCACCATTTTCCCTGCAGATGGCAGCACTACATGATCTGCACCAAGGTGTTGGCTCAGGGAGGAGGGTTCTGAGTGAATACAAAGGTTTTAATCATGCATGGTTCATTGTGTGAAAAGGTTTGCATATGCTGCCGCCTTCCCACCACAACCTGTTTGATGTGAAATATTGATTAAAAGGATCACAGAAAAGCGTGCATGTGCTCTCTGCCACCACAGACATCTTCTACATTATGTGGCCCACATCAAAGTGGCCACAGACTTGTGCAGGCTCAGTGCCAAGACTTTCAGGAGAGCCAGGTCAGAGTCATCAGTATCAGTGCTGTGCTTTCATTAATGCCTGACTTCAAAGGCTAACCCGACTGCACCACCAAAAGAAAAAAAAAGAAAAAGAAAAAAAAGGAGAAGAAGAGAGAGGGAGAGAGAATTAAAAAATAATCTCAAAACAGGTGAAGAAGAAGAAGAAGAAGGAGGAAGAGGAGGAGGAGGAGGAGGAGGAGGACTTTATTCAATTCCGCATTCCGCATAACACTTCATGGATTAGTACATGGAGGTCTGTGTGATAATATGAGACATGCATTTTAATTTCCCATCAGAATCTCTGACCTTATTGCAGGGCAATGCTGCCAACCCAAATAAAAATATTCTTTAACAATTCACTCTAACAAATCACCAATAATTCGCAAGAATTTAACTCTTACAGAGCCAATTTAGAGACTGAGTCAACAGCTTTCCTTGGGGCACTTTCCGCGCAATGCGCGGAAAGTGCCCCAAGGAAAGCTGTTGACCTGTACCAAATTTTTCACTGGGAACATAAGCATGCTGGTACTTGAATGAAAGGTCTTTTAATGAGGAATATGAATCTGGAATCATTACAGTAATCCAGCTTCATCAGCACAACTTAAGCCGTGACTGGCACTCAAAGGGTTACTATTAAAACATGGTAAAATTTCTCATGTGAATGATTCACTCTTGAACAAATCACTAGAAGAAATGACTAATAAATCACTGTATCAAATCACTGATAAATCGCTTTAACAACTCATCAATATATCATGATTTGGTATCAAAACATGAGAAAATTTTACATGAAAATGAATGAATGATTCACCCTTTAACAAATGCCTCTAACAAATAACCAATAATTCACTTCTCCTTCAGACACATATGCCCAGAAAAAAAAAATCATCAAAAATATATATATTTTTAGGTATTGAATAAATCACTTTTGTTGCATAATGTATGTACACTATAAAGTCAATTGTTAGGTAGATAACAAAACACTTGGCTATTTTTATCATGCAGGAATGTACCTACAGTTTGGAAATGTCAGCTCAATGTTTGTCTATATGGTTTCCTAAATGCCACATACAAACATGTAATATAGTATACACAACGTACCTGTTGCCTGGTAGTTCACTGAATTAATAGCCTGACCACACAGGTCTAATGTAATTCCCTATACGAGTGTACATCCTTGGATAAACATGGATCTGAGAAAGGCTGACCTTACTCCACAAATTGAATGTAAAAGAAACTAGAAGATTTTTATAAATGTAAGACTTAATTACGCATTGAAGTTATTAATAGAATATATGAAGATTCACATAGCCTCCATGTCTATATAAATTCCTCTATCAATCTACCTACCTTAATGGTAGACATCCATCACAATCTGCAAATATTGGCAAATTATGAACAGCAATCTTGAGCTCTGGCAAGAAATGTCACAGTTTAACTCAATATGGCTGAATTTACCTGGAAAATGTGGCATAGTTGCATAGATGTATCAAATAGTATCAACCAATTCACTTGTAATACCAACCTTACGAAAAATAGTTTTCCAATTTTGACCACCAGGATCGCGCGACGAGATTAAACAGTATTTCGCGGGAAGTATGACACCACTATCAGCGGGTCATCAACAGCTATATTAAAGTGTATAGACTGGAAAAAGTGGGGAAGTGTGAAAAAGTGATTTTGATCAAGTTAAAGCAGTACTGTGCCTGAAATATGCCTGTGTACAATTGCAAGGTACTTGGCTGTAGCGCTGATACACGCAAATTGTCGAATCTTGACAAATATCCATGGATATGTGGGGTTACGTGCCACAGTTTCCCCCGTAGGAAGAACCAGCAAAGATGCCAAAAATGGGTGAACATAGTGTGCCGGCCAGCAGATTGGGAGCTCTCTAAACATGACCGCATCTGTTCAAGGCCTTTTGTAGGAGAAAAGGGGCCAACTAAAGACCATCCTGTTCCAACCTTCTTCCCGTACAACAACTGGAAGTTGCCAGAAGTTGTATGTACACTGTACTATACGTACATATGCCGCTTGGTAACAGCAGACCAGCGTAACTAGGAATTCAGTCATGCGCGCGATCATCAGGATAAGGTGACAAAAGGGAGAGCTAAGATTTCGTTAGGCTCCTGTTCACTATGAACATATACTATGTCCACCAAATCATCAATAATGTACTATGAAGATTTTGAAAGTCCATCAAATCACCAAGTAGTCACTATGCCCTGCTGTCAGGATTTGCATAGTTTAACAATTCACTAATAATTCACTTCTCCTGTATTAGAAGATAAACAAATCACCAATAAATTATAAACTTCCACAAAGTGAATAATTGCCAACTTGTTTCAAGCTATTACTGCAAAAGTAATTTGAATGTGTTTTGTTGGAGAAATTACCACGAAGTTACATTAAGAAGTTACTGATTATTGGTGAATCATTCATGAATGATTCCCTTTTAATTTTTCATTTAGGAATCATCCATCACGACATAAGCATATTGATGGATGATACTGAAGGTGTTATGAACATTTGTATAGTTACAAATACAAACACTTCAGACCAGGGTTCCTGTGAAACAGAACACTCCACGACATGACAATCACATTTGTTCCTCAATTATTACCAACCGTACTTATGTGTTCAAGCATGATGTAACTTTTTGATCACGCGTTTGCATTTGTCCCAAGCCAAATGTATGAAGTGTGAAAAGGCTATGGTAAAGGAAACTCTTGAAGCATATTTATGGTGCATATTGTTTCACTGAAGATACATTTCCCAGGTGTTGAACTATTGCAATTAGGTGCAAATACCGAACCCACGGAAAAAGTCCATTTTAGGGGTGCCTTGGACTGGGTGGTGGGAAACTGGAAATTGTCATGACGGGTGGTGAAACTGGGGTCCTGTGGATTCACTATGCCAGGAGGCGACTTGCAAATATGAAAATTATACCAGCCCACCACGACAAGGGCCGATATTGAGCTGTGATTGCTGGAGCAGGATAAAATCAAAGTATCTACGAAAAGCATTGATCAGTAATGTGTGGAAAAAATAGTGCAGGTTTGGACAAATTGGCAATCCCCTGTGATGTGGCACCCCATCAAATTTAACCAATGTTCAATACAATGTAGTTTATATAATGCTTACCTTGCCTACAGCAGACTTTTTTTTTTTGCATGAACTCATATCATCATTTGACAGAATTATATCTTTGTAAACTCTGTGATTTATAAATAGCTCTCTCTGATCGGTTGACAAAAGCATTCATGTGTGTGTGGGGGGGGGGGGGGGGTAGGTAATTTGCCAGTGGATGATAGAACTATGTTGATGGTGGGAAATTCTGTGCAGCTTCTTGCTATGAATGTATGAATGTGCATCGACCTGTTCTTCCCTTAGCAAAGAATACATGTATAGTCTCAATAAATTGTTTCTAGTTTTGCCTCATAATAACGGAACTTGACCCATGCCATGAGATCGAATACAGTGTTAACTAGAAAAAAAAGGTTTGCTTCACAGCAAATCTGTCTGCGCGCCATCAAAATGACAACAGTTTGAAATGCTCATGGCTACACTTTGCCATTGTCTAACATGATCTACATTTTGTGTATTCCCAGAATTTGCACAATTTAAAATGCTGCAACTTTGGTTCTTGGTTCATTGGATGTGGCCATGTCACAAACTTACAAACTGAAGTTTGGATGATACTCCTATCTGTTTAATAGTTTTAAAGTTATTCAAGATTTAGATTTTGTGTATTCACCTTGCGTGCATAAATTAATATCCTACAACTTTGATTCATGGTTCATTGGATGCACCTGTGTCACAAACTTATAAAGTAAAGTTGAAATGGCACCTCTCTCTATAATAATTTTGAAAATTTTGAAGACTTAAATTTTGCTTATTCACCCAGTTTATATAGATAAAAATTGTACAACTTTGGTTCATGGCTCATTACATGTGGCTATGTTACAAACCTACAAATTGAAGTTGAAATGGCACCTCTGTGTAATAGTTTTGAAGTTATTCAAGATTTACATTTTGTGTATTCACTTAATTTACATGAATTACAATTTTGGTTCATAGGATGCGGCTACGTCACAAACCTAAAATTAAAGTTGGAATGGCATCTCTATCTGTAATAGTTATGGAGATAGCCAACTTTTAAATTGTTCAATGCCCCTAGTTAGCATAATTTAAGATTCTACAACTTTCATTCACCGCCCATTATATTGGTAGGTGTGTCAAACCTATACATGCACATTGAAATTTTGCGTCTATATCTGGAACAGTTTTGAAGATATAGAGCTTTTAAAATTTAATTGCCCTTAATTTGCATAATTTTAAACAACATGATTCCAAATGATATGCACAATTTCACTGGTAGGTCAGTCACCATGTCAAGTTTGGTGTGTTTCAGAATAATTGTGTTGGAGTAAATACTTCAGACAAATCTGGTCATAAAGAAGAAGAAAGAAAGAAAGAAAAAAAATCATGGAAAAACAAAATGTCTGGGTTCACACCCAGACATAAAAATCGTGAAATTGTTCACTTCTCATGGTGTATTACGCATACTGTCCAATATATAGCTTATTAGGAGTTTCTGTGGGAAACGTGGCATACTGTCTTATCAAAGTCACATCTGACAAGTATCTTTGACAAACATATGAAGTTGAGGATGTTGTATTTCACTAAGTTCATCCTGAATATGTGACACAAGTCCTCTGTGCATGAATCACCAAAGCATGGACCTGAATCTCACAATTTTGTGCATGTAAAGTTAGTTCTGGGCAATGTCCCAAACAAATTGTGGGTCCATTTGAAGTTGGCGTGGGCCATGAAGCAGTACAGCATGATAAATTGCACTTTTTGGAACAGAACGACGTGCCCATAAACATACATGCTTGGGGATAGTCATGCTGAAGCACATTTGTCCAAAATCACAAGCAGGTGCACCTGGATCATGCTGAGATTAAATGTGACCAAAAAAAACATGAAAAAATGTGACAGCTGGTGCAAATAAGTGTTGAAAAATACATGAATTTTTCACAGATAAAGCATGTTGGGAGGGAACAGATTTTTGATTTGTTCTGTACTTCCAAAGAGATGATGATTCCTATTTATATCAAGTTGATTGATATGTTTTCACTGAATATGACCATGACTTTTTAAACTGTAATTAATTCCAAATTACTAGAGTTTACAGGAAGAACATTTTGTGTCCAGTTTAATAAAGGGGTTTGCTTGCATATATATGCACTTTTATGTTGTGTGATGCAGGCCAAAGTAGTGGTGAAGTTAATATGAAAGGCCTGTATCAATAGTACCTAGATTGCATATACAGTGGTTCCTGCTCCAAAGACCACCTCTTGTGAGAGGCCACATTAGTTTTTAAGACCACCCTTTCAAGACATTGGCCTTTTACATCTTTGTTAATTTACCTGCAATGAAAGACCACCTGTCATATGTGACCACTTTTGTCTGGCATTAGGGGTGGTCTTAAATTGCAGGTACCACTGTATTAATTCAAATTTTGTCAACTGCATGGTGACTAGTACTTTTAAAGGGTAAATACCATTTGTAAATATTCAAAGCCTGTTCATGTACATGTACTTTGGTTTACCACAGTGTATAATAATTATACCTACCCCCCCCCCCCAAGTTTGATTGAGGGGTATACTGTTTTCAGTTTGACTGTTCTGTCTGCCTGTCCATCCATAGCTCAATTCTTCTGAGCAAAATATCTTATGATTCACAGGCCACATCAAATGCAAAGTCACATATGTTGAACCTCAATTGACAGCATTTCTTGACCTTACTATATTTTGGTAACCTTGACCTCATTCTCAAGGTCAGGTCCCATGCCTGAGCAAAGTGGGGGTACCCAGTCTGTACTCAATGACTGTGCTGAACTTCTCTGCATTCGTGAATTTTCTGCATAGTTGGTTACCAAATATTTTGAAAAGGATCATTATAGTTCAGCGATGGTGTTCATGTACATGTGCATGCATATGGCCCAAGTCACACAATTTAAAATGATATCTGTTGGGGAATTTCCCGAATCAACTGACTTTGTCCCTTTCACACAGAAGTAAGACAGTCCAATATTTTTTTCTCATTGCCTGGCCATTAAACACAATGAAGCAATTTTCATCGAAATCTGAAATCTTGGTATGTCTATAATTTATGCATATCCCTGTGTATGCTTAAAATTTTTCACTGGTTCCAATGCCAAATACAGTGAAACCTCGCTATAACCACACCGAGATATCCAACATATTCCATATAATGACACAAATTTTTGTGGGAAAATTTTTTTCTTTGTTATTTGATTAATTTATTCTGGACAGCTGGGCAATTCTGAAAATCAGGCCCAATTGAGGCAAAAAAAAAAAAATTGTTTTTTTCCCCTAATCCGACCAACCCACCTCTAAACCACCATACTGAGCCCCTATCAACTTACTTCCACCCCCCCCTCCCCAATAATGATAATAAAATAAAAACACCTACCTGCCCAAAATTGTGGAACATTTAACCAAGAAATCATACCGACCCAGCCAACTTGTCAGACTGAAAAAAAAAACATTATGCCTACCTTATATTATATATATATATATATATATATATATATATATATATATATATATATATATATATATAAATTTATACTTTGGATATACATGATTTAAGAGTGGTTCAGCCCCCTTAATGTGTCGATCCTCCTTGCCAAGGAGCGCCCCACTGATAAGACCACCATCCTCATGCCAAAAGTAGCGATTTTTCCCTTCAACTGGTGACCCCTGTAATATGATCATTTCCATTATAGCATGGGGGCCATTATGACATGGGGACCAATGTATGCATGTATATATGTTTCCAAATAAAGGTACACTAGGGTCATGTCACCAAGATGCTGCAATTTTTCAACCTTTGGGCTGTGCAGGTTCTGAAACAAATGAATACAGTGGTGCCCTCTAGTAACAGTATAAGGCTATCCCTACGACACATGAAAAGTGGCCATATTAGGGGGATGATCTTTCATGAGGGTTGACAGTAAATTGGTAATAGACACTTTCTTCTTGAATATAGTACGTTGCCTTACAAAAGAGGTACATCAGTCTTTCATAGTGTGAGGGATGTTGTTGGAGGGGAATGTCATATTAAGGTACGCGAATATTGTAAAGATAAATTTCCACTCCAGATGGCTTTTCTCATTCTCCAGATAAAGCGAATGAACTTAACTTTTTCAGTGCCAATCAAGTCTTAAGTCAATCTGCTGAAGTCAAACTAGTCTGAATTATCATGAGGATCCCAGATTCATATTCCTTGTAAAAGGACTTCATTGAAGTACCAGCATGCCTATAGTTCCAGAGAGAATATCCCAGTTCAACAGCTTTTCTCAGCACGCATTGCGCTCAATGTGTACCGAGAAAAGCTGTTCACTCTGTCCAAAATGTGGCCCTCAAAGAGTTAATGGAGTCAATTATATCTGATTTAACCCTAGAGATTACTTCAGAGATTTCTTGGGGTCAAAGCATGATGCCTGATTGTGACACAAATCAAGAGGGTAGCTGTATTCCTTCCTTCACGAAGCATGTTTTCGCCTGGTGAAACAAGATGGGCACATCACTCAGTACAGTTCTGATGATGTACATATAGACTTGCCTGTTATTGTTTATACCTTCTATATATGATTCTGGTGGGGCTTATACTGTTCTCAGCTTCAATGTCTTCATGACTGTCTGTCTGTCAACAGAATCCTTGCGAGCAAAATATCTAATGATTTACAGCTAGGCCATATCAAACTTACATTTAACTCAATCGTACAATTTCTGGACCTGATCACATTTTGATGACCTTATCTGATTTTCAAAGTCCAAGGATCCATCTGTGCGCAAGGCTGGGGATGGGGGTGGGGTGGGGGTGGATCCAGTTTGTCAATGCTTGATGGCTGCTCGGGCTTGCTGTTGCCCGTGGTGAGTTGTATGGTTACATTCAGATGTGGCACATTATCCTAAACCCTATGGATTTCCGGGGGGAGGGGGAGGGAGGGAATATCACAAATTCCCCAGGTCTAATGTGCTTGCATGTTCCATTAGGGGATCTAGGCGCTGCCATCAATTCTGCACAGAAGCTTTCATCGAAGCCAATCTTCTTAATATTACATTCTATCACCCCATTCAGGGGTATGTCAACACACAGAGTGGCAATTATTATAGAAGAGATATTGATCTAAGTGGTTTCCTAATACCACTTCTGCTGACATATAGGCTATCAAGTCTTTTATCGCACATGAACTGAGGTCCATTTCAAAATTAAACACCTTCATATTGGCAGGGGGATAAAGATTACTGGCAAGGTATTGGTCATGTTTTATGCATAAAGCTAGCTGCCAGGAAAGAATGTTAAAAGATGAGAAAAGCGGAGAACTTTAAACATAAGAGGAAACTGATGTTTTAGGAACATTGATAAAAGTGCCATCAATAAATTTGTGTACAGAATAGCTCATCCAGGGTCTAGCTTGAGGTTCTGCAGTTTTAAATTTATATCTGTGTTGGGGAAAACAAGTTTTATGTGATACATTAATAGTTTCATGATAAGGCCAGATGAAAAGAAAAATTGTGCTCAGTCAATTGAGCTTGAAATAAAAACGTCTCTGTGTACACGGTGTGCAGATAGAGAAGGAATGATGAATGACTTTTAAGTGCATAGTTTTTGTGCGGCTAAATCTATCATTATCATTTTTCAATAAATGGAACTGATGTATAAGTGAGGTTTGTATGATGAGAAAGAATTGTGCATGCTTGGTTATATACCCCAGCAGTGTGGCACAAAAAGTTACGACAAAGTGCTGGTAGAGTGGAAGACAAGATTGACTGACTACGTACATCACATAGCATTATTTCCTTCCACACAGTTGCGATGAAACCTAATTATGACCTGCCCTTTCTCAGCATACAACTGTTTTGTTGTATGTGTTTCACGTACAAACGAATAAATTTACAGTGTTATCTTTGTGCTACATGAATGAATGGCATATACAGTATGCACAACAGGCAAAAAGCGTACATACCTGGGTGCACACGATCGAGAGCATAATACCAAGTGGTATTCTAAATATGGTATTGAAATTGCCTTCATGCTGCATTTTTAGTCCTGTAGCATACACTGTGTTCAGAGGGATGTAACCACATCAAAATAAGAGAGCTGAAACTATATATCCACTTAGAATGATGGAAAAATGTTACTCTGGTAACATTCAGTATTTCACAAGGGAAGATGTAGCCTCCTAATTGAAATAGCATTGGTAGTCAGTAAATCCCTCATTTTTTTTATTAGCCAATGAGAATGCTCCATTTTTGTTACCCCAACAACCAGCCACACTAGCCTTCAGAGACCACCAATGGCTACTTGAGGCAGTGTTTCCATTAGAAATTTTTTCAGGGGGTCACAAGACGGGAAATTCAGGATAGAAGACTAGATTTTTTATTAATTTTACATGTAAATTAACAAGACTTGTGACCCTCCAGGATTTTGTCAGAGGGTATATCAGGTTTTGAAAGGGTAATTTACCCCCATTCAGGGGTTAACGGAAACACTGTGGAGGGGAAAGACAGCTGGACATTATGGCTGACAAAACTTGTAGAACCACAATATGGATAATGCTACATGTATTGAGGATACATGGATCATCCTATGGCCAAATCAGTATCTGTCCTGAACCTCCTGGTCTCAGGAGGATAGAGGCTCACCTCCCAGGGGATCCATACAGGCAAGTACCCTGAATTGGGTGCAGGATAACTTCTGAGGTTTATGAACCGAGCTGAGCCTGATCAGTTGTGCTCTGCCAGTCTGGGTCTGGAGAGTGCACGTGCTTTCAAATATGCAACAAAATGTCAGAAGAATATATTTTAAACCTCCAGAGGTTTTAACCTGATAACGATTCAGAAATCAATTTCAAGAAAACAAGACTGTTGTAAGCCCAAGGCAGAAGAACCAGACCATGGCAAGTAAATATTGACCTGCAGGCCTCAAACCTAGGCCTTCTAGTTTCTACTGTAGCTTTCATTTACTGATGACAAGAGTCAGGCGGTTATGGAATGAATGCACTGTTGTTCATGGGACATATTTCCCTCAAATTGTAACAATTAACAAATCTAAGCCAATGTTTGGAAAATGTTGATGACATGCCTGAATAAGGAGTTGCACTCGAAGTCCTGAATGGGCCTGCCATTGAAAATAAGACAGATCTAGATTTGTTGGAAAAGGTGTCATTTGAACTGTGAAATATTTAAAAAATTTTATAAGATATGCTGAAAAAGTGAGCGGGTTGATTCTGACATGCTTATATCTGCTTTTCCTGACCTGTGTAAAGTGCATTCACATTTCAGTCACTTCAGGAGATTAAACTTGGACCTTCAAAAAATTTTTTTCTGTGTTTAAAATACCGGGGTCTAAAGATCCAAGAAATACAGTTTGGCCTGAAACACAAAAGTTGACTGGAAGAGAAATAAATGTGGATCCACCTTTCTGAACCTGAGAATGATAAGAATATAGCAAGCCATATGTGCAAGCAACAGCATTAATTTGTCCATTAATTGGGTTGGTGATTGAAGCAAAACCCGTGCAAAGGAACATTTCTAACTCTAGCCCTCCCATTGCTTCCGAACTGAAAATAAATAAAAAAACTTTTTCTATGGGCAATTTGGGTGCTGAGAGGACACTGTACCCCCTTGGAAAGCAGTTGGCATACAGTGTACTCTTCTGAGTGAACTTGTCATCAAACAGAATCTTTCAAATTGGTCTTCATTAACACTCAAATCAATTTGAAAGTCATTGAAGCAGATGCCACGTTACTCCCAGTCAGGTGTGGCTGGTTGCAGCAGGAACTCTTGAACATATTTTGAATGATAAGTGCAACTGGGACCTGAATTAAGAAAGTAATCCTCAAGCCCTAGGTGTCCTCATGAAAAGAAATCAATCAGAAAAATTAAAGAGAAAGGCTTAGAATACCTGAATTACCACAGAAATCATTATTGGTCAAGTGATATCGCATGATGATCTCCTGTCCAATCATCTACAGCAGATGATGTCAGGTGATCTGTCTTAAGGTATGGTGCCCCCTAGTGACTGAGAGATTATTAGCTTTCAAAGAAAAATAACTCACTATAGTGCACAGAACTGTCAAGTAACTGTACACATTGTTTTACCAAAACCCCTAACCAGAATAAACTTCTCGGTAATGACTTGTGGCAAATGGTGAGGGTCTCTGCGTTTGTGATGAGAAATATGATGATGAACAAGTTCTATTCTTTCCTCTGTCCATCAGCATGTCTAACTTAATTTGCATTAATGACGAGACCAGTGTGTACTAAGAAATCTCCTGTTGGGATTTGTTACACTGGCAATTGCTTCTGTGAATGCACCTAATATGTTTAGCCAAATTGACTCAGGGACACATTTGTCTAGCCAGTCGTAACTTGGTCCCATGTAGAACTGCTCCTGAGGGGACAATTTACCTTTAATTCACACCTTTTTCTGGATGTTATGGCCTGAACCATTTTCTCCTGCAGTGTCTGGATGGTGGTACCCAGAGCGTCCCAAGAATTCTTTAAAAAAAATTTTAAAAGCGTTGTGCTGAATGTACATCGGCAGCATAATTATAAAGGGACATATTAAGGTCCAGAATCACAAGAAACTGATTGGGGTCTGACATTGATGATGTCTTTCAGGAATCAAATTGCCCTGCTGGATTTTGTTTCTTGATGATAATTTTTGAAGTACTGGTCCAATTTCCTGTAAATTTTGTCCCAGTGTGTATCTGGGGAGGACCATGTCAGGGATTGATTATGGGTGACCTTTATCTCAGATCAAAGTCTCATATCCATTGGAACAAGATTGGTTTTCTGTGTAACATAACTTGGGAACAATTTCGTGAAAGTTATGCTCTTGTAGGATATGTACCAAGGTAGGACTTTACTTGGGATTGCAATAGGATGTATTCATATTTAAATACGGTCCTACTCTAACACCTATTGAGCAAAAGAGGGAGCCACCTGCATCAGGGCAGATCCATGTATTTAGCATGGTCAAAAGTACTTTCTCAATAAAATAAACAACACAAACTCAGAATAATCTTAAGAAAATGTATCAACAAATATTTGAAACATAAAGGATACATAAATTGATTAGAAATGGGCTCTCTTTTGGTTGAAAAGGTGCTATTTGTGAATGTTTATGTAGTATATGGTACAAATCTGCCCTGATCATGGTGGAAGCATCAGTCTGTTGCCCCGGCAACACAGGAAGTGAACGGGATCGCAGTTAAAAATTGAATGTCTCCTATTGGGGGTCCTTGACCTGAAGGTGAAAGTCATAAGTAAAAGTTTGACACTTGAGGATCTGATGCTTTTTGTGCCCCGTATGTCTGGCTGTTGCTCAGGTTACTATGGTTACAACATAAATTTGAGCATTTTGATGTTGGGTTGGAAACACAAGAGTGCTGGCATCATTGAAATACTGGCTGCCACTGCTTCTTTCTGTTTTTGTCACGTATATTTTACAAATGATCATACACATATCTCTTAGTTTCTTTAAGAACCTGACATTGATCAAAATATTATAGGACAATTGAAAACTATGCTTTGGGGATTGACAGAGGTTCCAGCATCTCTGATAGCAGAAATATTGTTATAATGTAACAGCTTCTGTGATTGGCCCATGTTGTCACAGTTGGTTGACAGTGGCCAATCAGTATTATTGTAAGAGGTCCTTTCAAACTGATACGCACACCAACATTTGGTTGATTTAGCACTTTGTGTGTCTGTTTATTGTAGAACAATTAAGATTAATATATTTTTTTAAGTGCTGCAAGCATATAACTCAAGTTTTTTTAAAAATCTGATATAAGATATTTTGGACACCAGATGTCCGCAATTTTTAATTGGATAATTATTCCTTATTCTATATTAAATAGATATTTCCTTGCTCAATTTTCCAGCTTTTAGAATTCAGATATTTCTCCAACCGGCCACTTGCATCTGTGTATTAATTGTCTGCTTTAATTTTGTTAGCTTTGCTGGCCAGAGGTTACTTAGCCTACAGCTTCACTCATGTCCCACCTACAGTATTAGCAAGATACAGACAGAAATCTGTTGAGAACACATAAAATGCTCTACAAATGTGTATCACAAGTGGAAGTTTGATATTGCAGTATATGGATGACCTTGACCTATTTCCTCAAGGTCATGGAGGGAATCCATTTCGCAAAAATGACTTTGTTTGGTGGTGGTCTTCTGATGACATATAAGCAGAGCATTAAACCCATGGGCCTCTTGTTTACTAACTTCCACAGTGCTGAGGAAAACATGAATGAGAATTTTGTGTGTATGAGACAAAGCCAGCTAGCATGCCACAGGTCAACAATTTTAATTGGCATGGCTGTGATGAAATGGTCAAAAATTCAGTGTTAACTCTCTTAGAACCAATCACGTCTAAACTCGATCAACTAAAGTCAAAGTAGTCTGAATTATCATTAGGATCTCAGATTCATACATTCCTTGTGAAAAGACTTTTCATTCAAGTATCAGCCTCTAGTTCCAGAGAAAAGCTGTTGACTTAGTCTAAAATTTGGCACTCAACGAGTTACGGCAAGGGGGAAACAGTTAAAGGCTATGTTTATTGGACATAATTAAGTGCTTGTTGTCTTACTTGCAAGTAGGATCCCTGTTGAGGTGTGGTTCAAAGACACTACATAGCGCACATGATGTACATGTGTAAACACTGATCATGGAGACATTTTAACTCATTCCACCCTGATAGAAGAGCGAGTCAACAGCTTTCTTTGGCCTGCTCTGGGCTGTTGACTGTGAGCATGTAATTTGGAGTGATCCAACACGCAAGTTTCATCCAAAATTTTAAAAATTATCCTGAAATTAGTAAAATTCAATTAGCAGACACATACCATTTAGACATTAGCGGGAAAAAGTGTGATTAGTGTGGAATGAGTTAATGCAAGCCAACTGGAAAATATTGTGCAAGAAGCCCAAAGCCGTTTAATGTTTTCCCAGCAAATTATGAAAAAGTTGTGCTCATTTGAATTAATAAAATGACTCCAAATTCAAATTTCCTACATCAGAGGACATTGTGTTCAAATACTGGCGTGCCTGTAGTCGTGAAAAAAAGAACGGTCCAAGACAACAGCTGTCCTTGACAATGCTGTTGGTGTTGTGTGTAGATCATTATTAGTGCATTGAGGATAGCTGCATGTTGACGCAGTTGGTTCTAATAGCGATGTAAGGAAAATAGTGAAAAATACACAGTTTACACGCAGCAAATGTGCATTTTCTGTGCACTTTGGGGATTTTATGTGAAACAGTAAGTTCGAAACTTGAGAAAAATAAAAAGTGAACAAAATTGCATTAAAATACGGCTCACGCTTTTTCCCCCTTAAACCAGTTGGTGGTCAAGTGCCTCCTTCTTCAGTTTTTTTCAACTAATTTCAACAGTACTGAAAACAATTTGACTGAGAATTGTACATGGGACCTATCAAGATCACATGCCCCAGGTCAACAGCTTTCCTTGGCATGGTGGCAGTGCACTTAATTCAAGGGGGAAATGGATAATATCACAGTGAACCATAAAAGGGTTTGGAGCAGACAGGGAAGGTTATACTTATAGCCAGAAGTAAAGTGCAGGGAAGTACACATTGGACTCATTTGACGTGGCATATTTTAATCAATAGGAGTGCTTTGTTTTGTCGTCTCTATCATATGGCCCATCATATCTGCTTCAAGTTTCAAATACAAACATGATCATTTAATGTTGAAGTGACAAGTTGGTCTTGTAATTTAATGATCGTACTGACAACCAGTGCTTCATGTAGTCATGTGATTCGGTAAACACTGAAACTGTTACAATGTTTCATTTAGCGATGTGATGTTGAGTAAAAGTGTATGCTTTACTGAGACGTCTGATACAGTTAGCTTGGACAAACTTATACTTACACTGCTTCCATTGCTTACAAGATTTCTGGGATTATATGGGGGCTTGGTATTTTGCCAATTGCCTTCAAATATTCCCAGGTGATGGTTACACAAGTAAGGAAGAGTTCCTTTTTATAGTTGTGGAGAGGGCATTACTGTAAATGTCTGCCCAAACTAGCAAAATTTTCTTCGAAATATTAGCAGCCAATGTTTTACCACCACCAAACCAAAGCCTGGAAAAAATTCCTTCAATTTAGTAAGTTTGGAGTGATCAATGGTTTATTTGGTCGATATGTTTGGTGAGCTTACAGCCAATTACAAGACTGTATGTCATTACAATTATGTTGGATCATGTGATTCTGTAAACTTAAAGTCAACTACAATGCCCAGTTGACTTTGGTGTTTACCTGTGTGATGTAAGCATTAAATCGGACTTAAAATGAAACCTTGCAGTATCCAATATAATCTAATACAAGAGCCCCTTGTCAAGTCTTGTGGTGAACCTATAACTGCTAATGGACAATTGATAGTACTTCACTTGGTTAATGGCTACCGTTTAAAAGAGATGCAATCGGGCGCGCAGGGTTAATGTTTACTAGTGAAAAGTCTGAAACACCCGAACTGTGAAATATATAATCTGCTTGAGTATAAATGCACAGACATTGTGACGGAGACAGACTGTACGGTCAGTCGTCAATTGGAATGAAATCCCGATGGAAGAAACCCAGTGATGCATTTAATGATGCTGATGTACATAGAGATACAGGTAGAGAACATTACATACTCAGAGGGCAGATTACTGGCACCTTGACCTTGACCTGCTCAAATCACACACAAGTGTTGGGATGTCAATTGTCTTCGGCTTAAATGTTTTTACTTGTATGTTTGATGAATGGCAAACCACTTTAAATCACGAGAAATGTAGACAGAACCTAACAGGCTGATGTCCCAGCTAGTCAGTAGCTTTCCCAGGCATCTGTTGGATGCAATATAATCAACCTACAGCAAGGAAATCTGTTGACTGAGTCTTGCTGTGACCAGGTAAAGGTTGATCCTGATCTGGCTTTATAGATTGTTTTGTAACGGCTATCAATATCTTGCTTCTAACATACCACAATTATGCCAGATTATTGCAGCCTAGCGTGCACGCAGAAAAAAAAAAAAAAAAACCTACGCTTATATATAAAGCGGAGGCTTTTGCACAATAGTTGGACAAGCACTGGGATCGGAGGCTTTTGTTTGGGTGGACCATAGCACAAGAATTTACTGTTCCAGTCCAAATAGATTTAGTTGTGTATTCAGCGGAGGTTCAAAGGCTCCATGCCAGTGAGGTGGTCATATTTTGTGACCACTGTGCGTCTTTGATGGTTGAATAGTCTTGGTGCCATTAATTCTTGTGACTAGTTGCTTTTCTATTGGTCAGTGTACACCAATGGTTAACCCCTGTGATACCAGATACTTGCGACTCGGCAAGTTTGTTATCATGTCGTCAGCTACACCTTACAGGACCAAAAGAAAAAAGAAAAAATGTTGGAGCGGAATGCCATGTGGTGAAAAAACTGTCCTTCACAGACTTGAGGTAGCCCCATCACAATCTCTCTTGACAGATAAATCGGCTCTGCATTTGCAGAAACTTTGCCATTGTCCGCTCTGTTAGCCACAAGTTATTCTTACATTGTGCTTACAACTTACTTTTTCCACAGGATAGTAGCAAGTTACCCAAAGGTTGGTTGCTCAGTCGTTTCAGTCAGGAACCCATTTGTAACTTGCTAAAAAAAAAAAAAAAAAAAAAGAAAAAGAAAATATGCTGCATGTTAGACACAAGAATGCTGATGTTTATTTTTTACCTGGATGGCAATTCCTTGCTGAGCTAGCTACAATAGAAATTTGGTCATATTTTTGGGGTGACGGTGAAAGGTTACTGCTGGTTTACAAGGGGTTAAGTTGTCCATGCTGGGGCGGTCAGGTGTGAAACTATTGTTTGTTGACTTGCAGAGTGTCCACACCTTTACTTCTGAACCCCAATACAGCTCGTCACTTGTACCTGAGCCCAAGCTCAGAGTGCCTTTTATACAGGCATTGCTCGATTTTGCACACACACAGGGGGGAAATTGACAAAAATACCGACACACCTGGTGGTAATATCTGTAATTATTCATTGTATAATGGCAGTTGACACTAAACGCAATGGAGTATCCATTCATTGCCTGTATCTACACAATAAACTGTGAAAATAGAATACAATATGAAAATATGAACAGAAATAGAAGTGTTTGCAGAATTTGGTCGGGCATTTAACCTGTCTGGACATGCAGCCAACTACTGTGGCCAGTCTGCGAGCTGTGTGTGTGTGTCACATGTATATATCCTAATCCACCTGCCACTTCCTCTGTCGTTACATTTTTGGTTCAATAGTAGCTGTCAGTTAATCGCCAGAACCACTATGGCCATTTAGGCGACACTCTCGGCAGCTAATTAAATGCTGGCTATATGCACCGTAGCCGTTCTAGTCACTGGTATATGTCACACTGATGGAGAGAGGTATACAATTTGGCCCCACAATCGTCCTCATGTAGGAACAGCTGTACCTCTGCAGCGTCAGCCTGTTTCCTCCCACTGGGGCGGAGGTGTGTGCCCGGCTGAAGCAATATGCCTAACTTGCTCTCACCAACCTGCCCACTGAGAAGTCTCTTACTGGTGTCTTGTGTAGCTTATTCACCCTGCCATTACAAACCAGCGCTTTTACATTGGGATTAGTGAGCATCGTGGTCTCTGGGGACGTTGTCTCACGGCCAAACTGGCGGACTCCGTTATGGTTGGGTCGGCTGCTCAGGAGACCGTCTTCATATTTGATTTTGCAGGAAGGTGAGTACACTTTATCGACCAGCATCTGCACTGTGCCTGCCTCCCGTGGGCAACCCAATGTAGCGTACAGTTTCTTTGCACCTGTGCAGGATTCGTTCATGGGAATCTGTTGGGATTTGAGTCACCAATGGCTGCTAGTTGATGCAGAAATACTGTGGAATGAGAGATGATGGGTTTAGATTATGCTTTTAAATAGTGCTTCTTAATTACAGGTACTACAGGTATATAATATGGATCAGCAAGTCACAATGTTTATTTCCCAACAGTACTTCTGTGCTACGTACAAAATTTAATTTAAAGCAAACTGGGACATAACAATGGTTTCATTTGAAATATTGATCTTACACACATGTCTCCAAGTGAAAATCAGGAAGTCAGGAGATGTGCACACAATCAAGTATGCACAGTTTGTTTTTGTGTGAAAATTTTCTGCAAACATTCAGGTTGCTGTAAGCTGCTGCGTTGTACTCAACAAGATCAAATAACACGTCGTACTCATGAAATTTAACTCATGGCCACCCATTAATGTAAGTCACCATCTGTAGTTTCTGTATTGTTCCATGTCGTTCTATGGCTGAAAAGCAAAGATTACGTGTACTTTTGTGACTGTGTCTTTTGTAATAATTCCCAAGGCAGCTACATGGAAAAGGAAATCTGAGAGGAACTCTTTCACCTTGCTAATGGGTTATACATGTACATGATTTTAACAAATAACTCCTACCCAGATCAAAATGGAGTCTCTTGGGTATACTTAATAGTCCATGCAACGAGTTGTGTTTTCTGTGTACAAGAGAATTGCCAGTGGTCTATGGCATAGCATATAAACATGTATGTACTTCTCCTATTGGGCATGCATATAGTACGCAAAGAGTTAAAGATCATACTCCAATGCAAAATCCTGGTGAAAAAATATAATGCAAGTGACCACATTGTATACCTGCAAGAGTCCCATCTCCAGACTCCCTCCTTTAACCAACAAATGTTTTTATAAGGCAGTCTCTCATGACAGGTAGATTGACGTGGGAAGTACATTGTATAGCACTTGGGAATCTGTAAAGCAGAGTCTTATTTGAAAGTGGTCTCTGGTGACAGGGACTACTGTCTTACATTTTAACTCTTTCAATCTCAAATTGTCCAAAAATTCCCATATGTATATTGTTATCTGCCTCACCATTGTACGTAAGTTTCTCATTACTTAAAACATTTCTGCTGAGATTTGTATGTAGGCACATTCATCATGATGGCACGCCTCAGGTCATAACTTTCCTCAGCTTGGTTTGGGCTCAATGAGCCCAATTTGCGCCAAGGAAAGCTGTTGAGTTGGTCATACTCTGACCAGGAAAAAGATTAATCGAACCTTTCCTGCTCCGAAACTCCAAAGTGCCTGGGTGTGCAAGTGTTATCTGCTTCCACGTTTTAGCTCAGCTGACTTGTCTTGCCAGCTGAGCTTACAGGTTTGCATACATGGTTACAATCCTGCTCTCCCTCCAATAAGAGAAATCATTCAACAGAATTGGAGGACCCTAGATGCCTCACGTCATGCCGAAACAGTTTTCAACAGACATACTATCTTAGGTTTTAGACGCCCGCAAAACCTACGAGGCCTGCTTATCTACTCTAGAATACGACACTCCGATGCCGGAAGAGACAATCCAGCTATTTCAGGCAAAAAACAACAGAATGTGTGCAATCGCCAGAACTGCAAATATTGCATTCGGCTAAACACATCAGGAAGTGTCACAAGCACAGAAACCAAGCGGACATACAGAGTTCCCAGAGGAGGTTGCTGTGAAAGCTCAAACCTAGTTTACCTCCTTACCTGTAAGACCTGCCACAAACAATATGTTGGACAGACACAGCGTCCACCAAGAGACAGGTTAAGAGAGCACTTTCGTTACATAAGTAACAAAGTGACCACCCAACCCTTGGGTAGACACTTTACCCAGGATGGACACGATGGACTCAATATTGAAGTCCATATTCTAGAATACATCCCAACTCCTCCGAGATTAGCACGCAGTAGAGAGCTGAGGGTAACCCGAGAGAAGTATTGGATGCACCAACTACGCTCTATTGAGCCATTTGGCCTCAATATCATGGGAAAATGAGCTCCCTTGCTCAGTCTAATGCTAAATTTTTATTGTCTGAGCTCATTTTCCCATGGCATACACCGCTCTATCTGTTAATTAACACATAAAGTGTTAATTCCAAAAAAACTGCAGATTAACTATATGAGGAAATATCCTTTTTTGTTTCTATAGTCCCTAGTCAGGGCAATTGGAACAACAATTTTGCTGTTCCAATTAATGCAAGCCTGAGAAAATCACCAGTTGACCCACGTAGTCAACATTCCTTGCGGGTTTCCTTCTTTGGGAAATCCCTTATCTTCAAAGAAAATCTCTTTGGAACAAACGTCATGTCTAGGAAGAATATGCACATTCGGCCATCCATGAAACGTAAACAATAACACGTGTGTTATGTAACAACGGTGGCTACCCCAACGTATTTAAACAGGCTAACGCAGCTTTTTTGTCAGTTTGGTTTTCAAAGCTGATGAGAGTACGAGATACTTGAAATTAGTCCATTGTTAAGAAACCTAGCCTCAGCCATCTACGGCCTTTGCCCAGTCCGTATTTGCTTAATGTCGATTCAGTTGCAACCTTGATTTTGTGGGACAAGCTTCCAAGGTCAGATGAGCATGGGCTGTTCATGCAGCTCTCCAGTTTTATAAGGTGGGATATTGCTAGGTGATGTTGCTTATGATCCGAGATTTTTTACAAAATTTTCAGTTTGGGTACTGCTCGGTTAATGCATTCATCATGCCCCCCTCCTACTTGAGAAGGGGCATATAGTAATTGTGTTTTCCGTCTGTGCGTCTGTCTGCCATTCTTGGCCAGCTATAATTTGCTTGCCCTTCAACTTAGATGAATGAAACATTACACAGAGGTACATCTGGACATAAGGGAGTGTTGTGTACAAAAAGTAGATTACTAGGTCAAGTATCTCGGTCATATTGACTATTCTTGTAAAATGGTGTCTGGGCTATGATTCCTGTACTATTTAACTTAAATTCATGAAACTTCACACACACACATGTATATCTTGACTTACTTGTAAAGGTGTGCCATAGAACAAAACTTGGTCACTAGGTCAAGTATCTGGGTTAAGGTGATATAATCATGTAAAACTATTTTTACACTTCATGTCTGGGCTGTAATTCTGTTGTCCTTTGACTTAGAATCATGAAACTTTACACGCCTGTGTATCTGGACACAAGGGTGTGTCCTCGCCATTAGGTAAAGTATCTGGGTCACAGTGACATATCCTTGTACAATCATGTCCGTGCTAGAATTCGTTTAATCGTTAAGTAATTTTCATGAAATTTTACACATGCATATACATGTGTATCTTGACCTAAAGATGTATCATGAAGTAAAACTGCGTCACTTGGTCAGTTGTCTGAGTCACTGGTATATCTTGGTAAAATTGTGTCTGCTCAGTAATTTTTTTACTCATAAAGTTTTTTCACCTGAAACTTCATACATGCACATACTTTGGCATTAAAGTGTGTCATGGAACAAAAGTAGGTCAGTAGGTCAAGTAACTGGGTCATGGTGATGCCTTTATGTAAAACTGCAATGCAGGTGTTCACCAGGTGGTGCTGCAAGCTATAATTGGCTTGTACTTAACTGCGATTGATGAAATGTTTCACACAGGTGCATCTGGACATAAGGCTGTGTCATGCAACAAAGTAGGTCACTAGGTCAAATATCTTGGTCATAGTGATATATCCAAGTAAATCATGTCCTTTTACTTTTTTCACTGTTTATGACTACAGTTATTCAAAAGACCTGCTATTACGAGGGTTATCAACGGGGGGGGGGGGGGGCAATTCAACAATCACTTATTGCATTTTAATTCCTATTGGTTACTATGTAAGTTATGTAAGTCAATGGAGAGTGTAAAGTAATGGAAAATGTAACTTCAAACAAGTGTTTAATTTTCCTCATGACAACTTTGTAATATTGTCAAATCAATGCAGATTTATGCCACATGAATCCCCTCTAAACCAACTTTTCTTGCTTTATAAAGGACTTTTGTTAGCAGTGGATCAAAACAAATAAGTCATAAATGTATTTTTAGACATCAGTAAGGCCTTTGAGAAAGTTTTGCATGACAGCCTACTTCATTAACTCAAAAAACGTGGTATCAATGGAAACTTACACTGCTGGTTACAACAGCCAACAACAAGTGTTTTTATATGGGCTCTCTTCCAGTTGGCACACTGTCTCTGCTGGTGTATTCCAAGACTCAGTACTCACCCCCTTCTTTTCCTTACGTTCATCAACGACACAGTTGATATTACAGTTTCTAAACTTAATTCATTTGTAGATGAGACTTGTCTGTACATCGCGGTAGATGATGTCTCTGAAGGGGTTGCTAATATCAGCTCTGACCATTCCCCAGAAGAAGATTGAGCAGGATTGGCTTGTATCGTTCAAAGCTCTAAAACAGATTCTATGTCAATTTCTGTTTTAAGCATCAAACAATCAGTCACCCTCCACATGTATGTCAAGGGTACCAGCTAATAGATATTGAACTACACGAACATTTAGGCATGGTGATAAAATCAGATCCAAACTGGGCATCACATATTGATCAAATGGCACACAAAGCTACAAAACAGCTGAATGTCATGAAAGCTTTACAATATAAACTAGACCATGAAGCCTTAGAAACTATTTATGTCTCTTTCATCAGACCTATTTTAGAATATGGTTGTGCAGTATGGGATAGCTGTACACATGCAGATGCACATTTACTAGGAAATGTACCACTGACTGCCGCCCATACTGTTACTTTCACTTTGTGTACCGCCGCAAGTGCCAAGCTCTACAAGGAAATCAGTTGGGAAACTTTGGCTAAGAGAAGAGAAAGAAACAAATTCATCTTTGTGCAAAATTGTGCTTAATTTAACCCCTAATTACTTGAGAAACTTAATTTCAAATATTCCAACTGCAGAAAAACTGACCAATTATAATACCCATGGGCTTCTGGACTGCTGTATTTTCAAGCTAGAACAGGTCTCTTTGGTAAGTCTTTTTTCCCAAGTGCCACAAGATTATGGAATTTATTGCCTCTTGATATTCGGAATCCTCCAACAGTTTCTCAATTCAAATCAAAATTAATCAGTAGTCTTTCACATCCTGTAAAGCACCCTTCTCTCCTAAATGTTGGAAACAGACTGTCAAAAGCCTTAGTAATATCTACAATTATTTCTAATTTTGCTGTCAATCTTTCATACTCAATTACGAATGGGTTGCAGTCAACTGAACAAACACTTACATAAAATTGATATCAAGGTATCCCCTTTGTGTTTCTGTAGCAATGTTGTTGAAGACACGTGGCATTATATTTTTGCTTGTCCTCAATATAATATTCACAGACCCCACCGTCATGCATTTATTTCTAATTTTGATCCATTTAATATCCACACATGCACAATGCAGTTTTGAAAAATAATACTGAGATATTTCGGGCTGCACAAGAACTTATTGAAAAATCTAGGAGACGTATTACTTAAAATTGGAACAGATAACCTACAATATGGAATCAGTCATAAAACATGTATTATGTATTTGGAAATTCACTCTGTAACACCACACTATCTGTCTTGCTCTGTCTTGTCTCTCATCCTTCATCATGTGTCCTCTGCAAGGTCATCAGGTCATTTACTTGGCTGGGAATTGTGTTGTTTGTCTGTCTTGTCCCTTGTTGCTCTTTGCAAGAGAAATTCACATAGGGCTATGCCCTTCTTTCCAATTACCAAATAGAAATATGTTTACATAAATGGGCATTGCAATGGGAATTCATATTTTTGACTTCTCCAAAATTGGCAGCCAAATTCACTTGAAACCTGTTGGGGATATGCCAGCGGTGGATCTCTGTCAAGCGTGTACAAACAATTTTGTTCATTGACTTTTGGATTCTTGATGAATGCGTTCATTTTGCTTGGCAAAATCTCAATATTTTTTTTTGAAACTACTTGGCCGATTGCTTTGATTGAAACTGGATAAGTGCACTTCTGAGTATGAAGGTGAGGCTTGCATATACATACTACACAGCTGACCCGGGGGGGGGGGGGGGGGGCTACCCCCTATACCGAGCGTAATGGGTATGTGCCGCTCTGAAGGGTGCCTTTTTGCCGGTATTTTCCCTAACAAAGGTATCAATTTTCCCAAGATTTCCCTAACGAAGGTCCTTAAATTTTTCTGAGACCCCTAACCAAGGTCACTGATAAAATCAAAGGGCCCTAATCAAGACCAGACGATTTACGTTCCAGCCCCGGGAACAGGGCGCATGCTGTGAAAGTGATTGATGCGCCCTAATGAAGATCCATTATTTGGTAGGATGGGAGCCCTAATGAAGGGTCATTCTGAAAAACCTGAGCTACACACCCCCACCTAAAAAAGTAGGGAGTAGCCCCCGCCCCCTTCCCCCCCCCCCCCCCCCGATAGCTGACCTTGACCTCATTCTCAAGATCACAGGGACTTACTGAAGTAACTGTTAACTTGATAGCGTGAGAAGTATTTGAGCTGGGATTTTGATGCTGGTATTCCTCTATATAGGCCAGATTTACACAGTACATGAGTGACCTTGACACCAGTCCTGAGTTCACAGGATCACTTTCATGAATTTTACTGTTCACTTGACAACTTAAAAACTGTTTGTCCAAGAAGTTGTGTATCTTTGAGCTAGAGGTTTGCCTGCTGATCCAGAACTTTGGTATTTGTGCATGACAGTGCTAAAGAAGAGTGACCTTGACCTAATTCTGAAGGTCAGAGAACCACTTCAGTTTGTGCATACAAGGTTATCTGAAGCAGTTACAGACCTCATGTCCTTAATTTAAATTTATTCCGTCACAGTTTTGTATGAGGTTCTGTGAGAAATGTTGTACACTGTTATATACCTAAGTCAACAACTTTCTTTAGCCTGCTCAAGGTACATTGTGCAGAGGGTTACACCACAGGGAAAACTGTTGACTCAGTCTAAATTTGAGCAGGGAAGGGTTAAGTTATGTTATGAATATACTGTGAAATCTGATCCTCTGCTGAACTTTTTACCCCCCATGGCCTTTATTGACTGACTGGGTATTGTTGTCATCATGTCTGTGTGTGTTCATCCTTCCTTCTGTCCATTTGTCCGCCTGTCTGTCAGCCTTGCAGATGCAATAACTTGAACAAATTGAGCTGCTATCATGAAACTTGTACTCTAGAGGCATGTCATTAGGTGTTGGTTGAGTTCAAGACATGCCCCAGGTCAACAGCTTTCCAAAGGAGGAAAGCTTTTGTCTCAATCTTAAGTCAAAGGGTAGAGGATGAGATTTATTCCATTCTTCCTAATGTCACTCGGATATGCTAGGACATTATGGGTTATGCAAGAAATAATTAAAGACATTTTGGTGGGTGCAAACACATCCTGAGAAAAAGGAAATCTTTGAATGATGCAGATGGACAAAATATAACCTTCTTTACACGTCTAATATGCAAATTACAGTGGGGGAGCCCATGATACAAATGATGTGTCAAGGTTTGCAGCCTGTATAATGTATCTATTCTCTGTGTGATTGCAAATTCATGACATTTGTAGCCAGAAAAGTCCGTAGCTGGACTTTGCCATGAATAGGTGTAAGAGACAAAGATTTCAATGACTAATTGCTTGACACCAGTATGTACATGACTGTGCATAGAACTGGTGTGACATCCTCTACAAGTTAACCCTTTTCCCCAGAATCAGGACTGATTTTATGACCGAGTCAGTCACTTTCCTTGCGTGACACCTAACTTATACCAAGGAAAGCTGTTGACCTGGGGCATATTATCTTGATAATTCTTGTACAGTTCTTATTTTGATTTCCATTACTGTTTAAATAAGCATTCGAAATATAAACAGTTTAACCTTGTCTTGGCCAAAATAAGACGGAGTCAACAGCTATCCTTGGCATACGGCTTGGGTGCAATACACCAAACCTGCACCAACAAAAGCTCATGACCTGGGGCCTGCTATCTTTATTGGTATCATCTGAAATTAATTCTCAGCAAAAATGTTTTATGTTGAAAAGGACTTTATGTGAAAAGAAAGAGGCAGATGTCAATTTATATGTAGACACTTTGGGGCAATATGTGCAGAATAGGGTTAAAGGGTTAAAGTCTGTACTTGGTGATGATGCAAGTTTTCATTTTGGTACTAACATTTTAGAAGTACCGGTATGAATATAAGTGCTAGCCATATGTAGATTGTTTACATATCTAGTCGGTATGAATAAAAGTGCTAGCCATATGTAGATTGTTTACATATCTTGTCGGGATTTGATAATACTGACTTCAGCTTACGGACGCACAAACCAGAATTTCTTGTCTCTTTTTTTTTTTTTTTTTTTCCACACAAATCAGAATTTAGTTGTTACTGAAATTTATTCATTCATGAAATGGTTATCCTTTAATTGAAAGTGTCAAATAATATTACATGTATTGTAAGTCAGCCAGAACTGATTGACCAATATAAAGATGATACCCTGGTTTGCTCAGTGGTACAGCAAGATTTTTTTTCCAGCTCCAATGCACAGGGCAAATGCTGTTGATATTTCACTTGGCAGCTATTTTGACTTGCTTGTCCATCTATTGAAATCTTATTTCTACAAATAAACTTAATGGTTGCCCTCAGAGCAAGTGCTTTAAAATTTTTGCTTATCCTGACCAGATTAGCACTTGTCCATGGTGAATGGACATAAAAATCGGTGAGTCATGTAGAGGCGCATATATATATGTTTTCTATTTTCACAGGCACCACATGTAATGTAGTTCTGTATACATGTATTCCCACTACTTTCCATTATAATTTGCTCTTAATAACTTAAAAACCCCTACATTTAGAAGAACCTAGCTTCTCATGATACATTTTTGTGTACAGTTGAAATAAATATGTAAATCCTAAGACATTGGCAGCAAACTTGAATGAATGATGAATGTTATTTTGACTTTGAATCCAATGGTAATACATACCTCTAGCCAGCAAGAATTTTGTGTGTGTTGGGTTATGTATTGAACCAACAGTCACATGATGAACATGAGATTGCTGATTATGACCACAGATATAGATAAAAATTATAAAGTATAGTGTGTAAAAAAGACTGAAAGATTGGTCCATATTTACATGAATCAGAAAACAGCAGTCAACTTGGGGTTGTGGTAGGGTTTTTTTTTTGTCTTTTTTGTTTTTTTTAAACCTGGAATAGAGCCTGCCTTCACATTTACCTGTCTAGAAGATGTCCTGCATCACCTACTTCCAACAATTTCAGACGAACATGTACTTCTGATTGTGGTATTCCTTTTACTTAACCCTTTCAGTCCCAAATTTAGGACTGACTCAACAGCTTTACTCGGTGTGCATTCGGCACAATGCGCCCAATGAGAAAAGGCAAGCTGGTACTTGAATGAAAGGTCTTTTAAGGAGGAATACGAATCTGGGATCCTAATGACAATCCAGACTAGCTTGACTTAAGTAGATCGACTTTAGATGTGATTGGCACTGAAAGAGTTAAATGTAGAAAGAAAGTCTTGCTCATGGTTTGACACCAATATAGTCATCCCTCTTTTGACAGACCACCCCTAGCGCTATCCAAGCAGTGGTCACATAAAGCAGGTGGTCCCCCAAAGGAGGTTTAACTCTTGCACCACCTGCCTAACAATAAACTATTATTTTCAATTTCCACCCATAATTTAGATTCACCTCATTCCAACTTGCAGTCATATGTTCACTCATTTATTGGTATTATAAACACATTTTGGATTTGTAAACTGGTTTTGACAAGTTCTTTCACCAATCTTGTACAAAATACCTTGGTTTCTACTTGTCTGAAATGGGGAATTTCTGGATGGATAAGCAGTCTTTTGAGGTCATTTAGGTGATCACTGGTTAGCGTCTCAAGTGATTTCCCAAAAGATGTAAATTATCAATGGAATGTGCTTTTGCACAGTGAAATGGTCACAAAAGGCGGAAGGTCTCGCAAAAAAGGGTCTTTCAAGACAGGGTCTACTGTATTGAAAAAAATTACTGTGTTGCACCCATTAACACATTCGCATGAGGGTTCGCAAGTTACGCAGATCCCCAAATTATCCTTTAACATTAGGGTCTGTGTATAACATGTATTCTTACCTTGTTACTAAGGCAACGAGAAAGTTTCATTTTTATAAGGGTCTGTGGGTCGCAAAAAGGTATTTGTGATAATATCTAGCTATAAACAAGTATAAATATATTCCAAAAATGTAATATTAGACATATTTTATACAGTTTTTGACACACAATGGACAGTATTATAATTATTACACAATTTTAGGGAATTTTCTTGAAAAATCAGTTTCTATGTAAACCCTTTGTCATGTTAACATTCACTTTTTCATATTGGTACAAAACAAATGTACACGTATCAATATTCAATTTTTGAAATTCAATAATCATTTGGGCATATAATGAACATGTATGACACTAATAATCTTTTGAGTCATAAAGAAAAATAAACATAGCTCCAATGTTTAGCATTTTATACAAAAATAGTAAAAACTAGAAAAGAAGATTTGCTTCAAAGCAAATCTCTGTGTGCCTTTAAAAGTTGTAAATATTAAATGCTACAACCTTTATCCTTTGGTACTTCACATTACATTAAGCTTATGGCTGGATGCAAATTTCAAAGTCCAAATGACCTTGACCTTTGATCTTTAGAGGCCACATGTAAGTTTCAAAACGTGCAGTGTTACAATAGCTACAATTTGAGCCCAACATAATCAAAGTTGGATAAAAATTGACCAAGTTATGGCTAGAAGAAAGCCACCATCGAAAGTGGCCTTTGACCTTGAAATGACCTTAGAACCTTGAGATGACCTCTACCTGAAGTGAACCTTGACCTCAAAAATTACATTTTGGCATAAAATTGACTTTTGACCTTGACATGACCTTTGACCTTGATATGACCTTGACATTTGAGATGACCTTTACCTTGCTATAATCAAACTCCTATACCCTCAGAACCACATCTACTATAGTATATAACATATTGAAGATTTAAAACTTTAATTAGCCCTCATTTGCATAATTTTGAAAAGCATGACCTCTCAATATAAGAAGGCCAGACCTCATCTATGGAAGTATAATTGTGCCAAGTTTGGAGTTTCTACATGTAATACTTTTCAAATGAAATGTTGGACAAATTTGCCAGTAAAGAAAAAGAAAGAAAGAGAGAAAGGAAGGAAGAAAGAACGAATGAACGAACGAATGAATGAACGAACGAATGAACGAACGAATGAATGAACGAACGAACGAACAACAATATGTCTGTGTTGGCACACCGACATAATCACCAGACACAGGCTGCAAGCCCATTGAAAAAGCCTAGACTTTAGAGTTAAAGACCCATGCTGTGGTTATTAGCGCTTCCCTGACTTCAAGGGAAAAGGTGTGTGGGAGGGTTAAGGCAGGAAAATCTTGAATTAGATCCTTGTTATTGTCTCCAGATATGTAGGAAAAGAATAAAAGTTCATCAAATTGACACCCACCACCCAAGAGTGTTTGACCACCTAAGCATGTGCCTATGGTACTTAGTGATCAAAGTGGCAGGCACACGTATGATATGAGTCTTAGAGTTACAAAGTCTCTATTATGGTCAAAGAAGAGTGATTCTGTTATAATACACAGAATATGCACTAACTCTTTTCTCTTTTAAATGGCCAAAAGTGGCTGATGGTCAAATATTTTCTGCTTCGATGTTTTTGACAAATTTCAGCAGGTAGAAGAAAAGATTTGACGCAGAAAGTGAGGCATGCATAGCAATTCCCCGCCACAACTGCATACCTGGTTGCCTTAGTAACCATAGTCTCACCTGGTGAGATACAGGCCGATGCCTGTGTGGGAAGCTGGATATTATTAACATTTTGGAAATAAAGCATACATGGTACGAACAAGTGGAAATTTTTTTCTTGTGACTAATTTTGGAAGCACTACCCAAATATGACTTTGGTACATTGGTACCTCTTTTGAGAGACCGCCCCTATGGCAGGTCAAAATGTGGTCTATCAAAAACAGGTGGTGTTTCATTAGAGGTACAACAACATGGAAAATATAGTGCAGTGTTCTGAGAGAGCGGTCTTAAAAAGAAATGCGGTCTCTCATTAGAGGGGTCGCTCAAGACAGGTACCACTGTATTCATAAATTTAAATTTCTCTAAAAGACAATAATTTTGTGAAAAAGGGGTACATGTACTTAGCCCTGTCTGTGATGATGATATGTCTGTGTGTCCTCCGTGACTGACTGGCTTGAACCCATTGCTTTGTGGCTGGAAATTAATATGCATGCCTCGTGTTGTGCATGAAACCTAATAAGATATAATGTCCCAGGTCCATAGCTGTTTTTGGAGTGGGTTGGAGGAGTGTTAAATGCATGCCAAGGAAAGCTGTTGACCTGGGGCATGCGATCTTAATAGGTCTCATCTGCAGTTCTTAACTGTTTTTCGTTACTGTTTAAATTGGTTGAGAACACTGAAGCAGATGACATTTGACCAAAAGTTGCTTTTGGCCAGTGTAAGGGAAATAGAGTTAAGATGACAGAAGCGTTTGTCAGTGATGTCCATATGGAGGCTGGAGCATGACTTTCCAGGTGGCACAAAGCCACCAAGTTTACTTAGCTTATTGGCACGGCACTCGAGATATGTTTGTAAGGAATTTTGATACACAATCTGAATTAGTTCTGATATTCTGCCAATATTAGTATATATGTACACACACATGTGCACACACACACACGTGCACACATATAATATTAAAACACAAACAGAAAAAAGGAGATTTATGCATCAGAGTGCTATTACTTAACCTCTTAATTATCAGACAATGCAACAATCTGGCCAGCCTTTGTCCGACCTTAATGTATTTTGGCATCATATCCAAACAAGAAAGTATGTTTTATGACCATTTTGGCAGTTCTGGAATTCATTTAGCTTTAATACATATTAACTAAACAGGATTTCTGTTAGTTTAACCCTTTCCCCCTTAAACTGGCCAAAACCAGCTGGTGGTCAAATGTCGTCTGCATCAGCGTTTTCAATTGATTTCAAAAGCAATGAAAAACAATTTGACTGAGAATTGAAGATGAGACTTGTCAAGACAACATGACCCAGGTCAACAGCTTTACTCAGCATGGGTTGGGCACTAAGTGCCCAACCCATGCCGAGGAAAGCTGTTGACTCAGTCTCAATTCAAGGGGGAAAGGGTTAAAACCCCCACATTTTTTGTCAGTGCCCCAGTGTCCATGTCTTAGAATGTACATGTGCATGTATTTGTAAGGGCATTAGATTAGCTGTCCTTGTGCATGTACAAACTGCCTACAAATGATCTTCAGTTTCTTCAGACTCATAATGTGCCACAGAAACATGAGCAGATGTCTTTTAACCCGTTCCCGCTCAGAGCAGGACCGAGTCAGTAGCTTTCCGTGGTGTGGGTTTGGTGCATTGTGCCCAACCCATACCAAGGAAAGCTACTGGTGTAGGGCCTGCCATGATGAAGGGTCTGACATTCAATTTTCAGCAAAAACGTTTTCTAGTTTTAAACGAGAAATGTAAGTAAAATTGTCAAGGCAGACAACAATGTACATCCAGGCACCTTTGGGCGATTTGAGTGCCAAGTTTTGATTGAGTCGAAAGCTTGCCTCTGTATGCTTTGGCCACGTTCATATCCTCTCAGCAATTATAATCACGATGGTGCTTGAATGAAAAGTCAGGTTACAAAAATGAGTCGAATATTGCCGTGTCAATTTAGAGCATGTCAGGTTTTGTCGAAACCAGGCATGAAAGAGTCAAGAAATGTTGTCAGTGGCCTATGGCAGTGCAGTGGTCCTGCTTTTGAAAGGTTCCTGTCACCAGAAGCCACCCCTCTTTAAAGACCACCATTCATGTCCGGAAAGCATGACCTTTCCATTATACTGTCCTCCTCTAGAGAGGCCATCCTTCTTATGAGACCACGTTTGGGCTGCGGGGTGGCCTTATGAGACGGGGATCACTGTATTATTTAGGCTTATACCAGGAAAAAAAAAAAAAAAAAAATACTTGTAAATTACTTGGCAAAGCGCCATCATAGAAAGCATGGAGTCTTGCACTGGAAGTTTTTAATGAGCAGATTTCTTTAGTAAGGATAGGGAGACAGGTGCCGGGGAGCGCTGCATTCCCATGCTTTGTAGCTGTCAGATAATTCCCTCTCAGCATTGCCTGGTATTTGCTGTTAACTCCTGTCTCTCCAATAACTCAATTTTCAGTCCCCCAAATATCTTCCTGTTTCATTTTATACATCAGTATACCTGACATCAGGTGCAAGTGCTCAGCCGTGTTCAGTTTTAAAGAAGGCTACAGAATATCAAAATAAAAGTACTCTTTCCCTGTGAATTAAGACAGCTTTCCCTGGCAAGAGCACTAAGTGCCCAACCCATGCCAAGGAAAGCTATTGACCGGATGCATGTGATCTTGATAGATCTCATCTACAATTCTCAGTTAAATTATTTTTCATCAATGTTGAAATTCAAAGTTGAAAACACTAGCAATACGACATTTGACCACTCAGTTGGTTTTAAGGGGGGAAAGCTTTATAGCTGAACCCAATCGTGTTTTATTAATTTCAGGCAGACTTCTTGGCTGAGTATGAGAAAAGCTGTCGGTTTAGGTTTGCATAGTGTAAGGGTTAATTTGGTTCTCGGTGGCGTCAATACAGAAGCATTGATACTGGATGTAGACCTCATACAGTGGCTAGTTGCGGCAGGTCTTTACACATACATTGACAAGTAATACATATGTCTTCTGTATCACTTGCTGTGCATACATTGCCGGTGTGTATGGGAAAATTGATCAGACGCAGGGAGTAAATATTGACATTTTTTCTTGCCTTCATTACGCGGGTTCACAAGGGACTTAGTGTGTAAACCAGGCAGCTCTGCTATTTGTACACTCGTGTTTTTTATTTATTTTACGGCTGATTTCTTCCCCATCAGCTTAAAGTCAGGTGAGCCTAATTTGGAGGCGATTATTTTGTTGATATGTTATGCAGGTGGAGTTGGCAGTTCTGTTTTATTCCATTTGACCTTGTGGGAGACTATCTTCCATGTGAAATTGCGAAGGTATTACTATTTTTTGATGAATTTTTCATGTGTTTTTCTAAAACCTTTCTTATCTTGAAATATTTTTGTTGCATAATTAACCCTTTGCTAGCCAATCACAATCACAGCAAGTGTTTTGTTTATATCCAGATTATCATAACAATACAAGAGTCAACTTCCTCGTAAAAAAAGCCACACCAGTACACCTCTATTTGCAAGGGGAAGAGAATAGGAAGCAATAGCTTTCATTCTACTACAGGCGTGATCACTGCCCAAAGCATGCCGATGGAAAACTGTTTAGTCCGTGTAAAACCCAACACTGAAAGGGTCAACTCGAAGCGTGACATTATTTCTAAGAATAAAAGAGGAAGGGGCCAAGGGCAACTGTACATTTTTTAATTGGATGGAAATGTCGATTTTTTTTCTTTTTTTTGCACTCCAAGATGTGCAGAAAACTTGTGTATTTATAGTAAATATTTACATGGGAAGCTGTATAAACATTACATGAACAAGCTTCAGGGTCTAAACAGGTGGCCAAACAATATGCTTTTGAAATTTGCTTTGAAAATTCAGCAACTTAAAGTGCTAATTTCAAGGGTTTGAAAGGGAATTTTTGTGAATTAGTACTTTGTACTGATGTTAAAATGTTGATAAAATTGACCGGCCCCTTGCAATTTAATCCCTAGAGGTTAATGCTTTTACTCATCAGAACAAAAACTTCACTTGTTGTTGTTCCTTGGACAGTAGGACTTGCATTAACCCTTGCACAGTTAGGAGCTGACAGAGTTGAATTGGGGTCAACATACACCAGGGAGAACTGATGACATAAGAATGCTATTATCCGAATTCTTATCTATAATTCATGGCAAAAACGGTTTCTGTTGTAGAGAAATTTAGGTGTATGGATAGTGAGGCAGATGACAATTTATGCATGTCCAGGCCCTGGTGGGTGATTGCAGCAGGAGAGGGTTACATGGTAGTCCCTGTCTTGACAGACAACTCCAACGACAGACCAACTCTCTTGAAAGAAAACTTTTTCAGAATGCTTTTCCTGTTACTTTTCATCTTAACTCATTCCATACTATGGTGACAAGCATTGGACAGTGGTTCTGGCACTGCCTGTCAAGTCCTGCTGCAGCTGCCCTTGTGGCAGCTGCAGCATGACTTGCCATGCAGTGCCAGAACCACTGACTTCAGACTATAAGCATGTTGGTACTTGGATGAAAGCTCTTTTCATGAAGAATTTAAATATGCAATTGTCATCTGAAATCACGGTAAATATGCAGAAAAATCAGGGACTGGTATGGAATGAGTTAAATATGACCACCTGTCGATAGACCACAATGATCTAAGTTCAAGACAGATCCCACTGTATTGTCAACCCCTGCAACTCATTCCATGCCAGAGCGGCAAAGGGTTTCCAGTAAGTATGCCTGGCATATCCCTGGTACCAATGTACATTGTATAGTAAGTTATGTTGTGGCTGCCCTTGTAGTAGTTGAAGCATGACTGATCAAGCGATGCAGAAGCGGCGACTCCTGGCTGGGCACATTGGTACTTGGATTTTGAAAAGGACCTCTTTGTGAAGAATTTCAATTGGGCAATTCCCATGATAATAGCTCCTGTTAGATCCTTGGGAAAAGTGTGAGGTGCAAAGAATGAATTACAATTATTAAAGTTTGATAGCACCTAGGATCAGATAAGCACTTTTTTTTTTATTTGCTGTGTATTATGATTAGGCCATTAAAAATAGAATGTGGGGCAAAGGTTGTAAAAATTATGGAATCCCATTTTAAGCACCATCAAAGGTCCTTAATTTGCACTGTTGCTGAGAGTTGTGCCGGCGTGGCGTGGAACAAAAGTACGGGACTAAAGAACAGGAAACACTTTACTAGGAAGCTCCCTGTAATTATGTGGTTTCTCCATACACATCATGCATAAAATCGTAATCACTGAATGAAGAGGAGTTCTCAAGAGCAGGCTGCAGATTCTGTCTGGTAATAAAGACGTATCAATAATAGGAACGACTGTCCTTGTATGTGTCTATTATGTACATGTATAGCAGTGCAGTGAATGAATACTTTTACCATCCACACCACACATTTGTCATCACCACAGTACTTGTCTTACATCCACTCTGGTCCCGAGGTCAATGGGAGGTCAGGGGGCAAGGGGGAGGGTGTGTCTCATTCACCACTCACGGAGAAAACATTTGTGCATTCACAGTTTCTGATGATAAGGTATATTTCTCAATTCACCGGACAAAATCTCATATTTGCTGTTCATGGTTTATTGAAATGTTGAATCACGTTTCATGATAATTAAGGCTTTTTATTTTTATTTTTTAAGTTTAGTTTTACAGTTCATGAGAAAGTAAAAAACAGGAATCATAGTTGGCAAAATAGGCTTTTCGCCTTTCAGTATCATAACAAAAACATAAATGTAGCTGCATGCAAAACTTGGAAAAAGTAGGCACAAAAAGTATACTTGATGTTAAGTCTGTCAGGCACTGGTAATTATAAAGGCATGGCGTCCTCATAGTGCTAGTTGACATGTAGGTGATACGAAAATTCCAGGCCTATGTATATGAGTTTCGTATACAACTCAATACAATCCATAAAAAAAAAAAAAAAAAATGTAGAAATGGCAAGGCAACTTAAGTTGCTTAAATTTGTGGCTGCCCCTCATCTGTGACTGTAGAATGTTATCTCCCAAGTCCACCATTACAATTGACCAGCTGCATATCTTAGAAATCTGCCCCCCCCCCCCCCCATAAAAAGAGACCAAGGAGTGTTTGTTTCACCTATTTATTACAAATATCATACAGGGCTTCAAATGGTGGTCTGATCTTGTTTAATGTCATATTCGTGATGCTGCTGGTGTCTGGAGTAGCTTACAGCAAGTATATAAAGTAAGTAAGCTCAAAATGCAACTGTATAACAATAGCAAGAACAGTACTTGACCGTTACGTGTATGTGCTTCCCAGGCAACACAGAGTGTGCATCCTACTTCACTGGCAAAAGCTGAAGCCCTGGAGTGCCCCTTGACAATGGTTATAATCTAATACCTATCCCAGACATGCGACATGTGACAATGGTTATAATCTAATACTTATTCCAGACATATTTATGACATTTCCTTGTATCAGTTAGGCTTAAGTGCGTGTTTGGAGAACGTGACTATGACTTTTTAAACAGCTAATTTTATCCAAGTTGCTTGTTTGGCGAGGGGAATATATTGCCCCATGTTTGATACAAAGATGTGCCTGTACATACAGTGTATGAGTAGCCCGCTTCCAAGTTTAAGGCTACTGGCCAAAGATGTGGTGAAGTTAATATGAATGTCCTGTATGAACGTGTCTTTTCATTACCTTTAAAAGACGGTAGTTTTGAGAATTGTGACTGTTTTTTCAAAGCCAGAAAACTGTGGAGGATTACAGAGACATTTGCCTGTGAAGCAGACTCTTTGAGGGTCTGCCCCATGGGGGGGACTCTTTGTGTTTTCGGGTTGTCTGTCCAGATGTGCACATTCTCGTTATCACGATGTCTGCAGAATTTCTCCATGTATTTTGCCCCAATTTGACAGTATGCTTACATGTACCTTACATGGCAAGATGAACTTATTAGATTTTAGTGTCAATATGACTGAATTTAAGCAAATGGCAGCCTAATTACATGCTCGTTGGGGCTCATTACCGCAGTATCTCCAGAATGCTCCAATGTATTTTGCTCAAATTTGGCACTGTGCTTTAACCTAGCATGCCAAGTTGAACTGATTAGATTTTGGTGTCACCATGACCTAATATGAGCAAATGTCGGACCCTTCAGTCAACACTTGCATTGAATGTGTGTCTAGTTTTTACCCTCGGCACATAAAGTGCAGGAGGTATTGTCGTCCCCTGCATCGTCCGTCCGTCCATCTTGTTGACATTACTGTGATATCTCAAAAAATATTCACCATAACTGTACCAAATTTTTGTCATGAAAGGACCTTATAATGGAGCAGTTTCCTCTTGAAAACCAGCTTCTTCTGATTATTTTTTAACATTTTATGACACTTTTAATGTATTTATTTAAAAGCCATCTGAATGGGGTCAACCCTGACAATATTACCATGATATCTCCAAAAAGAATTGACTGAAACTTGATACCAAATTTTTATCAGAGATGTATCGTAGAATGGACAAGAACCCTATTTAAAACCAGCTTCCTCTGATTATTTTTAAACATTTTATGAAACTTTAAATGTATTTATTTTAAGGCTGTCTGAGTGGCATCAACCCTGACCACGTTACTGTGATATCTCAAAAAATATTGACCACAGCTTTACTAAATTTTTGTCAGAGATGCATCTTATAATGCACCAGGTCCCTTTTTAAAACCAGCTTCCTCTGATATTTTATTAACGTTTTATGAAACTTTCAAGTATTTGTCTTCAAGGCCATCTGAGTGGGGCACAAGGGGACGACATTACCATAATATCTCAACAAGGATCCAATGAGCTTCACCAAATTTTTATCAGAGATGCACATTATAGTGGACCACATACATATTGAAAACCAGCTTTCTCTTGTAATTTTTTAATTTGTTATGAAACTTTTAAAGTATACATTTGATGGCAATCTGAGTGACACACAATACAGTGGTCCCTGTCACCAGAACTTACTCCAAAAACATCTATTCAAAATTGCTCATTCATTTCATAGACAACGATATGGAGAGTGTATGTAAAGTGTTCTACTGCAAAGTCTCAAAAAAAAAAATGCAGAATTGAGGAGAAAAAGATTGTGGGCGCGAAGGGTAATCCGTTCTCTGAACGCTACGTTTATGTACAGATAGAGGCAGAAGGCCTGCTTGGCAGACAACAGACATCAGTAGTTAAAGAAACAAGAATGTGCTTAACAAAACCAAATTGCAACCTTAAATGATTCATCACAGCAGGGAATATTTACATGTTCTTCATGCTTATATAATTCCATCGTGCAGGGGAGTTAATGTGCCTGCTTTGGAGAATTTTTACAGAATTGAGAAGTTCATATGCACACGTATAAGTTTACAAAATGTCATCTTGATTCTGACAGGATACAAGGGAGTTCAAATTTCACCCCGTCATGGGAGATACCTATATATACATGTTGACAATCATGATACACCTACTTACTAACTTAATCGCTTCAGTGTTGGTCATGTACCAACTCCCGTCTAGTAAAAAGGCAGGAAAGGCAGTGTTTATAGACACTCAGTCTATCAGTTGAACCCTTTGCCCTCAGGGTTGCAATACCTGTTTTCCTATATGATCTTTTGAAAAATACAAACAAACAAACCAAAAAAACCTCTTAATAAGGACAATTTCTGTCTGTAGATCTTTCAGCTGGTTCCCCTGGGAACTTTGTTGTGCAAAATGTTTGTGACAGTTGTGACAATATGGTACATGTACCATACTGTACAGCTCAGTTTGAGATGACTCTCAAGCAGAGAATGCATTTTGGGAATCGAGGTGGGGAATAGTTATAGTACTGCCTGTATGAGATCACTCTTGACAGGAAACATTAACCACTTACATGTAGTTTTGAAGATTACATTTACCAGGTCCCTTATGCTAGTATCAGTTGTGCTATTTGACCCTGTTGAGAAACAGTCCGCAATATGTGATGATTTATATTGTAGAAAGCTTCTTTAACAAAAAAACAAAAAACAAAAAAATGCAGGGAAATTATAGAATTTGGAAAAGAAAAAACATAGGGACTTTATTTGAGAAGTCAGGGATTTTTTTCCGAGGAGATTCCTAAGATGTACATTTAAGTTAAGATTATAATTAGCAATAAACTCGGGAAAAGAAGAAATTTATCATAAATAAACACAATGGATGAGTATGTACTGAGGGGGCTGCATCAAGGAATGAGATAAGAAATCCTAGCCGGCAAAGACCAAACCTGGCTGTAAGTTGCTGGCCCAGTCTGTTGCCTTCAAGGACACAGACCACGCAGCTCTCTGTGAAAAAAATCAATGAGCGACATTTTTTTTCTTTTTACAAAAGAAATAGTGTCAAAGCTTGTGTAAAAGGTGTAAACGTGTAAACATCTGTAAAGTACATAAACATGGCATTTTGTCATAATAACAGCTTATTTCATATAGTGAAAGGCCTGGGTCAGTGGTTTTGGCACTGCCTGGCAAGTCCTGCTGCAGATGCCTTTGTGGAAGCTACAGCATGACTTGCCATGCAGTACAGAAACCACTGACTGAAGACTCTAGCTAGGCGTGTTGGTACCCGAAGGAAAGTTCTTTTCATGAAGAATTTAAACATTCAATTGTCATCTTTAATCTAGGTAATTGTACACAAATAGAAAAATCAGGGATTGGTGTGGAATGAGTTAACTCATTCCATACTATGGTGACAGGCAGTGCCAGAACCACTGACTTAAGACTATAGGCATGTTGGTACATGTACTTGAATGAAAGCTCTTTAAATTTCATGAAGAATTTAAATATGCAATTACCAGTCTAGGTAAATATATGGAAAAATCAGAGACTGGTATGGAATGAGTTAATGGACCTGCATGGATAGGCTACTTGGACATGTAGTGTATGTGCTCATTAATGATCGTATCTCAGGATTTGTAAGCCGGCAAACTAGGCTACCTCTGTCACAGAAATTCTACCTCTGAATTTCACAACATGGTGTTATTTAACCAACAACCTACATGAAATAGTATTTTAATTACAGTGAAGCCTTATTATAATGACACCATCTGTTCCCTGAAATTGTGTTAGGTAACTGAATATGTCAGATAAATGAATCACATAACATAGAAAATGTACTTTTTGTTCCTTAAAATGTGTGTCGTTAGGTGAATATGTCAGCTATCTGAATGTCCTTGTAATGAGCTTTGCCTATAGCATTATTTGAACAGGAATTATATCCAGAATAATGAAATTAAGACTACAGTGAAATGTCAAAAATACAAAACAGGTGAAAATTTAAAGACGCAAAAATAAAGCAATTTACGGTAAATAACACATATGTACACATGACCTGAAGCTGTGTTTGTTCCATGGAAGCTTTAAGACATGTGGGTTTTTTTTTTTTAAACTTTAACAAGAACAGTTAGGTCGTTTATGATAGCATGCCGACCCTCAATTTTTGCACATTTTTTGCAAACCAAGCACATCAAGGAAGCCAATCACACACCTACATACTATACCCAGTTCCCTATAGTGGTCATGTGATATTTGTACACATACACTGTATATGGTATTTTCCATGAGAGGAAAATAAAGTTGTGTTCATGATTTTGGTCACACATATCAATGTGTGAATAATTATTAATCATATGGGTCTCCCTGGTGTTCAAGATGCTGATTTTGTTGACGACTGTTCATTTTCAGGCAAAAGCGAAATACTGGAATGTAAAATCTAGTAATCAATAATATCTTCTTAAACTCAGCTTGAGTGATAATTTTGTCCTGTGTGTGTGTGTGTGTATATATATATATATATATATATATGTATATATATATATATATATGTATATGTATATATATATGTATATATAAATATTTATATATACATATATATTTATATTTATATATACATACATACATATATATATATATATATATATATATATATATATATATATATATATATATATATATATATAGTGGAAACTCGTTATAATGACACCATCTGATCCCTACGAAATGTGTCAGATAACTGAATATGTCAGATAAATGAGTCAAATACCAAAGAAAATAAACCATTTCCTATGAAAATGTGTGTCTTTATATTGAATATGTCGGAGTTCTGAGTGTCGTTATAATGAGGTTTCACTGTATATATATATATAACAGAAGGCTGTGACAAAGATGGTAAAACTTTCAAAATTGAAATGTCGTGGTGATAATATAGTCAGTGGATTGGTAAATATTATCCGTGGGAACAAATCATGCAAAATAAATAGTTTGAACTCTACCACTCTGGGTAGTCTTGAAGATTAAATTCAAGCAGTACTCTGCATATTTGCTTGACATCCCTCAGAACAGCTTAAAAGGATTTCCATAGTAGTGTACTCGGCATTTTATTTATTGTATTCGCAAACTGGAGGCCCCTTTATTTTCCATACTTTGTTTTGGTCATTATTTCCAAATTTTCTTATTTTCTGTACTTTATTACTGGGACAAAATTATTACCTGTTCTATAATACTGGGACCCCCTTGCCCCCCCCCCCCCCCCCCCTTGCCCATCAAGCTGTTTGTTCAACTCAGTGTGACTGTGCATTTTTGTCGATAGTTCATGCAAATATACTGATCAACAGAAAGTCCAGGGAGAAGATAATGAGTTACAAATCACAGCAGTTTCCAGGTTAACTTCTGCCAGAATGCTAACCTACACATACAGTGATAGTGTCTGATGTTGACTGTGGTCTCAAGTTGACTGTCACCATATGTCACCAGTAAATGCACAGATACTATCCGCACTTCCTGATACACTGCGGCTTTCCTTACAAACTGTCATGTCGTCAACATAAAGAGCCCATATGAGCACTGAGGGCGTCGTCCAAGAAAGTTGACACACAAATGATTGGACAGCAGTGGATCTGTTGTCAATTCTGGCTGCAGATAAGCTGCTGTGGTGGGAATTACAGTGGGCTATTATTGGGACCATAAATGTACAAATTCACTTCCTTTTTTTATTGATGTGTTTTGGGGACTCATTGAAACTGTTGCAAATATGAACAGATGTTTGAATTTATCCATGTGGAAAACGTATTAATACATCACAAAGCAGAAATAGGCATCTGGCAGTACTACTGATTTTTATCTCTGATGTTGGTACAAGTATTGAATTCACAATATGGCCTTTGACAATGCTGCATCACACAAAAAACATGTCTGTGCAACTGGCATGTTATTTTGTGCACAAACAAGTGGAGCATAACATATGATAATTGTTGCATCAAAGGATTTTTAAAAAAATACGAGTGATAACATTGTAACGTTTTATTTTTGACACAGACTGAGTCAGAACATAGAATTGGGTTGTTGCTAAATTTGTAACGTTTTTTTGAAAGGCAGGAGATTCCAGTAGACTTACTACTAATGTAAATTCAGATACCGTATTAATCTTAATAAGCGCACAGTGCGCTATAAAAAAATTCATCCACAAAAGCTAAAAAAATGTAGATTCTAAGTGTAATAATAGATTGTACTACTTATTTGAGAACTATAATGGTTTATTCTGGGTGTCCTTTCTTTGAAAAAAAAAATGGGTGTGTGCGCTTGTTATGAAGTGTGTGCTTATTAAGATGCATACAGTATGCTTTTTGTGGGTGAGTCATCCCATAATTGGACCTAGCAATGTACATGCATGAAAGTTAACTCTTTCAGTGCTAAGCTCAAGTAAAGTTCATCTACTCAAATCAAACTATAGTCTGAATTTTCATAAGGATCCCAGATTCAGTCATATTCCTCATATAAAGACCTTTCATTCATTTCAAGTACCAGCTCGCCTATAGTTTCAGAGAGAACATCCCACGTCAACAGTTTTTCTCAGTGCACATTGGGCACATTGCACCCAATGCACGTGACACCGAGAAAAGCTGTTGACTCAGTCCAAAATTTGGCACTGAAAGAGTTAAAGGTCGTCCTACGGAATGTAAGTAAGTAAGTAGCCTTTATTTCGAACTCAAGGTCCATATAGAAACGTATACAGTTACAAATATAACATAGAACTAAAAGGAACTAAAAATGAAAAGACAGGAGTCACACGAGATGTATGACAAATAAAAGATATACAAGCTAATACAAATTAGGAATGTATTATCATAATGAGGTGTCTTCATCTCTTCCCAAAGGGATTTTTATCCTTCAGACTTTCCTCAGGCTTAGGATGCAAGGACTCAGGCAAACTACAACTAAAAATAAAAAATGAAATTATTGAAAAAAATACAAAAAAACCCTGCTGTAATTCAACAAAGGCAAATTGAAGTTTTTTGGGGGGAAAAGGAGTCCGGCTTTAATTGCTTCACAAAAGTCTCTCTTTTGAGAAACCAGCTGCACGGCAGGTCGTAAAGTTGTCAGATAAAGTGGCTGGTCTCTCATTGGAGGTAAGATAATAGAAAGGATGGTCTTATAGATCTTGTGAATGTGCATACCTGTGGTCTCTCAATGGAGTAGTCTGTTAAAATGGACTACAGTGAACCCTGTTTTTGAGAGACCACTGTGAAGAAAAACCACCTACCTTTTCAGATCATGTTTACCATGTCTCATTTGCCATCTTTCCCATGGCATTGCACCTCTATTGAGACCACCTGCCTTAAGTGACTGCTTTTTAGCTTACTGTAGGGTGGTCTCTCAAAACAAGTTTTACTGTATTTTATATGATTCCTTATGGAGCATATGAGATTCTTCATTTTTATACCAAATTGACATGTGGCTATTGGCGCTGTGGGCCAATACTGCCAAAGACATGGAAAAATCGGCAGGCCACCTCACCCAAAAGCTTTGGAGACACAAGGCATTTGTCCTTGCCAACATATTTATCAGGTTCTAGTCTGATTTTTCCATGTTTATTTAGCCTCCATTAAGGGACCACCTGCTTTTTGTCATCACTTTTGGGCCTGGTAGGCTCTGGGTGTTTAGTTAAATTAACGTAAAGTTCTTGCTTTCACATTAATATTATGATAGTTTTTATTCTCAAATAAAGTGTTTGGTTATCACTTTTCATGCAATTCAAACTTTGCACATGCTATTAATGCCTGAAAGCTAATTGAACTAATAGCAGTAATTTGCTGACATTAAATTCTCATAAGCAATGTTTACATTTAAAAAAAACCCTATAAAATATTAACTGTCATTTTGAAATATTAGACACAATTCCTCAAACAACAACAGACATCACCTGATCATGCAGGTAGATCAAGTAACTTTACCTGGAGCCGTAGCAGAAACTAACCAGAGCTCCCAGAGATTATTGAAAGAGCAAGATTTGGCCAGTTCTAAATTTAACCATTCGAGGACACATCGCAAGATGTCTTGATTTGTATGTGTGACAATATACCAGCACTGGTTGTTACCCCACAGTGCAGTGTATTTGCACTCAAAGGGTTAAGCTCTTTTGATGTTGGGTTTTTGTGCCACACGCATGATTACACCTATCATTTCAATGCTTATGCTGTCTATGGAAGACAGTCAATGGGGCATAAAATTAATTCTGAGTACACCTCATTTGTCAGTTTCAGTATTTTATGGTGCATAGAACTTCCTCCTTGCCCTTGAACTCCTAGTAAAGGGGATGATGGAGCATGCTAATGCTGATGTTGTGTCAGGGTTACACAAGTTAAACCTGAGTTATGTAAAGTGATTTCATTTCTCCTTAAATGTGCTTTGTTTATTGCTGTAAATATGCTTTGGTTATCGCTCTTCAGCTGCCAAATCTGTTGGGAAGAGTAACATATCTGAGTTCAAATCAACTGCAAGTTGCATTTAGCTCAACTGACTTGTCATTAAGCTTAGCTTGCAGAATGTGACAATCGATGGCCGTCTAACCTTCCATCCATAGATGCCAGTGCTGCACAGTGCACATGGTAAATGGCTGTCTGTATCTGTGATTTTCTGACAAATGGTTGGGTGAATGTCTTCAGACTTGATAAGAGGGTGGCAGAGGGGTATTGTATTTGCATACTGAAAGCCTCTTTTATTTTCCTCACTTCATATCAGCCATTATTTCTAAATTTTCTTCCATTCTGTACCTTGTACTGGGGCAAAATTATTACCTGTACCAGTGCACTGGACCCCCCTCCCCCCCCCCCCCCCTTTTTGTGTAGGGATATAGTATGGTTAAGCTACACCACATGTTGTCATCACAGCCTTTTAGTTGATGATAAATCACAGCGGTGCTTCTCAGAGTTTCACAGAAATGTCTTATAAAATTAAAAGGAGTAAAAGGTGTCATACAAGGTTGTTTGTGCTGATTTACGCTGGTTTTTACTGTGGATGAAATGACGCAGTGTTACAGCATACAAGACATATCGAAATACCAAAATGATACATTGTTGCACAATATGACATGTGTAGGTGTACATATATATATATATATATATATTTATATATATATATATATATATATATATATATATATATATATATATATATATATATATATATATATATATATATATATATATACATATACATATGAAGATTTAAATACAGAAATGATACATTGTTACTGGATACAAAACATATTGAAATTTAATGCATTGCTGAAGATACCATACTGATCCATAAATAGACATTTTATTTATATTTCACCCAATTTGCAAACAAACTACAAGCACGCAGGCCTTTCCTTAAGGATACATGAAAAACAAAAGACATACATAAAATGTATATATAAAGAAACACCAAATCCGACTAGCTGAATAGCGGATAGTATTAGGCCACATTCTGTAACGCCACACAGACACCTGGGGTGTGTGGGGGGTGGGGGGTGAGGGGGGGGTTAAGAGGTTATAATTTTATTGTGGTACAAAGTACATAAATTTTGAAATGATGGTATGTTTGAAGTGTGTACAATAAAGGGGCTTCCTGTATGCCAGTGCAGCAAACAAAAATGGCCAGTACCCCATTAATGAAAACCCCTTTGCCCACCTCCCAACCACTCTCTGTAAGAAGCACAACAATTACAGTTTGCATGCAGTCAACATGTTCAGTTACATAAAAGTGTAAAGATGATGTGTAAAATGTGCAATAAAAAAGATCACAATACATGTACGTGTAGAAATAATGCATACTTCTTAATATCGTAAGAAATAGGGAGATTTTTTTTCTTCCCTTGGGGGAGATTTTATTTTTTCACAAAGAATAAAGAGGAAATAAACAGATATTTATGGAGGAGATTGTCTAAAATGGGCCAAAATCACAGTAAAGTCTAAAAATGAGGGCTAAAAGGTAGGAGATTGCCGGCAGGTGGGAGAGAGTTGACAGGTACCCTTTATAATAATGTTCATGTGTCTGTCTTGACACTTGACAGGTCTTCATGTTCATGTCATCATATAAGTCTGTTTAGACAGTAAAAACATAGATCCCTCAGCACCAGTTAGCTCTTTCAGTGCCAGTCATTTCTTGAGTCGATCTACTCAAGTCAAACTACAGATGTAGTCTAAGTTATCATTAGGATCCCAGATTTGTATTCCTCATGAAAAGACCTTTCATTCAAGTACCAGCATGAGCGCCGAGAAAAGCTGTTGACTCAGTCCAAAATTAGGCACTTAAAGACTTAAGTTTGGAAAAACCTTGACATAAACATTAAACCATTTCTGAACTCAGATTAAATTTTGAACCTCAGAATTTTCCAAGTTATAGTACATAATTGTTGTGCTTTCAGCTGTGCCATATAATGGGAAATGTGTGGTGTCTCCAAAATCCTGTGATAATGGGACTAAATTGTTAAATTTGATGACTTTTGTATGTAAAAATTGTTATGATAGATTGCCTTCATTTATTGATAGCTTCTTCCAATTATTGACTAAAGCTACATTTGATTAATATATGACAGTTGTATCTTTTTATGCAATACACACTTATCTTAGGAGTGCTGCATCTTCATGCAATACACATATATAGGTGTATCTTTTTATGCAGTACACACCCTTATCATGAGAGCTGTATCTCTTTATGGTATACACACACTTACAGTCATGGTTTACCATGTGTGCTGGTTTAAAAAGAGAAGGGTTAAAACATAAAGAGCTGTGACCAGGTTGAAATTAGTCTGCAGGTCCTCTTTGGAAATAAATGGAATAACTAAGCCACCAGCAAAGGATATAATCCTCTTGTCATATTTGTGACCTGAAATACCCAGGGAGAGTTGACCTGTAAGGTATAGGGCTTAATAACAATTGACTAAAGTTCCATCTATTAAGAGCATCAACAGGTCAAATCTTAATCTTGGATTTTGGTAAAGATCACTGGGAGGTGACTCAAGTTGGCTGTGTCAGTGTGTGTTTGACATCTTGCAATGAAAATAGTGTACAAAGGTAAAATCTAAGTGCATTGTGCCATACTAACATTACAGACACCTTGCTCAGTGGCTCCCTAGTATTGCCTGCTAAACTGTCCTTTGTCTGATACTGTGAAACCTGACTTGACAGACCACCTGTAAGGATGGCTACATTTTGGTCTCTGATGACAGGTGGTCTGTTATAGGAGGTAAAAGTATAAATGAAAAGTATTAGCACTTAAAGCGCTGATTTAAGATTGAGTCAACAGCTTTCCTTGGGACACTTTGCGCGCATTGCGCGTGCAAAGTGTCCCGAAGAAAGCTGCTGACTAAGACTACTGTTTGCTTTAGACTAGGCTTGCAGGTATTTGAATGAAAGGTATCTTCATGAGGAATTTGAATCTTTGAACCATTATATGATGAACAGTAATGTGAAAACAACTGTAGCAGTGATTAGCATTTTAAGGGTTAGGAAAATATGCTGGATGGTCTCTCAGGACGCCAGTGGTGTCTCAAGATAGGGACCACTGTAAATGTACATATCAGTTTTCATTTCGGCTCTGTGAATGATGCCCCTTGAGGGACAAATGTAAGTACAGGGGAATCTCCAACTAACTCTTTCAGTGCCAATCACGCCTAAAGTCAATCTAATGAAGTGAAACTAGCCTGAATTATCATTAGGATCTCAGATTTGTATTCCACATAAAAAGACCTTTCATTCAAGTACCAGTATGCCTATAGTTCCAGAGAAAATATCCCAGGTCAACAGCTTTTCTCAGCGTGCATTGGGCACATTATGCCCAATGCAAGCTGAGAAAAGCTGTTGACTCCGTTCAAAATTTGGCACTTAAAGGGTTAACACCACCTCCATAAAGAGACCACCAATTCTAAGACCCTCTTTTGTTTATCCTTAATCAAATTATATCCTCCATTAAGACCACATTTTTTTCAGTCCTTTAGGTGCATGGTCTTAAACGGGAGATTCCGCTGTATGTGGTTTTTGTTGAATCCTTTTAACAGCATATGACTTCTAGGTTAGAGAAAGGGCCAACACTTCCCTCAGTGCACTTTGGGTGCGATACATCCAAGGCACGCTCAGGAAAGAAGAAAGCTGTTGACCTGAGCTTTTCTTTGTGGAAGCCCAGGAATGCTGGTAGCTTATAGTGAGCAGTCTTTCTATAGGCAGTTTGAATGTGGCTGCATAGCTTAAATAATTCAGGGGAGAGCAACTGCACGCGTACAGTTTAAGATGTTTGCTAAGTACAGCCACAATGACTAAAATTCACAAATCAGCCACAGGGTATTTACATTGTGACCAAGAATCCTTCATTTGATTTCCAACGAAGAACAAAAATTCATGACCTAACCTCAAGATTGACCAGCATTGGGACTGGTAGCTGGGACTGATTCTGAGGCTTTAACTTTTCTGACGTTAAGCAATGAAGGATCCCTCAGACCCCAGCATCAGAGTTGTGGGTGCCCTTTAAGTAGTCAGGTCATCCATCCATCTGAATTTTGTTTCCATGTGATAACTTTTGAAAATACTTGCCCTACTTGTTTCAAATTTTGTCACAATGTGTATCTTTGTAGAAGATCTTACCTGCCATTGATTAGGGAGTGGCCTTTACGTTGAGGTCAAAGTTACCAGTCCATTTGAACAAAATTGGTTTTGGTGCAATAACTCCAGAATGATTTGATGTACATTAATACTTGCTCAGGATATGTAGCTAAGTAGGACTTAACTTGGGATTGCAATTGGGTGTCTTTGACCTCAAGGTAAAGGTCACATGGTTACCAAATCAGATGTTTATAAGATCTGATGCTAATGCAGCTCCCTTCATCAGCTGGTCATTGCTCCAGTTAGAAAATCTATATTTGTAAAAAAAAAATGGCATTGGGACAAGAGGAGTTAATGACGCAAGGTCAATTTTGACAGCAGTTTCAGCATGTGAGGGTTTATGGCAGGGAATGTGAGGGTTAATGGCAGGGAATGTGTGGGAATGTGAGGGTTAATACCAGGGAATGTGAGGGTTAATGCCAGGGAATGTGAGAGAATGTGAGGGTTAACGCCAGGGGATGTGAGGGAATGTGAGGGTTAATGCCAGGGAATGTTAGGGTTAATGCTAGCAAAACTGTGTTTGCTGTACTGCTGTATAATTTTCATGCACACTGTTTGATTCAGTAACTGGATGATTGCTGCAGCTATTTGAATCTGTGAGGCCTGATGACAATTGGCCTGCACTGGCCAGTGATTTTGTGGTGCTGAACATAGCATATTACGCCTACAATAGGTCAGTCTGGGGTACTTATGACCAATTTTCTATCTGTTCCTTGACCCTTTCACACACAAAAGTGGTCAGCTGTCATGGCTGATTGATTTGTTGTGGCAGATATGACACTACTTTTTATCCTTCGGCCTTATGAGGCCGAAGGGTATTGTCGTCCTCCATTCTGTCCGTCGGTCTTTCTGTCCACCTGGTTTTCACTTGCCTGTTTTTGCTTGACTGACAGTTCTATACCTGGTGGTGAGTGCCCCGTTCATGGATGCTGTGTGATCTGTGATAAATTACAAAGTAGCTGTCATGCAATCAGATAGAATGTTGCTACAAAAACGCCGACTTTTATGTAACTGACTGTCACTTAACTGCCTTATCTGATGATTGAACAGAAAGAAGCTTAATAGCATCCAGTATTTTGTGTTGGGGGTCCAATAAATTACATTTCCCACATGTTTGAGCAAAATACTAATTACAGATTATTTTTCTGCTACGTTTGGCTTTTAGTCACTGGGAATTTTATTCAGAAATAGTACTTTGAATCATTTAATATTCCTGGTCTGAGATTCCAGGGCTTGATTTTATCTGACAGCTGTACAGTGTGGCATGAGGAATATATCCCAAAGAATGTACATGTATATTCTTGCAAAAGGAATCCTTTTAACGACACGGGATACACCAAAACTATTAGCAACTTTAGTCACTTATATATCCAAAAGTATTTACTGTACAACACCCAAACCATATATTATGTGTGTGTTTGTCATGATCTAAAGATGATGCACGCATTGTGAGTGGAGTTTTATTTCTTTAATTGTTAAATAAACATTGACTATATCGGCTATGGAGGATGTTAAAAAACATTAAAATAAGTCATTGTGTGCTTGACATAAATTTATAAAAAATTGTGCGTTCTGTAGCTAACATATCTATGGAAAAAACCTATCCAACGATTTTTTCTATCCCAAATACTTTGGCACCACAAGACCCCAAAGTTTGATATGTCACTTTTTCTTTTGATCTTTGACCTGTTCAAATTGTTTGGTCCATAGGAAAGAAAATGGGACAAGCAAATGGAAATTGCTGGATAGTTTTTTATTTAAGACTTTAATCCTTTTTATTGCATTCCTTTCTGCTGAGCCGTTCTCCCGGAATAACCATATAAAGTTACCTCTCTTTTTTGTTTCATCAAAGAGAGAAATCGAGCTTCAAAGGGTTTTGAAGACAATAAATTGACTGTGGAGCTTTATAGCTTGGCCAAATTAGGTTAAGCCTTATTGTTCTTGAAGCATTACATGAGTCTGAACATTCTCACAGGTTGTCACTGAAACAATTATATTGAGATGAGTTTTTATGGTCTTTGAAGTAGCGATATCATAGTGTTAGGAGGCATCGCGTTGCCTTCGCGGTGCCCAGGACTTAATCCGTAGCAACCTGGCCATCGGTACACATGTGCACAAAGTGGGGGTACAAACTGCCAAAGTAAAAAATAATCAGCTGGAGTGGACTGTACAATCAGCAAAATGGAAAACTTTTGCAGGATTCTGTAAGTTGTGGGACTGCGCAATGTTGAACTGAATAGAGATGTCCAGATTCTGTGATCGCGGACGGAATTGTGGAATTGGTAAAGTAAAATGGAAACATACATTTCTGTAAAATAAAACCGTCTGACCCTGTTTCAAAAGTTACCATACCCAAATCCACTTTTTAAAATAGAGTATTTTCAGAAAGAGGAAAAAAAAAATAAGCCAGCAAAACTTCAATTTACGCCAGACATTATGATGTGTGTGTAAGCCGGGCCATGAATAAACAATGATAGTCAACAAACAGTGGGAGACCATGTGCCAAGCATTTTGAGATTGAACATGATCGTGTGCAAACTTGGGTACATTTGATCATGTTCAGCACACCTCGTTATTTTCATTCATGCACATTTACTGTGCTGAAAACACGTGGTAACGATTCACTTTGATATCAAAATCAGATGTTACTTTGGCCTTGTGCGACTGTCTCACAATGTATTGCATCATGTTCAAAATGGCGCTCACCAAACATGTGCATGATGAATTAGGGCATCATATCACATTTTAGATGTGTAACTGATGATAACTGCTTCAGACACAACTGACTGGGCAGATTAAAGTTAGGATAGTAAGTCTTGTCTTCAAAATACTTTAATGACCCTTTGCCCAGGTAACTCAGAGAAGGGACACCTAGGAACCTAACGAAATATTACAATAATGATCACTGAACAAGCATGGCTATGTAGCTGTGCTGTTTCCCCTGCCCAAGTTTACCCTCCAGACAATTTGAAATAAAATGCTGTGTCTCAGTCGACTTAATTGCAAAATACCCAGGCAAATAACATCACATGTTGTCTAGCTTTTATATTTATTTTCAACTCGCTTATAGTTGATTAACTTTATGGAAAGTTAGACCCCATCTATCACTAGGACCTTTAATGTACCGACAGCTGTGAGTAATGGTTTCAGTCATAAATGCAAACAAATCACTTTCCATGGCACGTTTTCTTCTGACAACTTTACAGTTAGTTAATTATTAAATTGGAAAAATCAAAACGTAAATGACCACATTGTTTCAACGCCTTCATAAATAAAAAAACAAAGACAGTTTTGTTGGCCGTTGAAGAACAGTTCATTATCCTTATTGGTCCAATATATTGGCTAACACTCTCAAATCGTCAGACCATGGTCAGACCAAGGGCTGCCAACATAATGCAGTACTCTGCACATCAGTGATCTGTCAAAGCTTAAGGCACCGGCGTCCGTTCCCTAATGGCTGTCACATAGTGCACAGCTTGTATGACTGATAGGTGCTATTGTCTTCTTGTATGAATAGGAAACCAGAAAGACCCATGTGATGTTTAATATTCGAATGTTTTTTTTTTTCGTTGTTTCTTGTTGTTGTTGTTGTTGTTGTTGTTGTTATTGTTGTTCAGGTTCTTCAACACTTGGTTTCCCTGCGATAAGTCTTGAAGGACTTGACAGAATTTGATGAAACTTGGTAGGATTATGTATCTAGGCAAGACCTAGGTTGGAATTGTATTTGGGTGACCTTGACCTAATTCTCAAGGTCACAGGGTTACTTATGTGAAATTGGTTTCCGTTCGATAAGTCTTGAAGAACTTGATGGAATTTGATGAAACTTGGTAGGATTATGTATCTAGGCAAGACCTAGGTTTGGATTTTATTTGGATGACCTTGATCTAATTTTCAAGGTCACAGGGTCACTTATGTGAAATTGGTTTCCATGCGATAAGTCTTGAAGAACTTAATGGAATTTGATGAAACTTGGTAGGATTATGTCTCTAGGCAAGACCTAGGTTTGGATTGTATTTGGATGACCTTGAGTGAATTCTCAAGGTCACAGGGTCACTTATGTGAAATTGGTTTCCGTTCGATAAGTCATGAAGAACTTGATGGAATTTGATGAAACTTGGTAGGATTATGTGTCTATGCAAGACCTAGGTTGGGATTGTATTTGGGTGACATTGATCTAATTTTCAAGGTCACAGGGTCACTTATGTGAAATTGGTTTCCGTTCAATGTCATGAAGAACTTGATGAAATGTGATGAAACTTGGTAGGATTATGTATCTATGCAAGACCTAGGTTGGGATTGTATTTGGATGACCTTGAGTGAATTCTCAAGGTCACAGGGTCACTTATTTGAAATTGGTTTCCGTTCGATAAGTCATGAAGAACTTGATGGAATTTGATGAAACTTGGCAGGATTATGTATCAAGGTAAGACCAAGGTTTGGATTGTATTTGGGTGACCTTGACCTAATTTTCAAGGTCAAAGGGTCATTTATGTGAAATTGGTTTCTCTGCAATAAGTCTTGAAGAACTTGATGAAAATTGCTCTAGTAATGTATCTAGGTGAGAGCTAAAATAGGATTGTAAATTCACCTGTAGCTTATTCAGAGACGTAAGTGTTCCACCGGGAGACATTTGATTTTCTGTTGGAAAATCAGTCTGTTCTAGTTTGTATTGAATTGAAATTTCGCCAGTCAATAGATTCGATGTACATCAGTCAAAATTAGCAATAATCGTTTTTTGGTGTAGATGTATCTCAGTTAACCTATATAGTGCCAGCATGTGTGTATAAGACAAATATGCTTAGGTATATAATAAAATAATATATTCTTCTATGACTTGATGATATTCTGGTACTTTAAAAACAAAAAACCTACATGAAACTACATGTACATACACATTTATATAACAAATCAAACCTGCATAGGCATAGTTGTGTTGATTTCATGACGTGTTTTGCAGTAAAATTACATATCTAGTCCTCATGAAAAAAGGTGGCAAGTGATGTTGCTGGTTTTGTTACATAAGAAGACTACATGTGCATATAAAATTGTGGTTTTCAAAATGGCCATTTAGTTTTTGCTATGATCACCAGGTGGCAGTACTTTTGAAATGGAAGAGATCATATTAAAAACGAAAAGTGAAACACATTATTGTAGTTCTTTAGATTACTGTTTCATGATATTAATATACTTATGCCATTGCAGTTTGTAGCAATGGAGAATTTGTTCTTGGTGTAGATGAACAACTGTGTACATTGCTACATTCCTCAAATCATGTCAATTGAAGAAAAACGGAGGATTTTGAAGAGAAACGGACTGTTTTGTGTGGTATTTAACTTAGTGACACAGTAGTCCCTCAGTCAACTCCAACTGTTATGTTCTACTTCACAGCTTGCAGACTTTTGCATGAGACAGGTAAAACCATATTTGGACATTTGATATTTGATACCAATGCCTCCCAACCTGCGCTGTGGGACAAGTGAGAAAAAGTTTATGTCTACTCCTGCCCTGTTGCCATTTTGTTTGCAAGATATAATTGTCCGTCAATCTCTCATGGAAAATTTTTCAGAAAGTTAGATTTTTATACTTCAAAAATTTGTCATTAATTGAATTTTGTAAATTTTGGGCTACTATATATATTTAGAGGATTTATGAGGTCCTTTAGATACTAAAACCCACAGCTCCAGCAGCACTATCCCAGTCCATAGCCTGAAGTAAAAATATTTTACATGCAAGCCTCATCCATGTTTTCTCTATCCTAGATTAAATAGTTCGGATCCCCACGTCCCTATTCAAAATTATTCATGTGATGTAATCCATAGCAAAATAGTATTTAAAGGTGACATTTGCAGCTTTGGAATGATGAATGAACTGACATTTTACACCATAAAATTGCAAATCGTACTCAGAATAGGAACATGAGTTCTGTCAAATGGGGAGGGCAGGCAATGTGCAGGCAGACAAGTGGCTGGATCAATGCGATATTGGGGGGGGGGGGGTATATGTTTAGGAATCTCTGATTCCATTTTAATTTGAATTATATTCCAACTTCAGATTATTCAAAAAAGATACTTGATTTGAATCTTGATTCAAGTAGCAGCGTGCCTTTTAGGTCCATTTCCCTCAGGAAGCCTTGCACTAGCTATTCCCACTGGTAGTGCCACACTCACTATACTATTGTCCACATTGAAATTAACCCTTGCAGTTCCAATCATGACTTAAGTCATTCTACTTTAGTCAAACTAGTCTGAATTATCATTAGGATCCCAGATTCGTATTCCTCGTAAAAAGACCTTTCATTCAAGTACCAGTATGCCTATAGTTCGAGAGAGAATACGCCAGGTCAACAGTTTTCTCGGTGCACATTGGGTGCAATGGGCTCAATGCACAACAAGGAAAGCTGTTGACTCAGTCCAAAATTTGGCACTGAAAGAGTTAAAACAAAATTCTTGCACCAAATCCTGGTGTGATCCTCAGGAGGTGTTAGCAGCCCACAGTGGGATACAAGGCATGCATATTAATTTCCCGGACACAACTGCATACCTGGTTGTCTTATAAGTAACCATAGTCTCGCCTGGCCAAATACAGGCAGTGGCCTGTGTGGGCAAGCATAATATTACTAATATTTTGGAAACGAAGAATAGCTGGTACAAGCATATGGAAATTTATTTTTATGTCCAATGTAGGAAACACCAAATGAATATGACTTTGGCATCTGTAAACATAAATTTCCCTAAAAGACACTAATTTTGTGAGAAAGGGGTTTTTTATATACCAAATGAAATTTCCACAAAACTATAGCTTGGACTTACAAAAGTGTGACAAACAGTGTAAGCATACTTCAGGAATAAAGATACAGAATGGTACTAAAATTATGAAAATGAAAATTGCAGAATTAGTATATTGGATTTTGAAAATGTCTAAAGGACTAATTACCTGAATATGCCTACTTACATGTTGGAGTAGTAGACTCAACAGCGTGTAAAACTAATTTAGGCAACATAGAAAACTATAATCTTTATATGTGCATGTGGCACTCAGGAAAACAGTGCATGTTCATTAAAAGTATGACTTAAAAAAAAATTGAGATGCATTTATGATAATACTTTCAAGCTTGGTCTTCCTCTCCAGGGTGTATGTACAGTCTGCCCCCTTAAAAATGATGTGTGGTGGATGGAACATATATGTTCCAGCCTATATTAAAAGAGCAAAGAAGAAAAATCATGGGAACAAAAAAGTACATATAGATGAATATATATACATATATATATATATATATATATATATATATATATATATATATATATATATATATATATATATATATATATATATATATATTGTAGTGCTAGAAATTTTTGTGCTCTATTTAATTTTGCACTTTTCGCAATACCACCCAAAGTACGAAATTAAAATGCGCGAAAATAAGTTGCATTGTATTTCACTACATTGTGTGGCATAATGTTGTGCGAAATTAAACACATGCGAAAATTTGTAGCACTGCAGTGTATACATACACATGAGATTTGGCATATACTAGTTAAAATCAGCAGATAGATATTAAAATAAATGGTATGTACAGAATTCATTTTTCGCTTGACTAATGCTCAAGCTGTATCTATATTACAGAATTTTTTGATCATTGTGACAAATGTGTCACAGTTACAGAAAGACCTGGCACCAATGAGGTCATTGTAATAAGGGTCCACTGTTAAAGTCCCGTAACTATAGATTTGCAGTGGTTGACAGTATAACCATAAACTGTCGATTTTCAATAAATGGTTGACAGTATAAACATAAACTGTAGATTTTCAATTAATGGTTGACAGTATAACCATAAACTGTCGATTTTTCGATTAATGGTGGACAGTATAACCATAAACTGTTGATTTTCAATTAATGGTTGACAGTATGACCATAAACTGTCAATTTTCAATTAATGGTTGACAGTATAACCATAAACTGTTGATTTTTAATTAATGGTTGACAGTATGACCATAAACTGTCAATTTTCAATTAATGGTTGACAGTGTAACCATAAACTGTCAATTTTGAATTAATGAATGACAGTGTAACCATAAACTAGAGACCGCTGCAGTTGACTGCATGTTTTTCCCCAAACCATTGATTTACATAGGTTTGATGTGCCTGGTTAATGAGCTATCAAACACATCCTCTGTTGAGAAACATAAGGACATAAGATATGGGTAGTTTGTCTAGTGTATTATCCATATTCATCACCCAGAGTGCTTTCGAAATTTTCAGAATACCGTAGTCAAGTTTGGACCTAAGTTTCATATATTACACACCATTGCTGCATTGCTGCACAATCAATGGTATAAGTTAATAATATTTACAATGTTTTACCGTTTCGCAAGTCATAAAAGGGGAGCGGCACTAAATTGTTCTAATACGGTATATGCACAGTGGGATCTCTGTTAATGTTACCAGCCACAGCTCTCCTACCGTAAGTGACTGTTTTATCCGGTGGGAAGAACTGGTGATGTTGTGCACAGCGGCAGTCAGATCCAGTCTTTTTAACTCTGTGATTGCAAGGTTTGAGACCGAGTCAACATCTGTAGCCAGTGTGCTTTGGGTGTAGTTTGACAATTAAGGGATTCCTAGGACAGCTGTGGATTTGGGCTGCTCTTTCTGTCTCATAAACTGCATGCAATAATGCAGGCACTTGAGTGAAGATTTTTTTCAGAGGAAACTAAATCTGGAACCATTCTCAAGATTTAGGCAAGCAAATGTATTTGTGATTAGGAGGCAAAGAGTTGCGGTACATAGAGTAAACATGGGGTGTGGAGACCCATCTTTGTGAACCAGGTAAATTGAATGCACATCTGAGGGAATGGCGAGGAAATAGTCAAATTACTAATGGGTCTAAGTACAATGTACACCATCCTCATTCTAAATTACTTTCCGAGTGAAAACTACTAAAAACTGCATCACAAGAGTCACTATTGCGTCCTGAGCTTGAAGGGGTCAATTAACACAAACAGAGGCACAAAGGTAGTCCCGTGCATTTAGAGGAGGGAAGAGTAATGAAGACGCCATGTAGCTAGGAAAATACAATCTTACTTTTCACAGCTCTCGGAAATTAGTAGGGCATAAATCCACGAAGAAAGTGAGACTGAAATTCACCCTTTGACAGGATTTCCATCATTGGCAAATAATGTGGTTGGCCACTAATCATTCCCTTGGGGACGTTAACCCCTCGTGTGTCAATGAGACTGTCATTGGTGTCATGTAAAAATGCCACATGTAAATTGTTGACATATGGATCAGATCGTGGGATCTCCTTTTGTAACCTTTGAATAATAACTCAGATTCCATGTGTATAGTTTTCTTGTAAATATCACGAGATAATTACTAGCAATAGATACTTTCATTGGAAAAAGTCTAGTAGAAAAGAAGGCGGAGTTAAAATAGAGATAAGCTGCTTTACCTTTTAGGCAGCAGGGTTTAGAGCTATTAGGAGAGGAGACGGGAATCAGACTTCTATTCAAATTAAAACAAATTAAATTGGATTGCTATTACCTTTCCCATGAAATAATAACTGTAATTCACTTGTATATGTACTGCAGAGCAAAATGAACAGACAAGTGGCACAAAAATAAATTTGTTGCTGCTGGAACTAATATTGATGAATGGGTGACGGCAGGATGCTGTCTCTTCCTCCCAAGGAGTACCTGCCCTCAAGGCTTGTGAAGTGATGATGGGTTGGAACGTGCAAATATCGTGATTTCTTCGACTGTAGATTTTTATTTCATAAAGGCAGTTTTGTGTTCCTAAGCGGCAGGAAATATTTTCTGTGTTCTAGTTGTGGTGATTTTGTGGACATCATGTAAGCTCACTGCTGATTTGCAAGACTTAAGAATTTTTTATGCAAGTCTATGACAAAAAAAGTGTGGTGCAAGTTTGAAGCGTTTTTTTTTTAACTTAGCATGTGGACAGCTACCAGACAAATTAGAGTTGTGCTGGATCCTATGAATATGCTTTTTTCTTCATTGACCAAAAAGAACTTGACAGAGTTGCACAAGTTACATGCTAAAATCCCGTCTCACCATACTTAGGGATCAGCTTATGTTAAATCAAGCATTAATGTTGTGATGCAGGTGGATATAAAAATTAAATGCACATTCTATTCGCTGAATCATTATTTGATGGGAACACTTGTCAACTGATGGTTCCCTGAAACAGGAAAAATAAAATGTATGAGATTGGCAGTATGATAACTAAAAATCAGAGGGTCCATTTGAAATTTTTAATACACACATTAATCTAATGAAATCCTGCTCTCCTCCCCCCTCCTCCCCTCCAAAAAAAAATGGGTATCTATTGCATTCAACAGTTTCTTGCTTGTATGTTGCAATAGGTGTCTTGCACTAAAGGGACTTGCTACAGTGTGTGATTGTGTCTCTTTTTAGCTCAGCTGATAATCAGCTGAGCTTTAAGGAGGGTGAGGCATCCGTCGTCCAGCTGTCATCCGTTGTCCATCCACAATTCACAATTTCAACTTCTCCTCCAAAACCGCTGGCCAGATCCACTTGAAACTTGATGGGGATGTGCCTTGGTTGGGTCTCTACCAGTTTATTCAGGGGGAATTTTAATGAATTTTTTGTTAATTTTGGGGGGAAATCTTAAAGAAATCTTCTTCTCCGAAACCGCTTGGCCAATTACTTTGAAATAGTATAGGGATACTTCTGGGGACCCCCAGACCTTGTAAGTTGTTCAACAGGTGGCGCTGCGATTTTTTTTTTTTTTAAATGAATTTTTGTGCGTTTTTGCTATTTTCGACTTCTCCAAAACCGTCTCTCAGATTGTGCTGAAACTTGGTGGATATGTTCTTTGTGGAAGGGTCACACAAGTTGGTTCACCAGGTGGCATTGCTGTAGATCCCTGATTGTTAACGAATTTTTCATTATGGGTACTTGTTGGTAAATGCATATGGGAATTGCAATCATTATAATGGTAATTCACATTTTCGACCTCATCTCCAAAACCATTAGATTCACTTCAAACTTGGTGGGGATGTGTCGTGGGTGGGTCTCTATCAAATTTATTCAAATGGTCAAGGTCCAGTGATTTTTGGAGTTTTAATGAATTTTGTTGTTTTCCTGAAATTTGGTGGATATGTTCCTTGTGGAAGGGTCACACAAGGTTGCTCACCAGGTGGTGTTGCTGTGGATCCCTGATTTTTAACAAATTTTTCAATTTGGGTTCTTATTGGTCAGTGCATGCATTTCTTGGTTTTACTATATGAGTCAATGGGAATTGCAATGGTAGTTTACATTTTTGACCTCATGTAAAAACTGTTAGCCACATTCACTTCAAACTTAGTGGGGATGTGTCTTGGGCGGATCTCTACCAAATGATTCAAATGGTCGTGGTCCAGTGATTTTGGGGGTTTTTAGGAATTTTTCTTGTTGATTTTACATGCCTATTGATTACCATGCAAGTCAATGGGGATTGCAAAGTCATTAGGGTTTGCAATACTAATTGACAATTTTTGACTTCTTCTGTGAAGCCATCAGCTAGATTCACTTCAAATGTGGTGCGGGTGTTCCTTTGGTGGGTATCTACCAAGTTTTTGTTCATTTTTTAGCCAAATCTTCAAAAGTCTTGATCCTTCTATATACTCAGCCAATTGCTTTGACATTGCATAGGGACACTTCTGGGTATGAGGGTAATACATGGACAGTAGGTAAGTGACCTTGACCTCATATCCAAGGTCCAAGGCTTATTTTGACCACTGCCGTGACCCAGTCTGTCTTTGGGCCTTTAAAGGAGGTTGAGGTATTAATGACCATAATTGACTGCCATGAGTCTAAGCTGCAATCTCTTGACATACCTGTCCACATTAGAAGCCACAAATGGAAAATTTGTCTATTTTGGGCAACGTTCTTCATGAAAATCTGTTTACTTCTTTATTGTTTGTTAAACATGAAATCTCCTCCATGGGAGCAAGCCAAATGTCTTCCCGTTTCTTGTCACAGGATGTTGACAGGTATATCAAACCCAAAATGATATTCCGTTTTTGGTCACCAAACCTACCTGCCAATTTTTGTGAAAGCGGGAAAAAAAAAGTTGTGTTGTGTTACTCGTGAACACATGAAAAAAAAGGCAGTTTATAATAAATCCAGTGAAATTACAGTCAAATCCAATGAAATTGAGCTCCCTTCCCCATAATATAGTGCTGACCTATCTATCTGGAATTTTTAGGTATGTAACAGGAAACATAGGTATATTTTGTTTAGCCTACTAACTGTACATTGTAAGCAGCCATGAATAAAGTACTACCTATTTTCACTGAGATGGGCTTGAGCTGAAGTGTATGGATGAGACAGGCATATCACAGTGACCACTCTGTCATTAGAGCCTTCCGCTCGTCTTTTTAATAATACACAACTCAGTCTTAGGTCTTTTGGCAGAGGCCAACTGGCATTAAATTGAAAGCTGTATCTGTCTATCGGCAACCCTGGGACAATAGTTGTCGAGGAAACATCGAGGAAACATCGCAGGTTTACTGGAGAGATGTCCAGCTTTGTCATTAAGTGATTAGTTCTTCAGTCAAGGGGTGATTGCACATGCAAATTAATGGTTTGCAGATAATGATAGATCTGCCTTGACAGTAGGTCCCTGGGCTGGCCAAAAGATTAAAAGATAAATTCTTGAGCTGTTTTTGCTTGGCTGAAGTAAACATCGGTAGTGTACTGTTCCATACACATGTATCAGTGTTCTAGAACAGTACATGAACATCCATGATCATAGCCGAAACCTTTGATTTCATTGTAATGCACATCAGTGGAGTTGATGGTGGTAGTTAAGTTTGTGATTGTCCCTGTTTGTTCGTAGAGAAAGGGAGCATGCATTATAATTACATGGTGACCTCTTGTCTGTTACATTAGATGATGTGATACAGATATTGTATGGGCCTTCTTCTCATGTAAATCAACCTCAAAATAATTGCAAACTGACAAATACTGAATACTTTGTACTATACTGCATGAAGCATCAATGTACACTGCCAAGTGTGAGCCAAATTACTGAATTAACTACAGTAACTGTAAATTGCTTTTAATATTTCGCTGTATTTCTATTTTCGTTTATTTCGCTGATGACACAAACCCATGAAAACAAAAATACAGTGAAATAGTATTTTAGCATTAATTTGATAGGAATTATGTTCGAAATGGTGAAATTAAAAGCGTGCACATTTATACACATGAAAATAAGTACGTTAAAGTATAACTGATAGCAGTAACAGTGTTTGGCAGTGTCTGGACACTTTCAGCATGCTGCTTCAGAGATCACTGCCAACTGTCACCGTCCACCTCCACCAAAGACTTTTGGTTCATGCTTTGTATGGACCACCAATTGTTGACAGATGCTGCCTGTAGTAGCCAAAAGGCCACTGATCACCACCAAATTCCTCACTTTGCCACTAGTTAGTCTGTCACACCTAGCTGGTTTGGGAACTTGGATTCTGGTGATTTTTCAACAGTGGCATTCATATAAATGACCTCATACACTGTAGGGACCACTTACAACTTTATGTGTTGTTCAAAAAATTCACGAATATACAACACCAGGAGTCGCTTTAGTGGGTTTGTAGGCAAGTTTTCAGGTTTTCATGTATGTGTTATTCGAGACAGGAGTGACGTACATGAGACACCTAATAAACTCCTGATTGGAAAGGTTGAATTTATTCCTTCCTTTATCAAATCTTTTCTGCGCTTAAATTGGCCAAAACCAAACCGTTGTCTCAGTCAACAACTTGCATTAATTGTATTGAATGAAACACAATTTGACTAAAATTGTTCCACCAGCATCTCATGCCCAGGTCAATCATACATTTCCATGCAGTAGTAGGGTGGGTGCTGACATCCAACCTATTGGGACGAAACCTGTTGGCTGACAATATTTTACTTCAGGGGAGAAAGGATTTCAAGGCTCTTGTATAGTTATCTTATTAAATCTTGTTGCCATGGAGATATACAGTTTGTGTTCAATCAAATGTCGGACAAGATGTCTAGTGACTGCTAAACCTTTTTGACTGACTTTTCCTGGATCAAAATATGTTGTTCCATATGGGTATCAGAAGCCATGATAATTAAAGGATGTATGATTGTGCAGTTTTTCTTGACAGATAGCCTTTAAAGATATTTTTTTCATGCATGAATGGTAGTTTTTGTTAGCTCAGCTGCCTTGTCAGTAAGCTGAGCTTTTAGGAGGCTTGGTTGTCAAGCTGTCCGTCCACAATTTACATTTTCAACTTTTTCTCTAAAACCGTCTGTCAGATTCACTTCAAGCTTTGTGGCAATGTACATTGGGTGGGTCTCTACCAATTTGTTTAAATGGTAACGCTCCAGTGATTTCTGGATTTTGTATGATTTTTAAGGGTCTGTCTCATAGGGGGGATCCTTGCTGTTTTTCGGGTTGTCCATCCGTTTGGATATCTACCGAATACCTCCATGTATTTTGCTCAAATTTGGTTATATGCTTACCTCACCTGGCAAGATAAACTAATTAGATTTTGCTGTCACTATGACCTAATTTCAGCAAATGGGAGCCTAAATACTTGCTTGTTAGTGCTCATTACCGCAATATTTCCAGAATGCTCCAATATATTTTGCTGAAATTTGGCAGTATGCTTATCTAGCATGCCAAGTGAACTGATATTAGATTCTGGGGTCACCATGACCTAATTTGAGCAAAAGGCAGACCCTTCAGTCCACATTTGCGTTGAAGGTATGTCTAGTTTTGTTCATTATTTGGCCCAGTCTTAAAAAATCTGCTTCTCCGAAAGTGTTTGGCCAATTGATTCCATATTGCTTCTAAGGGAGACTTCGGGGAACCTTTAGACCTTAATTTAGTCAACAGGTGGTGCTGTGATTTTTCAAATACTTTTTATGAAAAAAATGAGTTTTTGCTATTTTTTGACCTCTTCTCCAAAACCGTCACTCAGATTATGCTGAAACCCGGTGGAATTAATATTCATTGTAGAAGGTTCCACCAAAATTGTTCACAAGATGGCGTTACTGTGAATCTCCCAATTTTTAATGAACTTTTCAATTCGGGCACTTACCAGTTAATGCATATAGTCCTATTGTTTACAATGTAAGTGAATAGGGATTGCAATGGTAATTCATGATTTTGACCTCTCCAAAGCCACTGTGCAGATTCACTTCAAACTTGATGGGGTTGTACCTAGGGTGGGTCTCCATTAAGTTTGGTCAAATGGTCATGCACCAGTGAATTATGGATTTTTTTTATGATTTTTAGCCCAGCTTTCTTGTCACTCAGCTAAGCTTATATGATGGTCTATCATCTGTCGCCCATTGTTTGTCAATCCACAATTCACATTTTCAACTTCTCCAAAACTGTCAGCTAGATTCACTTGAAACTTGGTGGGGATGTGCCTTGGGGCAGTCTCTACCAAGTTTATTCCAATGGTCACGATCAGTGATTTTTGGAATTTTTATTTATATTTTTGTTTGTTTTAAAAAAATCTGCTTCACTGAAACTGCTCACCAAATTGTTTTGATATCACAGGAACATTCCTGGGGACTTCTAGGTCCTAATTTCTTCACCAGGTGGCACTGCAATTTAAAAAATGGTAATGTACCTTGAGTAGATCTCTACCAAGTTGGTTCCAGTGGACACGGACCAGTGATTTTTTTTTTTTTTTTTTTTTTTTTGGGGGGGGGGGTCAATTAGTTTTAAGAAATCTCCAAAGAAGAAACCGCCCAGCTAATTGCTTCCAAATTGCATAGGGACACATCTTTGGACCCTTAGACCTTAATTTGTTCACCCTGTGGCACTGCAATTTTTTTTTTTTTTTTTCAGTTTCTTCTGTGTTGAGGTCATTTTCAACTTCTTCCCAAAAACAATCACTCATATTGTTCTGAAAGTTGGTGGAAATGTAGCTTGTAGGAGGGGTAAACAAATTTGTTCACCAGGTGAAGATGCTATTGATGCTTGATTTTTAACAAATTTTTCAATTCACGTGCTTGTCAATTGATGCATGCCTTCTATTGAGTACTATATATGTGAATGAGGATCGTAATGGAAATTCGCATTTTTGACTTCTTCTCGAAAACCACTGAGCAGATTCACTTAAAATTTTGTGGGGATGTACCTTTGGTGAGTGTCTTCCAGCTTTGTTCAAATGGTCATGGTCTTGTGAATTGTGGAGTTCTTATTCATTTTAAAAAACAATTTTGCAAAATGTTAAAAAATCTTCTCCTGAACTGCCCAGCCAACTGATTCAAATTGCAAAGGGACACTTCTAGGGACTCCTAGACCTTAAGCTTTTCAACAAATGGTGCTGCAATTTTTCTGTATATTTTACAATCAACAAGGGGATGTGTACATGTTAGCAACAGTGATCATGGACTGAAACAGAGGTCACCTTGATATCATAGTTGACAGGAGCACTTTGGTCTAACCATGTAAGTTCAGCAGAGCACAGGACTGTCACAGCCCTGTAGTTTGTTTCTCGTCTGGCAGTTTTAATTGTTTACTTGTTGAAGCCTTATAAGTCCATTTGACACATACTAATATTTAGCAATTTGAAATATTTGTGTGTTCTGAGTAAAAGCTATATTATTCTTGCCTTAGAAGAAATATGATGAATTGGATAAGCCTTATATAAGTTGACTGGAAGTATTGGAGGGTATCATTGGTCAGGAGCTGACCTCTCTGGACAAATCAGATGTATCAGGTATTAGATGATCCTGACTGCCCAGTGGTGCCCTCTGGTGTTACTCAGTTGCCATTGCCTTTTTGAAAGCTTAAATCCTCCTTGTGGATTGTGCATGATCAGCTGTTTTTATGAGTGATGATAGGAAACTCAAATTCTTTTGCATGAAACATTTTGATGCCCGCTCAGATAGGAACCAGTTTCAAGGCTTTTCGAGTCTAAGAAGAAATTAATAATGTAATAGTGTGCAGGATGCAAGTCTGGGGACCCAGATTAGGACTTCAGTTATTCACAAATCTGGGTATTTTGGATGGGTAAACATCCTCAGGCAGTACTAATGTGATAATATTACTACTAAGCATGATTATCTTGTGTAAATCCAAAATTTACACCACATGCCATGAAAACTTAAAATGGTAAGAGCTCTGATTATTTGAGTGGGTTAGACTAGGAAATTCATGTTAAGCTAGTCGGACAACACCGTGGCCCAAATATGAGTAGTCTAGATGTCCCGGTGGATCTATTGAAGATGCAGAGTCCATCACTATGGCACTAGTATAATAATAATTATGGTCAGTGTGACGAACAACACCAGAAAAATCTACTGCTATAACAAATAAAACCAAAGCAAAAGTTCTGTAAAAATATGTAAGTAGAAGTGGCTTTTCCCGACATTTTTTTTTGGCCCTGGGTGGCCCTTCATCAGGGGTATGGGAGGCCCCCCATACCCATGATGAAGGGCCACACAGGGCTTGAAACATGTTGGAAAAATCATGTCGGATTGTAATGACCAGAATGAAAAATATTAACTTCTCAAGTGCTTTAAATATGACACCTGGCACCACATGCTATATTTATTTCATAATATAGTCACACTTATTTCATGACCTAATTTGAGCCAATGGCAGCTTAATCACATGCTCGTTCGGGCTCGTTACTGCAATATCTCCAGAATGCTCAAATGTATTTTGCTCAAATATGGCAGTATGCTTATCTAGCATGCCAAGATAGACTGATTAGATTTTGGTATCACCATGACCTAATTTGAACAAATGGCAGCCTAGCTATATGTTCATTAGAGCTCGTTACTGCGATATCTCCATCATGCTTCCATGTGTCTTGCTCAAAGTTTATAGTATGATTACCTTGAACGCAAGAATGATCTGACTATAGGTTTTGGTGTCATCATGACCTATATAATGGTTGCAAACAGCAGCCTAATTACATATTCGTTAGGGCTTATTACCACAGTGTCTCCAGAATGCTTCCATGTATTTTGTTCACATTTTGCAGTATAATTAATTTACACGACTATGATCTGATTAGATTTTGGTGTCACCATGACCTAATTTGAGCAAATGCCAGCTTCATTAGATGTTTGTTAGGGCTAGTTACCATGATGTCTCCAGAATGCCTCCATGTATTATGCTCTTATTAAAGTTTGATAAAAATAATTAAGGATGTAATGTATTTTGCTGACATTTGGAAATATGCTTATCATAGCTGGAAAGATGAACTGATTAGATTTTGATGTCACCATGACCTAATTTGAGCAAATGGTGGAGCCTTCAGTCAATGCTTTGCATTGAATGTACAATAGTTTGTTATTCTTTTTGAATGATCAATATTAAAAATAATTTCCATTTCAATTACACAGTAAAAGTAGCAGGCACTATTAATCTGCGAAGACCTGTTGCGTGACCTTTTTGCTAGGAGCCCCAGCCATCAGCTGTTTGTGCATGTTTAGTGAATCCAACCTCAGCTTTATCTCAGAAATACATCGTAGCTTTCAGTGTTGCTGACGCTTCCCTTATTGGAAACACTCGCACCATGCAGGAAGCATTCAATACTTTTCTGGATTCAGCAAGTATGAAGACATGCCATGACAAACAACGGTTAAATTAAAGTAGTAATGTATGTGCATTTGCGGCTTGCTATGACCTGGTATAAACAAACGTCCCGTAAGAATGCAGGAGAAAATTAACCCTAAAATTCCAGAGCTAGTTCACTTTATATCTTTTACAAATTTTACATACATTGACATAATCTTACAAGAGACACATAACCACAAGAATAATAGGAACAGTGACCATTTTCCCACATAAATCAATCAACTTGATTCCACACTGATGAGTATGTTGAGCATTGCTGGCTATGCCATGGGCATATACCATTGACAACCCTCGCTTTGCATTTAAGTTTCACGCTCCGCAAATGGCTGCACCAGGGTTGAAAGTCGTATTTATTTAGACTTATTGTAAAATACACGAGAGATAGGTCAGACTATTTAAGCATTCATAGCATTTTTCACTTTTTTACTAAGACATGTGCAGCTAGGCTACCAGAAGATATTCATATTTAGTGAGAAATTTTCAATTCTGTATTTTTTATTTTCACACTATAATATGACAAAGCAAGGGCAGTGTCACATTGCACATGTATATCAGTGGTTTCCATCAGATATCTTCTGAAAGTAGCTTAACCCTTTCTCCCTTAAATTATGTCTCCCCGTGCAACAAGGAGATAGTGTTTTTGTGTCCCTTTCTTCCGCTTGTTGATGTTGTTGTTGTTATTGTTGTTGTTGTTGTTGTTCTTCTTCTTCTTCTTCTTCTTCTTCTTCTTCTTCTTCTTCTTCTTCTTCTTCTTCAACACATTGTTGTATGCGTTGCGGACGCGATAACTTAAGAAAGATTTGACTTGGGAAGTTGAAATTTTTTGTGAAGATGTTCCCATATAAAACCTTGCTTTGGATTGCAGATGGGTGACCTTGACATATTTTTCAAGGTCACATGGTCATGTCATTTAAAATTAATGCAGAAGCAATAACTCCGCAAGGATTTGACTGAAGAGGTTGAAATTTTGCATGATTATGTACAATAATATGAACTAAGTTGGAATTGTAGATGGGTGACCTTGACCTATTTTTCAAG
>OZ026626.1:54632149-54662674 GCA_964020975.1 Hermodice carunculata
GTCATGTGGGCATGTCATCTAAAATTGACACGCATGCAACAACTCTGCAAGGATTTTACATAGGAAGTTGGAATTTCACATGCTTATGTACCATAATACCAACTAGTTTGGGATTGTAGATGGAGGATCTTGAACAATTTTCAAGGTCATGTGGCTACTTTTTAAAAATCATTCCAGATGCGCTCGAAAAAGATTTGTCTTAAAAAGGTTGACATTTTGTTTCTATGTAAGACATTTTTAAGACCTTGCTTGTAACTGCAAATGTATGACCTTGACCTATTTTTCAAGGTCACTTGGGCATTTCGTCAAAAATCAACGTTTTGAAATGTCAATAAAGAGTGTACCTTCACCATATTTGTAGATCACTGGAATCGGTATGCCTATTTTAAATAAATAAGGGTGACAATAGTAAGGGCGCACGGGGAGACATTTCATTTTCTGTTGGAAAATCAGCCTGTTGTAGTTAAAACTGAGTTAACAGCTTTTCTTGCCATTGGTTGGACCCTAAGTGTCCAACCCATGCCAAGGAAAGCTGGCGACAATGGAGTATGTGACCTTGACCTTGACAGGTGTCATCTACATGTTTATACAATTCTCAGTCAAGTTGGTTTTCATTACTGTGGAAATTAGCTGAAAACACTGAACTAGATGACATTTGACCCTTGGCCTGTTTTATCCGGTTTCAGGGGGAAGGGTTAATTTTGTGGTGTCCTGCCTGGGTGTTGGTCTTAAGTTTTGCAGGAAGATTAATACATACCAGTATACATACATACATACATACATACATACATACATACATACATACATACATACATACATACATACATACATACATACATACATATATATATAGTCATCACTTTTGAGAAACCACTCCATTGATAGACCACCTGCTTTATGTGACCACTTTTAGACCTACCCTATGGTGGTCTCTGAAAAAGGGACTACTTTATATATATATATATATATATATATATATATATATATATATATATATATATAGGCACATATGTGAAAATGTGTATAAGTAAATACAAACTACCCATGATAGATATATTTGTACGGTAATTTTAACTGTGTGCCTGGATTGGGGATCCTAGGAAATAAAAACCACAAGACCACTGTATTCCTTCGGATTTTATTTTGACCATTTTGGGTGAATGAAAGCTGTTGAATAATCAAAACTTGGCACTGAAAGAATGAAGTTGGAAGAGACTTGACTGGCATACAATTTTGGGGATGATATCGCCAGATGGGTTGGTGGATCAAATCCGTGCTTTTTATCCAAAGATAAAGATGTTGAAGGACTAGCAGATAGAGTGTAAGAGGACTGGAGCCTAGCAACAAGAAACAGGTGGATAATAGGATATGGCCACCACACTTTTTAAACTAGGTATAAATGGTTTAATTTCTGTGCAGAGTTTACCAGATATATGTTATAGCTTTAGGCTCATGCTATATATTAATTCAACGGATTATGTTTCATACATGCTGGAATTTTTTAGTTTTTTTTTTTTTTTGCTGATTTGCATTATAGGAGACCTCAGCATTTGATACAGTGTGAGTTCTCGGTATGATACCCTGGACAAACAATACTTGGGGATATGGTAGAATCTCTAATTAAGACCACCTCCATGTAGAGATCACCTCTATATTAAGACCACCAATTTACAGACCCTTTTTTGTTTATCCTGAATTAAATCATATCTGTATTAAGACCACTCTCGTATTAGGACCACATTTTTCAGTCCCTTATGTGGTCTTAACAGGGAGATTCCGCTGTACACTGTTTTTGGCTTGCCCAGCAGTCTACAGTTAATCCTGGCCAGCAGAATATCTCCAGATTCACAGCTCACATCAAACTCAAATTTACCTCAATTGTGCCTTGATACCATTTCTTGGCCTGATTACGTTTTGGTGACCCTGAACTCATTTTCAAAGTCACAGGACCCATGTCTGTGTTGAGTGGTGGGGAGGGGGGTATCCAGTGTGTTGGCGACGCCTGTTCTAGATTTGGTACAGTGAAGTCCCCATTTGACAGAACATAAAAATAATCAAATACATCGAGGAAAGCCATTGCCTCAGAAGCCAGAGGGTTAAAATGGTAAACAGGTTCAGCCAAGTTTCGCAGTTTTTAATCAGCTTATGGCTTATTGACTGCTGGCTGAAAGTGAGGAAAGGATATGGGCAGTATTTGTCTAACTTGAATCCATTCCTGGTCAAAGTGTAACTGAGTCAATAGCTTTCCTTGGTGCAGGTTCAGCACAATATGCCCAATCTGCATGCACGGTGTTACATAACAAGTCTCAGCAAAAAGTTTTCTAGTTATCAGAAATTTAACTGAAAAGATTAATTCTAACGAAAATTTTACATCCAAGCACTTTTGGGCGATTTGAGGAGGAAAGGGTTAATGATGAATTGTTAAATATGAATGTTTGAATCTCCGTCTCTTTAATGGGATTAAAAGAGTTTAAAAAGAGCTCAAAGACTGAGGTTACTTCATGTGTGTACCCTGGGGGTCCTAGTTCCCTGTGGGTTGGCCTGGCCTTATGCAGTGTGCACGTACTGTCTTACCATGCTTCAGGTACCCTGACATGACCTTGCTGCAGTTCACCTTTGATTCATTCAAGAGGTTACTTGCTTTAGAACCATACATAATATGGAACAAGCCCCCGTTGTCTGCTTAACATCTGTGATGAGGCTGCCAGTCTTTCATGTGGTCTGCAGAGCTGTTTTGGGAATTTCCGTCGGAGGGAAAATGTTGAATTTGAGTTCTCAGTATACATATTGAACCATTTCCTGGTTTGAATTCTACTCAGCCAGTAGCTTAATTAGCTGTCCTTGGCATGGTGGGTTAGGTGGAGTAAGCCCAGCCGTAATGCCAGAAAAAGCTGTGGAGGTGAGGCTGGCTGTCATAAATTTATCTACATTTTTCACCAAACAGGTTTTATATTGATGACAAATATAAGTGAACAAATTGAGGTAGACGACAAATCACGTCCAAGCACGAAAAGAGTTCATTTTAATAGTTGTACAAGTGCACATTGTAGGTCAATAATCTGAGTAGCTGTGGCTTTCAACCTGAACATCAATCTGGTCGATTATTGCATGTTCATTTCAAGATGCTTGGGCAGTTTTTCCTGTCGGCACATAAAGTGCTGTAGGGTATTGCCGTCCCTTCTGTCATCCGTCCGTCCATCAAAAATTATTCCCTGTAGCTGTACCAAATTTTTGTCATAGAAGGGCCTTATGATGGACCAGGTTCCAAATGAAAACCAGTTTCCGCTGATTATTATTAAACTTTTTGTGAAACTTTCAATGTATTTATTTGGAGGCCGTCTGAGTGGTGTCAACACTAATGACGTTGCCGCAGTATCTAAACAATTATTCACCGCAGCTTTACCAAATTTTTGTCAGCAATGTATCTTATGATGGACCAGGTTCCTACTAAAAACAAGCATCTTCTGATTATTTTTTACCTTTTTATGGAACTTTTAATGTATTTAATTCAAAGCCATCTGAGTGGTGTCAACCCAGATGATGTTACCACGATATCTCAAAAAATATTGACCGCAGCTTTACCAAATTTTTATCATAGATGTATCTTATGATGGACAAGGTTCCTATAAAAAACCAGCTTCCTCTGAGTATTTTAAACATTTTTTATAAAACTTTTAATGTATTTATTTGAAGGCCATCTGAGTGGCATCAACCCTGACCACGATATCGCGATATCTCAAAAAATATTGATCACAGCTTTACTAAATTTTTCTCAGAGGTGCATCTTATGATGGACCAGGTTATTATTTAAAACCAGAATCCTCTTTGTATTCATAAACTTTTTATGAAACTTTAAAGTATATATCTTCAAGCCGTTTTAGTGCTGCACAAGAGGACAACGTTACTATATATATATCTCAACAAGGATCTGACACAGCTTCACCAATTTTTTTCAGAGATGCACATTATAGTGGATCACATTCCTATTGAAAACAAGCTTCCTCTTGTTATTTTAAACTTGTTATGAAACTTTTGAAGTATTTATTTGGTGGCCGTCTGAGTGATGCACAATACAGTGGTCTGTCTCTATCACCAGGATTTGCCTTCAGAACACATCCAAAAGTACACTTTCATTTCTTAGACAACAATATGGAGATTGTATGTAAAGCATTATACTATGAAATTTCAAAAAAAAAAAAAATTTATTGCAGAATTGAGGAAAAAAAAGATTGTGGGCACTGAGGGTAATCGTTATCTGAATGCTATTTTCAGTTTGGCAGCAGGAGCACCATCCAGCCTCCCTCAACAGCTCCTCTTACTGTGATTTATTGACATTAATCTTTGCTTGCTGAAGTTATTCACTTTTTCTTCACATTTTTGCCCTATAGGAATGCTCAGCAAAAATCTTTTGCGGTAATGAGAAATTTAGGTAAAAAGTTAAGGCAGATGACAATTTACATCCGCAAACTTTTGGCGATTTGAACAGGAAAGCGTTAAAGGCCGTTGGGAAAATGTAAGCAAGTGAACATGACATAGGATTGACAATAGATAAATATACCTGGGACATGCATAAATAGCATAGCTGCTGCATGCAAACATATAATATTATATACATATCAGTTTTATATTTCTTTGATAGACTTGCTTGAAAATTGAGCTGATTTGTTGCCAGAAATATTCAGCTGTAAGACTTTGCAAGCCCAATGTGTGTGTGTGTGTGTGTGTGTGTGTGTGTATGTATGTATGTGTGTGTGCATATATATATATATATATATATATATATATATATATATATATATATATATATATATATATATATCAGTTTAACATAATTCTTTGACAGAATTGCATGAAAATTGAGTTGATTTGTTGCCAGACATACTCAGCTGTAAGACTTTGCAAACTTAATAAGGAACTTTTTTCCTCTATTCCAGCTTTGTGACTGGCTGTGTATAGCTGGGGCATTACTTTCAGCCCTCCTCATGCTGTGTTCATAAAAAAAAAGAAGAAAAAAAGAAGGCAAAGTAGTTAATTACCCTACTTGTGCTCAAGGAAACCTGATTTTTTTTAACCCCAAAATTGGGGTAATGAGGTACATGTGGAAGCAGCAGGCTCAGCCAGCGCACAGCGGGGGTTTAATATAAATCACACAAAATGTAAACAAAAAATGCTCCGAAAGTTTTTAGCTCAGACGACCTGCTGTCAGTCATCTCAGCTCATAGGACAACTTTACCCCCCCCCCCCCCCCCGCCTATGAAGTAGTGCAGGGGGTTATGGTAATGGGTTCCATCCATTTGTTCATCCATCCTTCCAAAACTTTTTTGTCCATACTGTATTTTAGCAACCGTAACAGCTACCCCTTTCAAATTTTCAGGGTTGGTAGATTTCTTGAACTTAACTCCATAAAGATGGTCTGTGTGGCACTTGGAAAAGTCATAAAACTTGCTCAATGAACTATTGTGTCATAATACCCATTTTTTTTTTTTTTTTTTTTTTTTAACGTCCTGGTTGTTGCGGCATCACATTGGTACAGGATGTCCATTATTCCAGCACTTGTTAGAATTTCCCTTGGTCTGTACAGGTGGTCTAGCTGCAACTGTTTATTTTACAATCACTGGGACTGAATATAATGGCCCAGGTTGTTTCTACTTCTGTTATACACTGGCAGGTGATTTGGCTAGTATAAGCTATCCAGTTAGAAAGGGTACATTCTGGTTCAGGGGTATATCAAATTGTTCTTATCTGAACCTGTGCTATACAAATTTAGTAATTATGGTTTGTGTGACAGGTATTCTTTCATAAGGAAGCTCTGCATTTGTAAGCAAAACTTCACAAATTTAGCTAATTCATCGTTTGTCTTGTTCATATTTATTCATTATTATGTGGGTTGTCTTTGCTGAATATTCAGCTTAGATTGGGAGCCACTACTCAGAAAAACATGCACGGGTATAGGCTCCTAAACATGTTCTGAGTAGTTACCCGCTGAAGACCCTTAAATTTATTTGGACTAATACAGCCTATGTCAAAATTCTACAGAGAAATGTGTGCAATATGGACAATAATACCTCCATATTTATATAGGTTAGACAGTTACAGGTTTGCTTATGGAGCTTCAAGAGTTTGGACTGCGGAATATGATAATGACTACTAAGAAGTGGTTCTGGACAAAAAGACACAAATATAATTAACCATTCCTTACTTTTTCAATTAAATAAACAAGTTTTCCTTTCATAAAAACATGTTTATGCCCTCTAACCCCCCATGAGATGGGGAGGCAAATAGCAATCACTTTGCCCATCGGTTCATCCACAACTTTGCGGCACTGTAAGTTCAGCACTTTTTTACCTATAGGCCTTTCATGTTGCAGATGATTTTAGTCCTCTATAGGGGCTAAGGCGTGTCTGAAGATGGGTGACCTTAACTCAATTGCCAAGGTCACAGAGCCACATTAAAGAACTTGGTTTCTGCATGATAAGTTGAGAAGTTTTTGAGCTGGGCCTTTAACATTGCCCAGAAGTATAGGCCCCTATAAGGGCTATAGCCTAAGTTCAAGGATTTCATATTGCATAGGTTCCATTTGTCCATCCAGCCATCAGTGCATGTGTCCCTCTGTATATCTGTCCAGCCACATTCCATGATGAGGGAAGGGGGTAGGCATGGATCCACCAATCTCTGATAGTGTTTTAATTTAAAACTGTGATAACCCTGCAACATGAAACTGCATTAGTAGTTGTGGGTATGTGTTAATTCATATGGTAGAACAGCCACAGCTAAACATATGGAAGTTGACCTGTCTCTGAATATGTACATGCGTGTTGCTTATTTTGGAAATTAGGTGTATTCCTGTCACACACAACAAACTTGTGGCCAATTTTTAACCTCCCCCCCCCCCAAAAAAAAAAAAAAAAATCTGCGCCACTACATAGGATATTTACATTCAATTTGGTTTTCTTTTGATCACACGTTGTACCAGTTAGCCTTCTATTCTACAACTTGATTACATCATGCCCATACTTCATGCCCCAGTTGTTATTGGGTGTGTGGAAAAAAGCTATTGAACTCATACATGTATCTGTCACCCCTTGATTCATCTGTTCCTCTTTAGCTCAGCTGACTTGTCCATCAGCTGAGTTTGTAGTATGGGTGGTGATCTTTCGTCCATCCACATTTCACAGTTTCTCGATTTTTGATAAAACACAGGCTATATTCTCTTCAGACTTGTGTAGGTCTGTATTAAGGACAGGTAAGACACCAAAAATAAATCCCACTTTAGTCAATCCTAGCTCAAAATGTATTTGCGTTAGGATAACATATCATATATGTGTGTACTCGTCATACTCCAAAGAGTTTATATGTCCCGTATTTGGGTGTCTGTGATGTTAATTGTTGAATAAACAATTGAAAGTTTACTGCAAACCATCCACCCCATAAATGTCGATATAAGTCACTAATTATTTGTGATAAAATCATAATTACACTTGGATCTTAATCCTGACATATTGACAACAAAAAACTATCCTGCGATTTTTTATATTTGGTTTGGTTTTTCTGTTATCCATCCTTAAAGTTTGAAGTTTCAATTTTCCCTTTGATTTTCAGGATGTTCATTTTCTTCATTTCATAGAAAAAGAATGAAGCAAAATTTGGAAAATCGCTGAATCATTTTTGCAGTTCAGACTTTAAAGAATCAAAAGCCGTTAACCGGATTAAATTTCGCCTAGCCATTTTCATGTAATAACCATTCTTAGGTGGGGTTCCCGTCCTATTATCCTTTCTTAGAAAACAAGCTTCAAAGGCCTTTGATGTTGATCATTTGCCTCTGAAACAATACCATTTGCTCAAGTTGAGCTGATTTTTGTAAAAAACGTAGTAAACATCGTCCCTTAACATTTGGGGAGGTTGTCAATCATTTATTGGCCAATCACATGAATAAAAGAGCCTTTGAAGTACGGAAAACATTATTCAGCGATCTGTCAAACGGCGACAACGACAGTCTGGTTTCAAAGTGTGACGTCATGGAGACGGCCCTTCGGGCACCGTGACCTCAAGCCTGGCAACGAAAGTTGTGTTGCCGTGCTTCGGTGGGGCGACTCATGGCCGCTTGTGGTCAGTGCACGGATGGCGGGTTTGGTCCTCCGCCCCGTACCTCTTTATCCCGTTTTTTGGGATAGCATTTTATTGTATTTACTCCTATCTGTATACTTTATGTAGTTGGCTTGTTAGACTTGTGCGTGCGCTTTACTTTGTTAGCTTGTCATTATTTTGTAGCTATTTTCCTAATGAGTTTCATTTCTCTTTCCAACCTGAGTTTTGTAATGCTTTTTTGTGTGTATTCTCTTATGTTCACGTTTATGCTTATTTCGATTTGTTCATTTGTACTTTTATTCCCTCATCCCTGGGTTTCGATAAAATAATTTTATGTACGTGGGTATTGTTGATTAAGGTGCCAGTTTTTTCCCCCGCCTGTCTTCGGTTGTGAAGGACCACTGGGGTAATCCATCGCGGCATGGCCTTTGAAGTTTGAAGGGACATCGTCTGACGATTCCCGCTCCTCTTGAACATTTAAAGTCTCCCTTCATCAGAACGCAAAATAAGCAAGATAACTATAAAGTAATTTACTAAGGCTATGATATGTTAGCATTTTTGCATCTTTTCCCTGCCCACAAATATACTTTAGGCATGCTGCCTTATTTTGCATTGCCGCCCTGATACCACTCTCCTTTTGCCGTGGGCCGTTGCTACCTGCAGCCACATGACAGGCTGATAACTATGATTGACTGGTGGCATTGTTCTGCTTGGCAGCTGAAAACCAAAAGAATGACACATGGACGTTCCGATGTCCACATACATGTGTGGTTTTTGGCATTTTTCTTATATTTCTACTGTAGTTGAAAGCTTGATATTTTGACAACTAATAGAAAGGACATTCATCTTGTAAAAAACGTTATAATCTCAAAATCGGCCATGCAAAGGTTTTTGGTGTCTTATCTGTCCTTCAGTTTGTTCTAATGGTCGTGGTCCAATGATTTTTTGTTCATTTTTCAGGCAAAATCTCCAAAAATCTCCCAAATTGCCAAACCATGCATTTGCTTTGAAACTGCATCTAGAGACACTTCCGGAGAAGTCTAGAGCTTAATTGTGTAAAAAAGGTGGTACTGTGATTATTTTTTGCATTTCTTAAGAATTTTTGTGTGTTTTTACCTTTTTTGACAGTTTCTCCCAAATGGTAAGAAGTTGAATCCTCTTCAGAATTATTGGGAATGTACATGGACTTGATCTCCACCAAAATTGTTCAGAACATGGTGGTGGTTTCATTTTCTGATTTTTAATAAATTATCAAAATTCAGAAAAATTGATAAGGAGATATGTTCATGTTAGCAACAGTGATGATGATCTTTAACAAAGGTGACCCTGATATCATTTTAAGGTTCACAGGACCATTTTGGTTTGTGTATGTAAGGTCAGTTGACCAGGGGACTGTCACAGTCCTCTTCTATTAAGGATTTTTGAAGTGAACGTTTAATCTGATTTTGGGGTGAATTCCTAAAAGTTTTAATTTTCCAAAACCACTTGGCCAATTGCTTTAACGTTGCAAGGGGACAATTCTGGGTATCCCTGGACCTTTCTTTTCAACCGGTGGCACTGCAATTATTATTGGGAATTTTTGTCCGTTTCTGCTATTTTGGGCTTCTAAAAGCATCCCTTAGATTAAATCTTGAAACATACTGGAAATGTTCTTGTAGAAAGGTCAAACAAAGTTGTTCACTAGCTGCCACTCCTGTGGATCACTGTTCTTTGAACAATTTTTTCACTTCATATAGTTCTTTAAAATTCCTCAAATATTTTTTCCTTCAAGTGCCAACAACATAGCTGGTCACCAGTCAGTAATTTCTGTGTTAATTGGCACTGAAATCTTGTTGCACCTACCACAAACATGGCTCTTCAAATAACACAGAAGCCACAGGCCTGGAGATTTTACCCAGGATTCTTCTTCTTTCTATGGAAAGCGTTAAAACCCGGTGCCTTTGTTCTAACCTGCCCTGCAGCAGAGCACAGGCACTAGCCTTCCCAGTGCTGTCCCAGTCCCACCTTCATTCTCATAGCTGCCAGTTAGAACTCTAGAAACCATTCTTCTGTAAGTCTACGCCGACTTTCATCTCCACGGATCTTGTTGGATTTTGTTATTTTGCTCCAGGCTACCAGTCTTGAAAGATTTCCAATAAAGCCCAGGCCATTTCCTTTTAGGGTGTAATGATAGGAACCCACAGATGTCAATTGTGTTTAACCCCTGTTCCATCCAAAGCAGAATTTACACCTTATAAGCTGCTTTCCCAGTGTTGGTTGATTTGCTAAATATTCAAAACTGCAACATTTCCATAGCTGTAGGTTAGATACATGACTATAGTTTGAGCAGACTGCCACATATACTGTTGCCTAGGGTAAGGCATTTTATCATGACGCTTATAGAATTTTGTCGTGTTTATGGGATTTTGTCATGTTTTTGGAATTTTGTGGTGGTTATGGAATTTTGTCATGTGTATGAAATTTCATCATAATGTTTATAACATTCTGTCATGTATATGTAATTTTATCATGATGTTTGTGGAATTTTATCATGATGGTCATGGCATTAATCATGATGTTTATGGCTAAGACAAAGAGAAGTCTTTTAAAAATTTGAAATACGTTCATACTAGTCCAATTTTCTTATGCATGTATTTCAGGTGGAATTAGATAAAAATTGCATGTCCGTCACCAAAGTCCTGATGAAAGAGATGCTCCTTCAAACTGCCCCAATGCCCCTCTGTGCAAGAGGCTGCAGTTGCTCTAAAGGCAGCTGAGACATGATTGGGACAGGAGACCACTTACTGTGGTTGTTGTCAACTCCAAAAGGAATTAGTTAAAGATTGTTAACTGTAGAGCACTGAGCATTTACCATTCAAGTGCTGATTTAAGATTGATTCAACAGCTTTCCTTGGGGCACTTTGCACACAATGCGTGCAAAGTGCCCCAAGGAAAGCTGTTGACTAAGACTACCTTTTGCTTTAGAGTGGGCTTGCTGGTTTTTGAATGAAAGGTATCTTCATGAGGAATTTGAATCTTTTAACCATTGTATCTGTGACAGTAATGTGAAAACAACTATAGCAGTGACTACCACTTTAAGGGTTTACTGTAGAGCACTGAGTGTTAATATTTGGTCACTTCCATTTTATTGGTCACCGGGCATTGTCAGGAAAACCTCAACCCTAAAGTATTGCACATTTGATTTCCATTTCATGTCGGAAGATGTGGCATCTGCCATATGTCATTTGGGGCTCATTTGGCCTGACGCCACCTTCTGTCAACACATAGAATGAAATCAAGCTCATAGATTAACCATTAACATGGTCAGGGGTGTGGAAATTGCTCTCTCTATTTGCAGGACAGGACTTTCTAGACTTTCAATATTTGTTATCAGAAAGCTGGGCTCAAAATTAGCACATGCTTTCCACATGAGGAAAAGGCCTTAAGATCATATATTTTTTGCTTTGAAAGCTGGTTTTATTTCTTTCCCTTGCGGACTCTATAGTAATATAATTATGCATGCCTCGATCTCCATCAGAGGAGGTGCGTAAACATTCTTTCTAGGGGTACATTTGCTATACATCCAACTAGGAATACATGTACAAATAAAGGAAATTTCATCTATAGGTTTGCTGTTTTCCTAAGGAAGCTACAAAATAAAGGATATGATTCCCATCAACTACAGAGCACCATCAAAAATGTTCAGGCAACATGTTGTAATATTGAAGAAATACAAGTGTACAGAAACAGCTTTATTAGAAGAACTGCATTGACACTTAAGACTGAAGACCCACAGGACAGAGTAGATAGTCTTGTACATTATATTTTATATGTACCATATTTCGTTGGTGTGGGATCCATGTTTGTTAAAGTTTCCAGTGATGATATTTAACCCCTAAGGTGCTGATTTAAGACTTAAGAGTCAACAGCTTTTGCTTTAGACTAGGCTTGCTTGTGTTTGAATGAAATTTAAGGTATATATCTTCATGATGAATTTGAATCTTTTAACCATTATATGTTTTGCGGTAATGAAAAAATGCTATAACCGTGGTTAGCACTTTAAGGGTTAAAAGTTTGTGAAAAGGACTGCTAAGATACCAGTAAGATGAAGGAAGAATTTGTATCATAAGAGGATTTGTGTCTGGGCAAAACTGCGTCACAAGGTCAAACTTTGGTGTCATAGTGACATTTTTGAAAACCATAAGACATACTAATTGACATATTGGCTGATATAATGATAATGGTGAATCAATCCTTAAGGCCCTTCGATATTATTAAACAAGGTTTTTTTTTTGTTTGTTTTTTTTTTGTTTGTTTGTTTTTTTTTTTTTTTTTTTTGGTACTGTTAATTATGTGCCCTTCCTGCCAGAGGAGGGACGTATAGTAATCACTTTTTCCATACATGTGTGCGTGCGTCTGTCCATCTGTCCATCTGCTGTTTGTGTCCGGGCTGTAATTCTCTTGTCCTTCAATTTGGATTAATGAAACTTTACACAGAGGTGCATCTTGGTATGGGAGTGTTTCTTGTAACAAATGTAGGTCACTATAGTTCATGTAAATAGATAAGTGACATATCCTTATATTTACATTACGCTTCATTCTTTTTTTTTTTTTTTAATGTTCATGACAACATTCATTCCAATAGTCGTTCCAAAATGAGACCTGTGATTAGTAAGGTTATAAATGAGGTGAGGGCCAGGTGGGCATGGATCCAGCAATTGCTGATTTCTTTTTAATTTTGATCTTGTGTGACCTTGAAAGGTCAAACTGACATAGTGACACATATATTGGTACTGGTGGATCCCATACAGGCCCTTTTTGACCATTAAAAATGAATAGTACTTGTTGGGCTTCTTTCGGTGTTGTTAATTTTGATCTTGAGTGACCTTGATGTACCATACCATCAACTACATAATAGGTCTTGATTGTAGATAAGTGACCTTGACCTAATTCTCATGGTCACAGGGTCATGTACACTTAGGAAGGAAACTATTTTTGTATGAAATGTATTAAGTAAAGAAATATTGTGTGGTTGAGGTGGAGGGAAATCCATTCTGTGAGCACTGAAAGTGGTGACATGATATTCTGTGCCTATGATGCTATTGGCAGACTTTCACGGCATAAAGATTCTACAGCAGTCTTTTCAATATGGATTTAAAAAAAAAAGACTGAAAGGGATGGCATCCTTGCCTTTAAGCACAGTCTACAAAATATTGAATTCAGTGTCAAAACTTCCCATATCTTCCACAAGGCAACTTGTTTTTGTGTCACTTCAAACCACCAGCCAAGATTCTATGGTTACCAACACAACATAACAACAAGGGGGCATGTATCAAGGTGTCTGTGATTCTATTTTTAGCTCCCCTGACATGAATTTCTGTGTGCTTTTGCAGTTTTCAGCTTCTGCAAAATCATCACTCAGAGTGTGCTGAAACGTGGTGGAAATGTAGCTTGTGAAAAGGTCAAACAATTTTAAAGCTGTTTGCAGGGTGGATGCTCCTTATCCCTGATTATGCCCACCCCTCCTAAGGAAAATAGGGCATGTAGCAATTACTTTGTCCATGTGTGTGTGTGTGTGTGTGTGTGTGTGGACTGACAGTTTTCACACGATAATTCGAAAGTTTTTGCTGAGAGCTTTCATATTGCATATGCTTATAGTCCTGAATAAGGCCTGAGACATGTTTGTAGATGGGTGACCTTCACCCAATTTCCAAGGTCACAAAGCCATTTTTGTGAATTTGGTTTTCACGCAATAACTTATAAAAATTTGACTAGGGTTTTCACACTGCACATGCTCATAGTCTCGAATGAGGTCTCAGATGGGTTTGAAGAGAGAAGACCTTGACCCAATTCCAAGGTCATAGAGCCATTTTAGTGAGTTTTATTTTCACGCAATAACTTAAAAAATTTTGACATAGGCTCTTCAAATCACAGATGATTACAGTCCTACATAGGTTTTGGATGAGTTCAAAGATGGGTGACCTTGACACATTCCCAAGGTCAACAGAGCCATTTTAGTAAATTTGGGTTTCACATGATAGCTTGAAAAGTTTTTAACATAGGCCTGTCAAATTGCAGGTGATTACAGTCCTGCAAACAGTCTCAGACGAGTTTGAAGATTTATGTCCTTGACCAAAATCACAGGGTCACAGAGCCATTTTTAGGGAATTTAGTTTTGACAGAATAACTTGAAAAAGCTTTTTACATAGGGCTTTCATATTGCACATGCTCAGAGGCTAGGATAAGGTCTCACATAAGTTTGCCGTAGGGCTTTCATATTGCACATGTTGATAGTCCTGAATAAGGTCTCAGACAAGGTTGAACATAGGTGACCTTGATCATATGGCCAAGGTCACCGAGCCATTTTAGTGAATTTGGTTTTCACATGATAACTTGAAAAGTTTTATGATAGGGGGTTTCATATTGCATATGCTTATAGTCGTGCATAAGGTCTCAGATGAGTTTGAAGATGGTTCACTTTGACCTAATTTCCAAAGTCACAGAGCCATTTTTAGTGAATTTGGTTTTGACACGATGACTTAAAAAGTTTTTACATTGGGCTTTCATATTGCACATGCATTTGGTCCTGAATAAGGTCTCAGATGGATTCGAAGATGGGTGACCTGACCCAATTCCCAAGGTCACAGAACCATTTTATTGAATTTGGTTTCACTCAATAATTTGAAAAAGTTTTTTGCATAGGGCTTTCATGTTGCACATGCTTATAGTCCTGAATAAGGTCTTGGATGAATTGATAGATGGGTGGCTTTGACCCAAAACTCAAGGTCACAGGGCCTTTTTTTTGCGAATTTGGTTTTCACACTATAAGTTGAATTTTTTTTACATAGAGCTTTCATATTGCACATGCCTATTGTCCTGACTAAGGTCTCAGACTGGTTTGAAGATTTGTGGCCTTGACCCATTCCCAAGGTCACAGAGCCATTGTAGTGAATTCGGTTTTGACACAATAACTTGAAAAGTTTTGGACATTATAAGGCCTATCAAATTGCACATGATTACAGCCCTACATAAGGTCTCAGACAACTTCAAAGATGGGTGATCTTGACCCAGTTCCCAAAGTTATGGAGCCATTCTAGTGAATTTGCCTTTCACACCATAACTTGAAATGTTTTTTGCAAAGGGCTTGTATGTTGCACATGCTTATAGTCATGCATAAGGTCTCGGCTGAGTTTGAAGATGGCTGACCTTGTCCCAGTTCTCAAGATCACAGAGCCATTTTTGTGCATATGGATTTCATTCGATCAATTGAAAATTTTTTAACATGGACCTTTCTTATTGCACATGGTTTTAATCCTACATAAGGTCTGAGACAACTTTCAGTGCTGCCACTTTATACTTTTTTTCTAAAGTATGATGCTTTATTTTCACATTTTTACTTTTTTATACTTTATTTATACTTTTTTGGACAAATTTTTGAACTTTTGATTGGAATTCAGTTAGATATTAAGGGTAGTGTTTTGAGCATTCTCACAGTCTTTGTGACTGTCTTGTTAACAAGAATGATGAACGATCTTCCCACTGAGTGACAACCATGGGTGCATGTTTTGGTGTCAGTCATCATGAGGATCTGGAGCATGGTGCAGAAATACATGATGCATACACAAGGTCCTGGTTCCCATCAGACACAGGCAAAAATGCACTGGTAAGTGGAAAGACTCAGCATGGAAGTCTGTTCTTTGTTCATTACAAGCAAGTATAGTGTATGTATTGGGTGATTTTAGCTCAGCTGACTTGTCAGCTGTGCTTATATGGTGGTTAGGCATCTGTTGTCTGTCTGTAGATGTCTAAAATTCACATTTTGTCTTCTTCTCCAAAAACTACTGGCCAGATTTACCTCAAACTTGGTGGGGATGTACCTTGGGTGGGTTTTTACAAAGTTTGTTTTAATGGTTACGGTCCATAGATTTCTTACTTTTTATGAATGTTTTTGTTCTTTTTGGTGGCAAATCTAAAAAAAAGCTCCAAAATCACTTGGCCAATTGCTTTGAAATTGCTTAGGGAGACTTCTGGGGACCCTTAGACCTTAATTTGTTCAACAGGTGGGGCTGTGATTTTTCAAATATTTTTTATTATAAAAAAGTGTGTTTTCGCTATTTTCAACTTCTCCAAAACCGTCACTCAGATTGTGCTGGAACTTAGTGGAAATGTTCCTTTTAGAAGGGCCAAACAAAGTTGTTCACAAGGTGGTGAAGCTATGAATCCCTGATTTTTAATGAGTTTTTCAATACGGGTACATATTGGTTAAGGGGCCGTATGTAAAGCTCAGCATATCTAGCTTCGCGGTATCTTATTCTGCTCTTCTTTTTAAAATCTTACCGTTAGCCCCCTAAAACCATACATTTTCTTTACATATTAATCTATATTTTCATTATGTGAAGAATAAATCATCATTTTCTTGTTATTCGAGGAGATAGGTGATATGTTACAAAGGGGCCCACTTCAGAGGCTTTCCGGGCCTACAAACCATGATATTTAACATAAAATCTTCAAATTTGTTAGAATAAAACTTTGTTGTAATATCTTGGAAAGGTTTTCTTGTTTTTTCTTTAAAAGCAAAAGGACTATTTTTTTTTAAATTATAAAGAGGCACTGTTTCAAAATTCCACTCTGTGTACTTCACCATTGAAAAAAATTACAAAATATCTACAAACGCCACATACGGTTCCTCGGCAAGAATGTATATTTTCAAGAGCTTTTTACTTCATCAAAATCAGGAAAACCATTTACGAGCAATCTGTTGAAAACCTCTGGGAAGTCAGACAAACATTAGAATTTTGATAAAATGCAATTCAGGCCTAATTGGCTCTCTGGCAGCGGTAAACTGGCCATTGTGGAAAATTTACTCACTCTCCCTGGTTGATACTTGTCTTGTGAGAAGTACTCTTGTAATGCTATACTTGTCATGTGTTGTGATGAAAATATATCTTTTAAATTTAATTTAAACAAATTTATTTTCACTTGATTACCCAATAATTAAGAATATAACTAATCTAGGGGTTCTCCAGGTCTAAGGTTAAAAATGAATCTTTGAAGTTTTTCTAGGAGAAGATCACAAAGTTATGGTTTCCTTGCAGCTGGTTTCAGTTGCTAAAATAACAGATTAGGAGTGCGCATTGTTCTCTCCCTAGCCCACTGGCCCATTGTTGTCTCCAACCTATGAGCAGCTTGATCACTTCCCATTGCCCAGCAGACCCAAGTTTGAGTGACAGCTCATTTACATTGTGTTGTAAATACAAAACCATGTGGATGTTTGGCCAAAAACCATGATTTGTTTAGCTCCAAAATTCTCAGAAAAACTGACATGTTTCAAACTTAGCATTTGGCCATATTGTAGATTGGTACCTAATCTTTCCTATTCTGCCAAAAACAATTCTTGATTTTCTAAAATTTATACTGCAAAATAGCCTTACACTTTACAGACGGCCCCATAATGCATACAGTGCTATTGATTACTATGTAAGTGAATGGGGTTGCAATCACATTTCGACTTTTTATCTTAAACCACTCACCAGATTCACTTCAAACTTCATGGGGATGTACTTTTGGTGGGTCTCTGCTAACTTCGCTCAATTATGGTTGTGTTCCAGTGATTTTTGAATTTTTTATATTTTTGTGGGGGTTTATTGCCAAATCTTGAGGTCACTGGACAACTGACATGAAATTTACTGTTCACCTAATAACTTAAGATCTATTTTGAGGTAGAACCTTGATGTTGCACATGTAAATGTTTCCTTGTGAAGGTCATACATAGACAGTACGTACATGAGTGACCTTGACCTCATTTCTGTGGTCACACTGCGACATATATGTATATGAATTTTACTCTTCAGTGCTATAACTTGAGAACTACTTGAACTGGGACCTCGATATTGCACATGTTAGTGTTCTTGCATGTAGGTCAGACTTACTCAGTACGTGGGTGCCCTTGAGCCTATCCCAAGTTCACAGAGCCACAAGTGTGATGACTCTTTAGGTCAGCTGAGCATGGACTGTTCACACAGCCCTCTTGTTACAGTATAATTTTGCTGCAATACTTGTGAGTTGCTTCAGATTTATACTTATTTTTTTTCCCAAAAATTTATACTTTTCAAAAGTTAAATTGGATACTTTTTTTTTTTTTTTTGTAATTAGGCAGTGGCATCACTGCACTTTGAAATTGGATCACCTTGACCCATATCCCATGTTCACAGAGCCGGGGGATGGGTGGGTGGGTGGGGGGGATAGATCTAGCAATCTTTGATTGCATTTTATGGATTTTGATTTGACCCATCTCATATCACAGTTAAAATACATTGTTCAGTTGGTCTCTAATCATTATATATTTAATTGACGTAATGATTTGTTAGTGATAAAAGGTCCACAGAGACTGAAACAATCTAAATACAATGAAACCTGATGATAATGAACTTGGCTGTCTGACATATTCACTATAAAACAGATTTTGAGGGACATAAAGTCAAATTTGTTTGCTACATTGACTCATTTGTCTGACATATTCGGATATCCAACTCATTTTGCCGGGAACAAAAGGGTGTGCATGTAATGGGGTCTCCTTATAAAGTGTACGTCTCATCCTGAGTTTTAACCCTTTCCATCTTCTCCTGACTGTTAACCCTTTCCTTCTGGTCCTTAACTTTCATCCTTTCGTTAGTGTTAACCCTTTCCTGTAAGATTGAGTCAACAGCTTTCCTTGCCGTGGTGCAGGCGCAATGTGCCCGATCCATGCCAAGTACAGCTGTTGACCTGGGGTATGCTTCATTATTAATATCATCTATGATTCTCAGCAAAAGTGTTTGATGTTGGAGAGAAAACAATTTACATCTGGGTGCTTTGGGGTGATTTGAGTGGGAAAAGGTTAAAGAGAAATCACCGGTGTATTTTCCTAGCCAAACTGAAGAAAGAGTAACATGGTTAATGGTGGGGAAATTAACATTTCCTGCTTTTTGTGAGCATGCTATAACAATTTTGCATAATCTGCTTACTATTTATAACTTGAGTCCTCTGAAATATTAATGTCGAATGGATTTCATCTTGTTCTGTCTTTTTATAGTTCTGTTCTTCCTTGATTAAATTAGGAACGTTTATTAAAGGGCTTCCAATTATAAGTACATGTAGATAAAATTGTGTAGTTACCCAGTATATGTGAAAAGTATGTCAGTCGGTTTTTCCCTATAATAAATTCTCTGGACCAACAGAAAATGCAAGCAAATAACATGTTAAAGTATTGGGACATGAAACTCGTGCGTGTGTGTGTGCTCTTGTAAAAAAAAAAAACAAGAAAAAAGTGAAAGCAAAAAGATATTACTAAAGTGACAGGTTAAAAAATTGAAAACATAAAAGTGCAGTAAAGCCTGACTAAAGGTGAGCCTTGCCTGACTGATGTGTTCAGGTATTGTTTCAGTTTGTTATTAGTCCTGCTCCGTTACTTAAAAAGTGAAGTCAAGTAAATGCTGTACCATGTAACCAGTAAGTCTTGGGTTTATTTATTTATTTATTTATTTATTTATTTATTTATTTATTTATTTGTTTGTTTGTTTTTCCCACCTAGTGCAGTGTTTTTGTACCATTTGCATTTTTTAGCACATTTTTATTTCAACCACAGTGATTTACATCATTTACTCTGGCCTACATTGACTAATGATAATATGCATGGTAATGTACCCAAAATTAAAATAGTGGGAGTAGGACACAGATCACCAGTGGCAGCTTGTTCTGAAGATACAAGGTATATATGCTGTGCATAAATATACTCTTAATTGTCATGCTAGTTTTATATCTATACAATTACGCGAAACATAATAATTGCAGGATCTGTAATTAGCATTGCAGTATATTTTGGCTCTATGTAGGTTGAAGACAGTCATGCCATGGTCAAGCAGTTACTATTATGCATATATATATATATATATATACACACAGTGTATATATACGTATAGCTATATGATCTTTAAATTTCAGTGGGAAAGGAGGGAACATGTTTTGTGTGCATGTACATAATAAAATATTTTCATAAATAGAAAACCAGACCCCCCCCAAAAAAAAAAAACCAAAAAACAAAACAAAAAACAAACAAACAAGCAAGCAAACAAAACAAAACAAAAAAACAGAAAACAAAAACAAAAAAAACCCCCAAAAATGCCTTAAAATGTTTGAAGGAAAGTTATGATACCCAGAAAAACATGATAGAGGTTGATATTTTATGTCAGAATGCATCTCAGATTATCCTCAATGCCATATGTTTATTGGGAGAAGCCACATGCAGATGCCCAGCTCTTCTCATGGTTTCCTGAAAAACCTGGCGCTGCAAGCATGGTTAGACTATTGTTTTGTTGTATTTTTATCCCCCATGGCAGGGACCTTATGCTTGTGAGTCGGAGTCATGATTCATCTGTCTGCATTGAACAACTATTTTGTCAAATGGAAATATAAAGTTTGTTTTTTATTTCAATCCATTTCAGATATTAAGATCCACACAATTCTGAAAGTGTTTTCATTTTTGTGATCCCCCCTCCCCCCCCCCCCCCCCGAAAGTGTTTTGCACTTTTCATTCTTTCTGACTATCAGTTAATTTATGGGAGTGAAAGAGTGTAATTGGCAGAAGAAAAAGCAGCTGCTGCTGGAACACTTTAAAAAATGTATGAGAAAATCATTAAATTCCAGGGTCACTCTTGGCCTCTATGTGATTACTCTGCCGCCTGTAGGAGTCGGAGAATAAAGTCTTTTCAATTGAAGTGTGCCTAAACACAGTTGTGTAGGCTTTCTACGGCCCCTTGTGGATGGATCTATACCACAATCTATACACACCAAGCATCAATACACATCAAGCATCACCCATAACAGGTTCTTGTGACTGACAGCAGTGAAGGCTGACCGGGGACAGTGTTGCTCTGTTGTTGTCTATACTGGGCAGTCCATGAATACTGCCACCACAGAATTTGAGATTTTCTTTTTTGTGGAAGTATGTTTGTCTGAAACTGCTGTTGGTGGCATAGTCAGGAAAACTGATTACTGGTTCTCTTTCATCGTTAATTGAGTGGCGTCTGTCCTCCCCCTCCCTGGTCCAGAGCCAAGGAGACCCCACCTTCTTAAATCAATGTAGCTCTTAGAGTGTGCACTGACCGCAGTAACTTCATTGCCTAAGGAGACTGGCTCTCAAACTTCTGTCAACCCTCAAAGAGAAATTTTCACCAGTTGATTGAAAATGTCTGGCGGTCCATGTTGATGTCTGTTGTCAGCATGACGTGGATTAATATTTTATCCCAGCTACGAACAGTGTGCAAAATAACAACAGGCAGTCATTAGGGTACTGATAGCTTGTGCTGCAACATTGTACAGGAGATAACCTCCAGATACTTAGCACTGTATGCATTTTCTATCAGTTCTCTGATTTAGGGTTGTGGAGTTTGCTACAGGTGTTATTAGCCCTTTAAGGTTCGTATGGCACATACGCTGACATAAGATTGTACTGCACCTATTATACTGGGCAGATTCCGTAGCGCAACTGGAAGCTTCAGTCTGTCATTCTTATTTGGATATACCCACCACAAGGAAGTTGGCATTCACCACAGTATTAGACTCTATGTATGCAATACTGATAAAACCGGGCAAAATGGATCGGCCTTGTAATAATCACCATGATCCAGTGCAGGAGAAGGCATTCAACATGCTATCTGACGATGTAGAAACCAAGATTCTTACCACATCAAGGTATTTGTGTTTTGCTGTCTATATTGTATATCCATAGAAATGTTAGAAGTTTTTCAGTGTGAAGTCCGTTGTCAGTTCATCTGACAAAAATGTGTTGACTTTTAGACAAGCATATTGGTATTTGAACGAAAAGATAATGTCTTGTGCAGATTCCTGATAAGCAACCTTTCAAATTTAAACGTGTAAAATGGGTATGTGAGTCAACAGTCTAGGAGATTCTTTGTTATATTTCTGACTTACCTGATTTGGTTGTGATTAAGTGTAAGGGCTAGTAATTTATGTGGTAGTAAACTCAGTGTAGAAAACTGGAAGGAATGTGGACTTTCTAGAATAATGTTATGGGAAAATTTTTTCCATGCAATATACTCATAAGCTGTTGTGAGGTTAGGATTCTTTAAAATGAAATCCTTTTAAAATGTTTGTTATTGGTACATTTATCACAGGGAGATTGTACCGGTTCATTTCATGTGTAAACTGGCGTATTTGTCTGCTTGGTATTCTTGAAAATAGATTGATCGTGACATGCACATACGCAACAAAATATTTGCACTCAGGAGTCAACTCACACATTGCCCATTTGAAGTATCTGTTAATTGGCAATGACTAATTATCCAGACACTTTCATCAAGCACTTTCAGAGTTTTAGGTTTGACATTAATTTACAAAGCAGCTATAGCTGCATGGTTTTTTTTGTTTGTTTTTTTTTTTTGATCCTCTAAGTACCATTGCTAAACAGGAAGATTAAATAAAAAGGAATTGTATGTAAACGAGCTGTGGTCTGGTTAACCCTTTCAGTACCAAATTTTGGACTGAGTCAACAGCTTTCGTTGGCATGCATCGGCTGCAATGCACTCCGCGAAAAGCTGTTGACCTGGGGTATTTTGTCTGGAACTACAGGCACACTGGTACTGGAATGAAAGGTATTTTTACAGGGAATATGAATTGGAGACCCTAATGATAATTCAGACAAGTTCCACTTTAGTAAATCGACTTTAGATGTACTAGGCACTGAAAGAGTTAACATGTTTCTTAACACTTTCCAGTCTGAGTCCGCATATATGCGGACTCACACAGATTATAAAATATTTATATAACGATTTCATATTTTAATTCCTCATGGAAAGACGTTTCTTACGAATACCAACATGTCATATCTACCACTAGCGGGTAGTCAACAGCTTTCCTCGGGGCACTTTCCGCGCATTGCGCGGAAAGTGCCCCGAGGAAAGCTGTTGACTCAGACTGGAAAGTGTTAAAGGAGGAAAAATGCAGTGGTTTTTGCATTGCTTGGCAAATCCTGCTCCACCTTCAGGTCAATTACTGTGTAAACATTTTTTTTTTTTTTTTTTATTGTTGTACAAATATATATATAATGACCGGTCCCATGATGACAGCCTAGCATGTTGTCTCTTTCAGTGCTGACTATGACTTAAGTCCAACGACTTAACACAGACTGCTCTGAATTAAGATAAAGGTGCTAGATTCATGTTCCTTATAAAGAGACTTATCATTCAAGAACCAGCATGCCCGAAGTAACATAGAATGTAATAGTCCAGGTCAACAGCTTTTCTTGGCACACAGTGGGTGCAATGGGCCCAAAGCACACCGAGATAACCTGTTGACTCAGTGCCCAATGTGCCAGTGAAAGAGTCTATACTTCAGTACAGTGTCTGTAAGGGCATGATATTCTTTAGGACTGTTGTCTATAAATGTAAAGTTTCTGCCTATGGTTACCATCTAATACCCTAAAAAGTATATATTTTCTCACAGAAAACATAATATTGTTTGATTCTGGTACTGAATATACAATTTTATTATCACTATTGATTTTATTAAATTTTAATTAAAATTGTTAAAGTTAGCATAAAATTTAGATTTGCATTTTGTAACATGAAAATCAGATTTAGTTTATAGTGTCAAATGAAACTACACGTAATGCTCTCCAAAACCATATTTCATTTAAGGTTAAGGGCTTAGTTTTAATTTATTGCTGTTTATTTTATGTTTTAAAATTTAAACTTTAAACGTTCTGCATATTTTCAACTAAAACCGTTACCCAAAATTTTAGATATGGTTTTGGTGCTGGAAGTGTACTGGTTTTTTTTTTTTTTTCATTTTAGAAAATAATGTATTTCCATTTTTGATGTTTGTGCTGTGTTTCTGTTTTGTTTTGTTTTTCTGCAAAAACAGGCAAAATTAAAGTTTTTTGATTAAGTTATTAAAATATAATTTCATAACACTTACAGAGATTTCATAATCTTCAATAGCTGAATATAAATGTATACTTTTAGAAAATATATAGTTGATATGATTTCAAAAAAGGAATGGTGTATATGAGGACATGTTTGGAGCATTTTTTTTTTTTTTTTATATTTGGTGCAAAGTGGTTTAAAAGTGGACCATGCCCTTAAGACCAGTGACAGAAAATTAATCAATGGAAAACACTCAGACCAGTTTTGAATCACATGATTCTCATATGTGGCCTTTTGATAATAATTTGAAGAAAAATGGTGAGTGAGTGAGTGAGTGAGTGAGTGAGTGAGAGAGAGAGAGAGAGAGAGAGAGAGAGAGAGAGAGAGAGAGAGAGAGAGAGAGAGAGAGAGAGAGAGAGAGAGAGAGAGAGAGAGAGAGAGAGAGAGAGAGAGAGAGAGAGAGAGAGAGAGAGAGAGAGAGAGAGAGAGAGAGAGAGAGAGAGAGGAGAGAGAGAGAGAGAGAGAGAGAGAGAGAGAGAGAGAATTTTAATTTCTGGGTAAATAGATAAATGGGGAAAACTTCGAGAACCTGCTATGTCAACAAAAAACGTTTTTAAGGCTGAGCTTCTTTACCAATTAATGTCACAAAATGATTGAGTATCACATTAGAACATTCAATTTGTTGTGAAAATTAATTACAAGAGGGTTGGTTAATGTAACACAGCTGAGTGCCTCATACTCTAGGACAAATTACCTCAAAGTTGCACACCATGAGTGAGCATTTATTCATTTCTAAGTTAACACTCTCATAATCCTATCCATAGTGATTTCAGACTGAGTCAACAGCTTTTGCGGGGGGTGGAGTGATTTGGAACTTCACCACCCAACCTAGACGAGGGAAAGATGCTGATCTGGAGCATGTTATCATGATAGGCCCCATTTATAATTCTCATTCCAAGCGCTTTTCTTTACTGTTTAAATTTAATTCAGTCAATAACATGGAGGCAATATTAATTTGACAACCAGCTGATTTGGGTAGCTCTTTCAGTGCGAAGCACGACTAAAGACAATCTACTTAAATCAAACTACAACATATAGTCTGAATATCATAAGGATTCCAGAATCATATTCCTCATGAAAAGACCTTTTATTGAAGTACCAGCATGGCTATAGTTCCAGAGAGAATCCAAGGTCAATAGCTTTTTCTCGGCACACATTGGGCCCAATGCGCGCCGAGAAAAGCTGTTGACTCAGTCCAAAATTTGGCAATGAAAGAGTTAATTCAAGAGCAAAAAGAGTTCAGTGTACGGTCCAGGTATAGAGCAAACTAAAGCAGCATCTGCTTCCTTTGTATGTAATTCAGGACGTGTCTTACCTTGGTCAATTAATTCCTTAATATATTGGCTTCATTGTAACATCTTGCGCACACATATCGTGGAAAGTGTGTGTACCTCGGCACGATCATGTGAGCCTATTTTTGAGGAACTGTTTTGTTTTATTTTTATTTTTATTTTTTTTATACCTTGAAATTTGCCAGCAGTATGAGTAAAAAGTAAGGGTCAAGCACTTTATGATTTCAGCTAGCTTTAACTACTCATGATCGTGGACATTCGGTATCCCTTTCTGCCAGAGATAGATGTGACACATAATTTAATCATTCGAATGGGGACCTGAAAGCAACATTTAACCACATGCCTTTCACATAACATATATTCATATAATTAAGCCATGACTAGTGCGTAATGCTTTCAGCATGCCTCAAGATCAGGAAAGCCGTATCCCTGGGACTACAAAGGCCAAGTGGTGTATAGATTACAGATTTCATTCAAGCTTTGGCCTTTAGTTATGCTAATTAACCTGATGCAGTCATTTTCCTTGTTGGCTGGGCAGGACAGGAGCTGTCTCTTCATTGCTGTCATTCATCTGGTGACCAAGTAAAATGCATCATTCACTGGGACTCTGGTTATTATACACCTCATTGGTTCAACTGTTTATTAGGATTGGAAGGCCTCACATTGAATGAACTCTATCAGTGCCAACTGCCACTGAAGACAAACCACTTCAAACAAACTGCTCTGCAATGATACTAAGCGTGCTATATTCATGTTCCTTAAAAAAAAAAACCAAACCTTTCACTTAAGTCCTAGATTACCTGTAGTGACGTCAATTATAACGGACCAGGTCAACAGCTTACCTTCACGTGGTTTGGGCACATTGCGCCCAAAACATGCCGTGGAAAGCAGTTCACTCAGTCCAATATGTGGCAAAGAGAGAGTTAAAGACCCTTAGTCTGCATAAAATATACAGGTCTCTTTCTGAGTTTTAATTAGAAGTTGCCAGCATTTTCCTCAGCCAAATGGAAGAAACAGTAACATTTAGCTGATGGTATAAATATCCCCCCCCCCCCCCTTTTTGTGGGTATGCTCTTTGAGCACTTAAAAAAAAACCTGATGCCCATGTATACGTTGATGAGTAATTAATATAGTTACGACAAACTGTATCGAGTTTTAAATGTCAAACACATGTAGATGTGGCAGGTATGGAAATGCCAACTCCTACTCTTTTTGGGAAAACAACTCGCCAAATTTCCTGTTTGACCTTGGATCACAGTGGGTTGTGTTGAAATGGGCACAAGTTCTTCCAATGTGATGGTGGATTTGCACGGTGAAAACTCTTCCCAAATCTCATTTTCTTTCCAAGTTTTGCTTTTCTGACAATGACTTGCGTATGTACACTTTTTAATGACAAACTAATGTTGACATACCAGCATGTAAAAAAATGGATTTGAGCAATAATGACGTGATACAGACATATGTACGTGTAAGCTATTTGACAGACACATCTGGAGTTGCCATTTGAGGGTAATGGACTTGGTAATTAATGGATTTACTGTTGAATTTGATCCACTTGAACTGATCTGGAATGGGGAAACAGGAAAAAAGGTTAATGTCAAATGACTTGATTCCAGTAATGTGGATTTAAAGTGTTTCATGCAGTTTCCATAATCTTGTTGACACTTTCTGTTTGAAAACTCTGCTGACACATGCATGGCTCAGTATTGTACTGACTGTGGATAAGAGCAAAAAGAAATAATTAGAAAGAATTTGCTGTAAGGAAACAATGATTAATGACCATGCAGTATGGTATTGACCATGCTTCAGTTTTTGTGAAGGTCAGGGGAAAAAAATAATTAGCAGCATCAGGGAGTTTACGCAGCCTTTTTTTGGTTATAGTGGTCCTCTAACAAGACTGCCCTCTGCCAATATGAAAATACTGCTGTACCAAAAGGGACGGCCTGCCTTGCTTGGGGAAATAGAGAACAATTCGTTTGGGTTATGGCTATTTAAGAATTGAACTAGAGTCGATCGTTTCATGTTGCATTCATCGAGGGGCGTTTTCAATTTTTTGACAGGTGTTTTTTTATCATGTTGTGTCAACAATGTCCTTAAGCAATATCTGTCAAAAAGTAAAGATGCTGACCAAGGAATGCAATGGAAAGAAAGTTTAACCTTTATAATTACATTAACAATACATGTATGTCTATCAATATTAGAGGTAAAACAATCATTGATGTTTGATTCATACAAGATACTGACTTCTCATTCAGAAACCTCGTTTTTTTTTATCAGTACGATGAGCCAAGTAGGTGAGGCTATCTATCCCTGGCCTTGCATGCAAAAGCTATTGCATTCATCACAAGCTGAAGTCAGAGTTTTTGTTCTATTCTTTTGATGCCAACAAAAGTGGCAAATGTAAATATGACAAGTTTTATGTGTTAAAAATATTTATCGTGAGGCACATGGGTCAAATTGAACCTAAATTCAAAATAAAATGCATTAATTTTTATGCATATTTCCCCCCTTTTATTGTGCTAATAGAATTGAAGAGAAAAAAATTAAAGTGCAAAAACAGCTCCAGCACTGAGGGAGCTTGATGATTTGTGTGGCTGTAACATGTCACAGTGAACATGAAGGGATGGGTCCTATACAGACTGCTGTTATTGTAGTTTGCAAGCAAATTCAATTTCTCTGAATTGGTAGGGGGGGATTAGGGGGGTCCCTGCAGGTATGCTGGTATTTTGTCCTAGTACAGGGTGCGGAAAATAAGAAAATGCACAAATAATTTTTGGTGTGAAGGACATAAATTAAAAAGGGAGTCCAGTACGTAAGTACAGCAAATAAGAATGCCCAGTACACTAGTATGGAAAACCCCTTACAACCCCCTACCCCCCACCCACCCTGAATTCAGTTGGGAGGTGCCAGAGCAACTGTTTTTAAAACAGGAAGGGACTATTTTGGCATGACATAATGGGCTTATAAGAGGGAGGGCTGTTGGTGACAGGGGTTATGGGGGGGAGGGTACCACTATACAGCAAACACAGTTATCCCTGTCACCAGAGACCACACCTACTGTGACAAAAAAATTGTAATCTCAAAAGACAGGTCTCTCCTGACAGACTCGTAGATTAACATGGGAAGTATAGTTGTCCATCTCTTGCCTCTTTCCATGCCATCTGTGACTTAAGCTGAATTACTTAAGATGAGCAGCTCTCAATTATCATGAGGATGCTAGGTTGATATGCCTTGTGAAAAGACTGTTCCTTCAAGTAGCAGCATGCCTGTACTTCCTGACAATATGATGGTCCAGGTCAACAGCTTTCCCCAGTGGACTTTTGAGTGCATTGCACCCGAAGCATGCAGAGGAAAGCTGTTGATTCAATAAAAAATGTGGCATTTATATAATTAAGAGACCACTGCTAGGAGAGACCACCTGTCTTGACAGACCACCATTTGATCATCCCTAGGGGTGGTCTGTGAAGACAGGTTTCACTGTGTAGGACTTGGGAATTTGTAAAGCAGTCTCTCTTGCGAGGAGAGGGAGAGGGAGAGGAGAGGGAGAGGGAGAGGGAGAGGGAGAGGAGAGAGAGAGAGAGAGAGAGAGAGAGAGAGAGAGAGAGAGAGAGAGAGAGAGAGAGAGAGAGAGAGAGAGTATTTGGTGGAAAGTTAATTGCTTTAATCTATGGAGGGGCGGGACAAAGGGGCAGAGCATTTGACAAGGCTGCCTAGATGTTCTGGGCATGTTAACTTCTAAATTGGCCCCTGCTATGAGCATGAGGGCTAGGAATCAGTCAAGCTGTGTGCTACTATTTCCTCAACATGGCTAATCATGATAAATGACTGGTGGCCTAACTCCTTTACATACCTGTCAACATCCTCTGGCAATAAAAATTGTGATATTTTTTTCTCGGAGGGCGAAGATTTATGTTAAACAAAGAATAATGTTGAAGTAAATGGATTTTCATGGGGATATTGTCTAAAATAGACACAACTTCTATTGAGAAATCCAAAATTTACGGCCAAAACATGGGAGACTCCTACCGCAGTGGGAGACATGGCAGGTATGTCTTGGTGACTCACCAGGTTTCGAACTCTGTCAGTGCCACTTTTTGGACTGACTCAACAGCTTTCCTCGGCATGCTTTGGGTGCAAAGTGGCCAAAGCATTCTGAAGAAAGCTGTTGACCTGGGCTGGTCAATTCCCATCATATGCATCAAGTGACAGCTAATTAAGTCAGCAACTATCCATGACTTCATAAGTTTAGGAATTCCATTCTTTCACTTAAAACTGGATGTGCATCTCATGTCAACTGCATTATAAACTTGTTAAACTCTCGGTGTGTTTGTGAGAAATTTGGTGTTAGAAACACACCTGCAAAGATGGCTAGCTGATATGCATGGGGTATATATTGAGGAAAGCTACGAGCATGCCGTGAATTGAATGAAATTTGAATCTGGAATCATTTTGGTACAACAGAGAAACAGCACTTTTGTGATGATTAGCACATGTACCCTTGAACCCATGCAGGTCCTTGATTAGCACTAGGAGAGCCAACCAGAGACTGTAAAATTACATAAGTACATGGTTGATATGGCCACTGTGGACAGTAAGCCCAGCGGTATCACCACCCAGCATTAAATGAGATTTATGGTGATGATTATAGCCAACTTCAAGGCCAGGCAAGGTGAACATTCTGATGACCTATGACACAGACTTGAGCGCCCCCATGCAGCTTTAAGCAGCCCACGGGGTAACTGGTTTTTTACACTGTCATGAATAAGGCCTGGTGGTAATTAGCTTAATTAAGACAGCCCAGTAGGCAGTGGTTTAAGTGTTGCTGAGCTGCATGTTTAATGCCTTAACAGATTTAATTAACAGCATAATCTAAGGTGATTGATGGAAATTGAGCACAAAATCTTGAAACTTCTCCCAGGGGATCCCAGGGGCAGGGGCAGGATTTTGAACAGTAAAAAATCAGGTTTTGTCACTAAGTCGGTTTGTGTTTAACCCTTTTCTTGTTCATGGTAAACCCCTTCCTGCTCAGGTTAACCCTTTCCTGCTTATAGCTCATGGTTAACCCTTCCCTGCTCAGGTTAACCCTTTCCTGCTTTTGGTTCATGGTTAACCCTTTCCTGCTCAAATTGCCCGTTGAAGTGCCTGCATCCAACTTCTTGTCTTAAATTCTTTCACTTAAATTTCTGTTC
>OZ026626.1:54662874-54817874 GCA_964020975.1 Hermodice carunculata
TTATAATTGCAGGTTAAGCCCTGGTGTACACAGTTCTTAGTTCAAGATTCCATACTAAAATACTGAGAGAGAGAGAGAGAGAGAGAGAGAGAGAGAGAGAGAGAGAGAGAGAGAGAGAGAGAGAGAGAGAGAGAGAAGAGAGAGAGAGAGAGAGAGAGAGAGAGAGAGAGAGAGAGAGCAGAGAGAGAGAGAGAGAGAGGAGAGAGAGAGAGAGAGAGAGAGAGAGAGAGAGAGAGAGAGAGAGAGAGAGAGAGAGAGAGAGCATACATATCCTGAATGTGTCCTGCGATCACCTGCCTGGTGACCTCCAGCATGCCGCCTGATTGGATCTGAACAATCTTTTTACTAATATGATCTTGAGCAACCCACTAAAGGTTGCACATGTCATACATCCACTACCTGTTGGTGGTGGGGAGGGAGGGAGGGAGGGAGGAAGGGAGAGAGTTAATAGTCTTATTTTGCTTTGTGCCTGCTATTATAATTTTGATTTTATATACATGTAGGAATGAAGTGAAGTAGCTCTATTGGCTGAGGCTTCAGACTGGGCACAGTTATGTAAAGCGAATCTAGAAATGAGTTGTTATTGTTTGGTGGCAGATTGCGTCTAATGACTATGCTATTATGAAGTGAGTGAGTGTCTCATGTGTAGGGTTGACATTTTTTACAGTTTTACCTTGTCACCTCAAGTAATCAGGAAATGGATGTAGAGGATGCTTACTTCTGATGTGATGGGAGATTTTCACACCATTCAAAACAAACAAGATCACATGGAAAAATAAAGTGGAAAGCTGCACTTTGGTGATGTACGTCTGAAATATTGACAAAAATTCTCAAATCATGCGAGAATGCCCCCAAAATAATGCTTAGTGCTGCTGACTTGTCAGTCAGCTGAGCTTACAGAACACTTAGGTGTCTGGTCATCATGCCTGGTGGTACTTGCAGTGATTTAAAAAAAATATATACAGTAGTCCCTCTTTTGGGAGACCAACTGCCTTTTGTGACCATTTTCGCCGTGCAAAAGCACTTTCTAATGATATTTTACCTCATTTGGGAACCACCTTCAGAACATGACCACTGACCATTCCAAAATGACCCCAAAAGGCCACTTATCCATCCAGAAATTCCCCATTTCAGGTAAAAAAAAATCTAACCATCTTGGACGAGATTGGTAAAATAATTTGTTAAAAACCAGTTTACAAATCCAAAATATGTTTATAATACCAATAAATGAGTAAACACATGACTGCAAGATGGAATGAGGTGTAATAGTAAGTGTACATCAATTATATTTAAAGTTAAATTATGGATGGGAATTCAAAGTGATGGTTAACTGCCTGACCACTTGTTGGATGGCACTAGAGGTGGCCTTTCAAAAAAAAGGTCTAACGGGGGGAAGAGAGAGAGCTCTCAGTCAAACTCTATCATGTCTATAGTCATTTATTATTACTGCACTGTACTTTGCTATGCTGTGATATCTCTGGTCGTTGACTTTATATCATGCAACTTCACATGGACAAATCAGGACTAAAATGAAGGCAACAAAATATTGTGATGCCTGCTATGTAAGACCAGCCTTGCTGCCAACAAGGAATGATCTTACTGCAGGTAGTCTTAAAATGAAAGTAAATTAACTTAAGAAATGTAGCAAGATATGTTCCAAGAATGGTCTTAACTCTGTCATTGCCAATCACATCTATAGTCGATCTACTAATTAAGTAAAAGTAGTCTGAATTATCATTAGGATCTCAGATTCGTATTCCTTGTAAAAAGACCTTTCATTCCAATACCAACATGCACAATATGCCTGTAGTTTCAGAGAAAATATTCCAAGTCAACAGCTTTTCTTGGGGCGCATTGTGCCCAATGCTCCCCAAGAAAAGCTGTTGATTTAGTCAAAAATTAGGCACTTATAGAGTTAAAAGACCTGTGGTCACTCATGCAAGGTGCAACTGGAAAAGTAGGTCAAGCATTTGGGTCACAGTAATATGTATAGGCATCTCTGAGTGTATCAGTTTATTGCCTCATTTAACTCTTAAATTTTTTTGGTTACTTTTATAACTAAAAAGCAGGGGACAATTAAACGTACTCTTTCAAAACCGATTAGCATTTTGTCTTTTACAAGTGCAAAGTTGTTTTGCCATATGTTCAAATTCCTCAAAATGATTGGGAGTATCTAAATTGATTTTCATCAACAAATGGTTACATGAACCCTATTACCTTGAATCTGGAAAAGAAGAAAAAAATATTGTTGAAAGGAACAGGTGATGAACCATCGTATGATTATGTGCCAGGTAGATTTAATAGTGGAACTGTGGGAGAAATTGACTGTGTTCATTTGCATAAATATGGATATTTGCCTAACAAAAGCTTCAAAGGGATTTGATGTTATACAAATTAGTAAAATTATGCAGATGATCATCCTCAAGTGCTGCCCTCTGGGGTCCTAAAGGGTCCATTGGCATGAAGTAGACAGACCCTGTAACCCTTTCCCCTTGAATTATGACTGAATCGACAACTTTCCTTGGCATGTGATCTTGATAGGCCCCATCCACAGTCCTCAGTCAAATTGTTTTTCATTCCTTAGTTGGAGACACTGAAGCAGACGACATTTGACCGCCAGCTGATTTTTGGCCGGCTGAAGGGGGGAATTGGTTAACAGAGTGCCATAGCATTAATCTTTAGCTTTTATGCTTTCTAAAAATTTATGGCAATTTTTGAAGTGAATTTACACTGGTATATACAGAATCCTATCAGACAGTGCTAGGATCACTGATAACATAACGTACACCTAAGTTATGAAAAAATCTATGCATGCATGTCGCTTTATTTGACTTAAGATGTACACGGATAAAGGGAAATGAGTTTGTATGGTGGGACGCTAGGAGTGTGAAAGAGTTTCATCTAAATATACACTCTGTACACAAAAAATAGGAAAATTGATTTGCTTTGTATCAGTGAAAAGAAAACTATCAAAGGAATCGTGTGAATAGTAATGACAATTCAGCGGCAAAACATGAATGGCTCCTGGAGGTACGTCTAATGGCTCATGGGTTCAGGTTATGGCTTGCCCAAAATGTCAGGTATTCATTCTTAATCCTTTGGGGTCCAGAAATAGACGTGGAAGAGATTGTGGTCCTATGGATGGCCAAATTGAACATTTAGCGGTCTTGAGAGGAAGAACACCCAACTAGTATGGGAGCAATGAGACAATAAAGGTGTGAAGGAAGTCGAGTCCACAAGATAAAAAGCCAAGAGTATATCATCATTGATTGAACCAATTTACATTGCCAGGAACCTATCCAAAACAAATTCAGTGCAATATTAAAAAATGAACCATTCTGCACTACTCATAAAAATATTATTTGCCTCTATTTTGTACCCAGAAAAGGGACTGTTTTGCCATGAAAACGGTCCACGTCCTTCCATTCAGCAGAGACCAATAATCGTTTCGTATAGATCTGGTAGTAGTTGTTGGCACAAATTACCTTCATCAGCGGCGAAATGAGTTTGATTGTTCAAGTAATAACCGCAGTGATGGGCATTGGCTGAGACAGGGGTAGGTCTGGTAAGAACCACGTAATTAAGAGTCAGCAGATCCTTGTTAGCATTACTCTTGTCTTATGGATCCATTACATATTTAATAGTTCAATTAAGCTGGCAGTTCCCCCAGGAAATCTCCACTTTCTGCCTGCGAGCTCATCAAACCATTACCTGAATGATTTGTCTGCGATAGACAAACAACATCTTCACGCTGTCTCCCAGGGTCTACAGCTCTTTAGGTTCCAGACAGAGGAAGGCATCTTCTATCTGTTTTAGCAGAGAGTTCCACCAGTGGAGCATGACACCTGACTATTTTGTTGCTATGGAAACATCTTTTCTGAGGCAGCAATTTTCTAGCTATATTGATTTGGCTTAATCCCAACATAATCTCAACAAACACAACAAAAACCACGTCAAACTGAGCTCCTACAGAGAAAGGTTTGAAACGGAGCTCACATCTGGACCACCATCCCGCTTCACGTTTGACATATGATTTCTGGGTTTCTGAACATACCAACAATCTGCAACTCACCAGTTTATTCCAAAACTATTTTTTACAGGTATGTCACACTGATAATCCATAGAAAGCCATGTACAATGTTCCCTGGCAACAGGCAAATTGTCGTAAATGTCCCACAAGACCCGTTTTGTTTCTTCCCTGAAACACTTAAATGGAAATGCAAAATGAAATGGGTTCCTAGAACCAATAAACATCAGTATCTAGTGCAGTATTTTTCAATTATTCAAGATAATTGTCAGACTTCTTTATTTTGAAATGGATCCTGTCATAAACTAGGCCTCCAGCAGGGGTGTGGTGTTCAGTCCCTGGGAAGCTCCTAAATTTTAACAATTCCGTACCCTCTTGTCACATTTTAATTGCACCAGAAAGTCATATTTTCACTTTGTTCTGTAAAATCATCTTCAAATTTATGGCCCATTGAGGAGAAAAAGCAAGCTAACCTTACACACGCAAACTTAAATTAAAAACACAAAATTTTTATTAAATTTCAAATTAAATGCAGCCCAGTGTTCTCCTTTTTGTTTGAATTAATTTATTTGTTTATTTATTTATTCATTCATTCATTCATTCATTCATTCATTCATTCATTCATTCATTCATTTTGTATGTTTATTTATAATCTATTTTTCCATTTTTGGGGGGGGGCAGAGTTGGAGGCACCCTCATTCATTCATTCATTCATTCATTCATTCATTCATTCATTCATTCATTCATTCATTCATTCATTCATTTATTTATTCTATTTGTATTTTTATTTATAATCTATTTTTCTATTTTTTTGGGGGAGGGGGGAGAGTTTGAGGCACCCTCCACATCTCTTCCAGCATCTGTGTTTATAAATACATGTAACGCAAATATTTGTTGCTCATTAAAGTCTACATATGGTTACCACATAGTCAATGATTGTATGGCAAATATCATCTAATTAGTCTTCATGTCTGAATCATATTTGTGACTGCTCACCAAAGTAGCATAATGCAAATGTGTACAAGTGATTGGGTTAAATTTAAAAAAAAAAAAAAAGAATGCATGCTCATTGCAAAATAACTCGTTTTTCGGGAAAATATCATCCAACAGCATGCAGGGAGACCACATGGAAAAACAAACAGTAATCAATTTGCTGGGTCTCCATCCTGTATACTGCCCACACACATGTACAGTGGTCCCCCTCTTGTGAGGCCACCCCAAGTGCACCAGAATTGTGGCCTTACACGAGGGGTGGCCTTTCATAAAGGGGTTGATATAATGAAAAAGCCATCACTGCTGCACAGAAAATTTGCTCTTCCAAGGGGCCTTACAAGAGAGGGACCACTGTAAGAAAATAATATAATAATATAATAAACATTTTCTGACTAAATAAGCGACTTATTTAGTCAGAAAATGTACAATTGTTAATTATTTTTACATGTAGGAAAATATGCTGGTACCAGGTTTTGGGCAGAATGGCTCTGTTGAATGGTGTTAAGAGTATTAGCTTCATGACCCTATGTGAAAACCAAATGTTCCTGTTGTCCATCTCTGGTGGTACAACTCAGTGCAGTGTACATGCATGGGGCTGGTCCTGTACAGCTAACAGATGGCTAGAAATGGATTCAAGGACTTGTAAGGGTGCATGACCACCCTCAGTCTACAGGGATGGTCTTTTACACCAACAGGTTGTATTAACGCTTCCTATGCTACCCAGATGAAAAGTTGGGCTCTTTTGAATAATAATGGTACTACTACTACTACTACTACTACTACTACTACTACTACTACTACTACTACTACTACTACTACTACTACTACTACTACTACTACTACTACTACTACTACTACCACTACTACTACTATACTACTACTACTACTATTACTACTACTACTACTACTACTACTACTACTAGTGGTCTCTGTCTTGAAAGGTCACTCCAATGAGAGGCCACCTGGCATGAAAGACCAGATTTCACAGGTCCCCACAGCTATCTTTTCCATGTTATTTTACCTCTAATGAGAGGCCACCTGTCTTGAGAGACCACTGTTGGGCCTGCCTTCTGGGTGATTTCTCAAGACAAGAACCACTGCAGGTATTATTATGTGCCCACTTGAATCATAATGATAACAGGTGCAGATTCCTTGTAAAAAGGCCTTTCATTCAAGCACCAGCAAAGGTGGGTATCTATCTATCTATCTATCTATCTATCTCTGTCTGTCTGTCTGTCTGTCTGTCTATCTATCTATCGATAAACATACATGCATGTATAAATATATATATATATGTATTATATATATATATATGTATTATATATATATATATATATATATATATATATATATATATATATATATATATATATATATATATATATATATATATATATATATATATATATACATGTGTGTGTGTGTATACATGTGTGTGTTTATAAAGAAAGACATGATCTAGGTCAGCAGGATATCCTGGGCATGATATTACGATTTTATCACAGCTCTATAGATGGAGGTGCTATTAACATGGATAACTGTGTGCGTGGTGCCCAGATTGGAGGCAAATCTTTAGATTTCTCATAGAAAGCCTTTTCGCTGAGGTTATTACATAAGACCATTCAGGATAGCATGACCTAGGTCAGTAGCTTTCTTTGGCATGGCTCAGGTACAATGCACCCAACCCTTGATAGGGAAAGCTATTGACTCAGTTGTGCTGTGGGCAGGAATGGGTTAAAAAAGACTTTGAATAGCATTATGTATCACAAAACACTAGTTTGTATCCATGCATTGTATCATGAGGCAAAGTTTCCTATGCGATACAGATCAAGATTTTGATGAATGGGCCCCACCCTTATAGACTGGTCACATGACACAGGTGGTCATCCAGAGACAGGCACCTGCTTTCATTGATTTGCCAGCAGGTGCTTCAATTAAACCTTTTAAAGGGTCCACCCCATAGGGGAGACCCTTTATGTTATCTGGTTGTCCATCCGTCAGTCCAGATGCCTATCCAGATGTGGGCATTCTCATTACAGTGATATCTACAGAATGACTCAATGTATTTTGCTCAATTTTGGCAATTTGCTTACCTTACCTGGCAAGATGAACTGATTAGATTTTGGTGTCACCGTGACCTAATTTGAGCAAATGGCAGCCTAATAACATGCTTGTTAGAGCTCGCTACTGCAATATCTCCAGAATTCTCCAATGTATTTTGCTCAAATTTGGCAGTATGCTTATCTAGCATTCCAAGATAAACTGATTAGATTTTGGTGGTACCATGACCTAATTTGGGGAAATGGTGGACCCTTTGGTCAACGCTTGCATTGAAGGTGTGTCTAGTTTTTCTGTGAAATACATAATAATTTGTTTAACTCTTCTACAGCCAGATTTTGGACTGAGTCAGCAGCTTTCCTTGGTGCACTTTGGCCGCATTGTACCCAAAATGCGCCACGAAAAGCTGTTGGCCTGGACTATAATCTGCCGTGTAATACACATGCCAGTGTTAAAATGAAAGCTGTTTTTACAACGACCATGAATCTAGCACCTTTGCTGTAATTCAGAGCAGTTTGTTTTAAGCAGTTAGTCTTTCATCCCAGTCGGGACCGAAAGAGTTAAAAGCATGTTTTACTGTACAATAGAAAGCTATTCCCAAGGCACCCCCTCTCCATAGCCAGCCTTATAGAAGCTGCCAACAATTAAACAGGGTGGAAGTGAGGATAGGGGGTGAGAGTGAACAGGACCTGGCACAGCCAAGCATACAAAAAACTTTGTGCCGCTGCGTTATGGCCTCTCTTACGTCTATAATTACAAGCGTACTGTCAGAGAAACTACAGCATGTATATACCCCACTTGGCATTTTACACTAACCAGCAAGGAGCACGTACACGTACTGTAAGCTTGTATCAAGCATGAGGGCCTTACTGGAAATGTGTTGCAGCATGGTGCTGTCCAAGTGAGTTGAACTTCAAAACTTCCTATTTTGCAAGTTTGTATGATACAGTAGCAGATGTAGAGGATATTTCTGTGGATAAGCAGCTGTGTATACATGAACATGTATTAGCCGTGTGTGCAGTGCTACCCCATAGTTTGAGTTTTGCATGTATGAAGGAAAACTAAACATTGTACAGTAGTCCCCCTCTCATAAGGCCACCCCCATTACAGTAAAACCTCTGTAACTGAACACCTCCATATACCGAACATCCCCTTATACTGAACACCATTTCTCGGTCCCAAATATATACATTTGAATGTAAGCAAATCTCCCTGTACTAAAAGGCTTTTTTCCGCTCCCAGGGGTGTTCAGTATAAGGAGGTTTTACTGTACACCAAAAATGTGGCCTTGTATGAGAGGTGGTCTGTCTTGAGGCATAAAATATGAAAATGCTGTACTTGCTGCATGGAAAAGTGGCCTTTGTGGAGGAGGTGGCCTCTATTGAGAGGGGCCTTACAAAAGGATAACCACTGTACTGCAATAAAACCCCATTTGACAATAAGCACTAATCAATTAAGCAGTTAAAAAGAAATCAGGAAAATTAACACATTGCTAGTCAGGATCAGAGAGAAAAACTAGTATTATAAATGCAGATAAAACAGTTGTTCTACAGCTATAAATTTGCAGATAAAAAACTCATACTATATACGTAGGACCAACAATCTGCACATACATGAAACCCGTCTTGAAAGACCATCTTTGGGGCCGACCAAATTCTGATCTCTCAACACCAGGAAGTGTGTCATAGAAGATATTGACCACACAGAATCTCAAAAACGTCTATCAAGCAAGGTGGTCTCTCACTAGAGCAGTTTCTGAAGGACAGCTGCACGAACAATTTGAAGAACACAGTTTAAACACATAGGTATGTGTACCCGGAATCACCAGTCATCTCACATATACCTTTGGCAGGCAACGATGGTGGTCCCATACTGTACCACGGGAAAGAAGGCACTATACCCACTGGATGGCCACTGGCGGGGACATGGACGCTCAGTTTACCACCGCCCACATTGAAATTAACCCATTTCTGGTCAGAGTATGACTAAGTCAACAGCTTTCTTTAGTGCGGGTTGGGCACAGGGCAATCAGTCTGTGCCAAGGAAAGCTATTGACCTAAGGCATGCCATCATGAATGGTCTTACATACAAATCTCGACAGAATGTTTTCCATTGATGAGAAATTCAATTAAAAACGTTAAGGCAGATGACAATTTACATCAGGGCCCTTTCGGGCAATTTGAGTTAGAAATGGTTTTAAAAAGTTCTTGCACCATTCTCAGATGTGAGATGTGAACCTGCAGGGTGGTACCAGTAGCCCATAGTATAATTAACTCATTCCACCCTCATGACGCTTTTTTTCATTATGTGAAGTCAAATAAAATTTTTCCTGGGGTTTTACCCCACGAGAGTTTTTGTGGCAAAGATACTAGGCGACTGTTAGGGTCACCAGAGAGCTTTGAGTTGATACTGTGGGGACACAGACCATGCATACTCCTGTCATTGAGCAACCTGGATAGGCGCCAATCGGGGGTGGGGGGGGGGGTGCGGGAGGTTCGCTTAATCTGGCATCTTGGTTATTTCAGAAGCAGTGATAATCTTTCGTTTGAAATCTAAATTTGACATAATACTGTGGTGCTTTGTTCACATGAAGATGAGCACCATTTTGAAGCCGCGCAATGCATCTTGGGAAATTAATGCTCCAAAGTTGCGATCAGGTGAGTTTGTAGATTATGGAAATTTTAAATCACAAAAAGGAAAATTTGATTTCAATACCAAAGTGATTTCTGGCCATGCATTTTTCTGCATTGTTTAGACACACACATAGAAGAGAAGTAAACACAGGGCTGTCCAACTGGAGCATTGTAGCAAAATTTTGCTGCAAAGCTCTTCAAAATTGCTACAGATTTTCTCAAGAATAAGTGCTTCTTATGTAAGGAAATGGAAAAAATGCTACAAGGAAAGAAAATTTTGCTACAGATGTTTTCAGCTGGACAGCACTGAAACATATTGGAGTGAGCATAATCAAATGTACCCAAGTTTGCATATGGTCAATTTCAGTGTACTTGGCACCTGGTCTTATGCTGTTGTCTGTTGTTTGGCGCCTGGCTGACAGACACATAGTCAGCTTCTTGTGTGTATCTTAGCTGGCCAAATTAAGCCTTTGCCATGTGCTACTGAAAAAATGGGGGTATTTTGTTCTCAGAAAGCCACTTTGATCCTCATGTACTCGGTGGAGCCAAAGAGCCCAGATGAGGTGTTAGTCCATGCATGTGGATATGGCCTGTTGCTATGATCCAATGGGACCTTGATCCCTTCGGCAGCCTGAAGGCTCCTTTCTTTCTTTCTTTCTTTCTTTCTTTCTTTCTTTCTTTCTTTCTTTCTTTCTTTCTTTCTTTCTTTCTTTCTTTCTTTCTTTCTTTCTTTCTTTCTTTCTCTCTCTCTCTCTCTCTCTCTCTCTCTCTCTCTTTCTTTCTTTCTTTCTTTCTTCCTTCCTTCCTTTCTTTCTCCATCATCACCCTCATTATTGTCATCGTTGTTTTTATCATCATCTGAAAGTGTACTACTGCCACAGTTTGTGGCAAAGACAACCTACTAATGTGGCCAGACCTGACTGTTATATCTGTGTTCTTTCAGAACAACGCATGAGGTGTCTTGGTGGAAGAAGCGTACATCACTAGAGAAGGGGCTCATTGCACTCTTTCTTCTGGCCACTGCAGTTGCTATTGCTATGATAGTCGTGGTAGCTCTTGGGGCTCAATCACCTGGAAAAAAGGACTGCAGCACAGGTAACTACACGTCACATTGTCAGCTGACTGGCATACGATACTCACATTATCTTTTGTTTTCATTGCAGATTATTTCTTAAGAATCTAATGCTCAATTCTCTTTGCAACCCGCATGTCAAATTCTTACAGCTGTTAATAAAAGACACATTTTGGTCTTTAATGGGCCAACATGGACTTATATCTGGAGATTCTTGATTTTCGAATCAAGAATCTACTGATACTCATCCTTCCAACAACAGGAGGATGCAAAGGCACAGAGCATGTGCTAAAAAAAAAAAAAAGTGTTTTCTTGGCATTATGTTGCTCTACTAATCCCTTTGAAACCTATTTACCTGGCCTGGGGGCTCTGGATGAGTGATTACATTCACATGTTATTTACACTTCTTGTTTGTAAAGACAGAGTAAAATAACTGATTATATAAAGTGGTGAGTTGACATAGCAGGGCTGATATGTTTATGCAAGTGCCTACAAATACAGTGTGAAGACTGTTTATTACAAGGACATACATGTAGTCGCACAGACTTTTTCAAGTGACATTTAACACTGATTTTAATGTTTCCAATGCATATTTTTTTTTTCAATTGGTAGTTTTAATTTAGCTAGGAAATTACTGGTTAATAAAAGGAAGTTTATCAAGGATATTGTTTTTAATCTGTTCTAAATAAATGTCCTGTACAGCCCCCAAAAGAATATTACGCACATATACAATGTACTTGTATTTTACTATATGGCCCAGTGGGCTGACCCACCGCTAAGTGGGCACCTGTCTTAAGTGGGCACTTTTGCCCGGTCCCGAGGGTCCCCAGTAGTCATGCCTTTTGCTAGTTCTGTCTGGCTAATTATTCTCCTTTCATAAAATCATTTGGAATGTTTGGTATGCACCCCCACCCCCACCCCAAGGAGGGGCATATTGTAATCGCTTTGTCCATCCATCTCATCTGCTTTTTGTGTCTGGACTATAATTTGCTTGTCTTTCAACTTAGATTAATAAAACTTTACACACAGGTGCATCTGGACATGAGGGTGTGTCAGGTACCAAAAGTAGGTCACTAGGTGAAGTATCTGGGTCACAGTGATATATTCTTGTAAAATCGTGTCCGCTCTATAATTCCTTTACTATGTAGTTTAGATTAATGAAACTTTACACACAGATGTGTCTACACATACGGGTATGTCACATACCAAAAGTAGGACACTAGGTCAAGTATCTGGGTCAGGCTGATACAATCATGTAAAACTACATGACGCTTCATGTCCAGGCTATAATTCTTTTGTCCTTCAAGTGAAACTTTACACACACATGCATCTAAACATAAAAGTGTGTCATGAATGAAAAGTAGGTAGCTAGGTCAAGTATCTTGATTACAATGACTTATCCTTGTAAAATCATGTCTGGGCTGTTGTTCCTTTACTATTTAACTTAGTTTCATGACCTAAAGGTTTGTTACAAAACAAAAGTAGGTCACTAGGTCAAGTGTCTGCATCTCTACTATCCATACCTGGGCTATAATTTACTTGTCCTTCAACTTAGATAAATGAAACTTTACACACAGGTGCATCTAGACATAAAGGTGTGTCATCAACACAAAGTAGGGTACTAGGTCAAGTATCTGGGTCACAGTGACATATTCTTGTTAAATCATGTCCAGGCTGTAATTCCTTTACTGTTTAACTTAGATCAATTGAACTTTACAAACACATGCATCTACACACAAGGGTGTCTCATGTGCCCAAACTAGGCCACTAGGTCAAATATCTGGGTCACAGTAACATATCCTTACAAAATTATTATCCAGGCTATAATTCTTTTACTATTTGACTTCACACACACGCACACACACACATATATGTTGACCTAAAGGTGTGTCATAAAGCAAAAGTAGGTCACTAGGTCAAGTATCTTGGTCAGGGTGATACAATCATGTAAAACCACATTTCATTTCATGCCTGGGCTGTAATTCTGTTGTCCTTCAACGTAGAATCATCAAACTTTACACACCTGTGTATCTGGACACAGGAGTGTGTCATGCTTAAAAGTAGGTTGCTAGATCAAGTATGTGGGTCATGGTGATAGCCCATTTATATTGACTACAGTCATTCCCAAATGAGACCTGTGATTAACAAGGTTATGAATAAGGCGGGGGGGGGGGGGTGGATCAGACTTTTTCAGGCTATCACTGGGAAGGCACAACAGAAAGGTACCAGAAATTTTAATGAGAGATACATGTTGCACCATACATACATGGTATTATTTCAGTTTCCTATGTATCCCCAACAAAAATTTATTAACAACGATCAGTATTTTACATCACCCACTCAAGTGCTGGTCAACTTATACACACACTGATATAGATACTTCCCAGTATTAAAATGAGATGGAGGATGCACCTGGTATTAGCAGCGATTTGTCTAAAAAGGAATCACAATAGATGATTGGGATCTCCTTGGAAAAGAACACAGAGTGGTCTATTATCAGGTTTTTATCTAAAAAACATCACCATAATTACATCTTAGCGGTTGTAAAACAGGGGATTCAAGCTGTCTGTGGGAACAGTTGTCAAGTGACCATGACCTGTGCAGTTTCTTGTTGCAAGTAGAAAAACAAATGGAATTGCTTGTTTGTTGTAGAAACACTACAATTTAGCCCTTTCCCCGTTAAAGTAGCCAAAACTGGCTGGTGGTCAAATGGTTTCAGTGTTTTCAATTATTTCAAAATTAATGAAAAACAGTTTGAATGATAATTATAGATGAGGCCTGTAATCAAGATCATATCCCCTAGGTCAACAGCTTTCCTTGGCTTGGGTTGGGGACTAATGTCAATGAAAGCTGTTGACAGTCTTAACTCATAGGGGGGGGGGGAGGGTTGAAGTAATAAAGAAGTGGAAATCAAATAGAAGCAAAATAACCACCACTTTACAGATATTTTTTCCATCGCAAAAAGTAGCATTTGATCTAAGATTTCCTCTTTCCCACCAAGGTGGTACACCTGTTTGTGAATGTCTTATACACAGGTGGACATCTAGCTGCCTGTTGTAGAACTCCCAACTAGGCTGTGCCAGCCTTGACATCCAATCTAAAGGTGGCCAAGTGCATCACTCGCCTTTCTGTCAAGTTGCACAAACAAGATTTTAAGCGAGCAGTTGATTTCTCATCTGCGCCATAGAGTGCATTTAAGTACACCTCCATTCACGCCAACTCCCGTCGACAATATTCAGGTGGGGTGTTGGGAACTCATGTGTACATGAGATGTGACGATGAGGATTAGTCTCAACGGTCACTTCTTTGACTCATTCGACACTCGTCCCTTATTTTTATGTATGTATTCATGTATTTGCATAGACTTGAGTTCAAGATTCCGGCTTCAAATTCCTCATGAAAAGAGCTTTCCTTCAAGTACTAACCTGTCGAATGTCAGTGGTTTATGCAGTGCCTAACAAATCATACCTGACCTGCATGGCTTCCTAGGCAGTCTGTAGAAACGACTGACCAAGAGCTTTACCACCACAGTACAGAGGCAGTTAAGAGTTTGCCTCAGGGTGGATTCAGGGTCTTTATAAGCTGGTCAGCTAGCGGTGATATGCTCCTGGTAGAGACTGATATCCTCATCAGATTTGAAGCTTGACCGCATTTGCCGAAAAGGGGAGGGATCAATAGAGGTGAAAATAGCAAACAACAAGCTTAAATGTATGGCAACCTGAAAATAAAAGGGGAAAAAAGCAGGATTCACCATAAATATAAAGTGAAGGATTACTTTCTGAATGCTTCAAGTTCAATGAGCGGACTCTCTGTGTTCCATAATGCAGTCTCCACTAACGATTAACTTGCATCTGCAAACAGTAATGATGCTAAGCAGCGAGAAAAACTGTTTATCATCATGGCAGATTTTACTTGGTGATTGGCAATTTTACTTGAGTCCATAACAATTTATTTCCTTGACTGAATAAGTGACTTTGATGTGTGTTGTCTCAGCCTGGGCCTCAGGTACAGAGATGAGGGATCAGGATCTTAATTTGGTTTGGAGTAATTTGGACTTGCAGAAAGGCCGGCTGTGAGAGAACATCTAAGGACACTGCATAGTAGTGGCTCAACCCCGGGCAAGGGATAGGGAGCAGACAGCATGGCAATATGTACACATCCTTGTCTTCAAATAGCATCTCTAAAGGACACCAAAGGGGGTGTTAGATCACAGCTAGAGTAGTCCTGAATCACACCAACTTAAAGCACACTGAAGCTTGTTTTTAAAGCACGTCTTAAAGCACACCAAAGGTAGTCTTAACCCCTTCCCCCTTGAATTAAAATTGAGTCAACAACTTTTCTTGAGCATGAATAGGGCGAAGAACATGCAACCTAAGGCAACGAGAGCCATGGAGCTGGGCATGCTATTTAGATAGGTCTCATCTGACATCTACAATTCTCATTCAAACAATTTACAATTACTGTTGAAATTAGTCAAAAACATTGAAGCAGACAGTTGACCATCAGTCAGCGTTGACTGGTTAAAGGGGAAAAAGGTTACGGCACACTGAAAGGGGCCTTAAAGCCCAATTCAGCTGAGCACACATATAATTGTAAATTGTGACCTTTCCTATTACATACATTGGTTGGGGGTCTTCCCTCACATTTAAAAAATTAACTGAACATTACATATATGTATATGAACTGTCCAGACCTATTTTGAACTGTTACTTCTGATCAATTTTTGCTTTTGCTGTGAACTTCTCAAAATCGGAATCTTCTTTAATTTTTTTATTACAATGAATAGTTGTGTAAATTGGGTCAAGATTTGCATATTTGGTGCCAGTGTGTCTATGCAAGTGTATCTCCTTTGGTACAGATGCACCCAAAACTTCCACATCACGTTACAGTCCCTGTTCAATGTGGACACCAGTATATTGTCATATTCCCAGTTGGGTGCTCTTATGCTAATTAATCTGATATGGAGAGTCACATATGGTTTGTCACAATGGTCATAGCTTTTTAGCTCTGTGACCTAAGGTCACAGAGCTTATAGCATCACTCATGTCAGTCCGTTCGTCATTCTGTCCATCCGTAAACTTTTTGTTTGTGGGCATGATAACTTTAAAAGTTTTAATGTTAGCCCACTATAACTTTCAAGACTTACAGGGTGTATGAAAATCTAGGTTCCTTTCGATATTGCTGGTGCCACCTACGATATCGTGAATTATAGGGGTCAAAACATGAAAATCTTGTGAACACTCTAGCATCTTTAATTTGAGGTGGATCTTCACCAAATTTGTTGGGATTGGGCGGGAGGTCAAAGTCTAAATTACTAGTGATACTTGTGGCGACACCTATAATTTTATAGAAATTATAAGCTAAAATATATTTAAAGATATAAAATTCCATATTTGGAAGAGTAATTGGATTAGACGTGCCAAATTTATAGGATAGAACATGGCCATTACTTGAATGTTATGTTTTATCAGTGACCTTGACTATTATTGAGAGGTCACCATGCCTGTAGAGTTGAAAAGGTGATTTTTTAAGGGCATGGACATGAACAGCTTGGACATCAATGGCAAAGAGAATTGAGCCTCAGATCAAAATTGAGCAAGAATACATAAAACATAAAACTTGTCTTGATGACCTACTTTTTAGGTTACTGTGACCCTTTAAAATTGTCCCTCCACTGAAACTTAGTGGATATGTTCCTTGTAAAAGGATCAAACAAAGTTGTTTATTAGGTGGCATCACTGAGGATCACAGATTTTTAGCTCAACTGACTGACAAGTCAGCTGAGCTTTTGTGAGGGTCTGTCGTCCATCCGTCTGTCCATTGTCACTTTTCCTTGATAACTGCTCAGGGTCGACATTCTGTCACCCCCTTGGGGAATGCACATGTTATTTCTGTGTAGTCACACAGTCTTTAACTCCTTATTCAGGGTAGTGCTTTGTCTCCCAACTGTTCCTGACAAGGCTTGAAAAAAGACAAAACCGGTCAAACCACAGCACTGAAGTTCATGTTCTGACCTTTGCCTGGTCCAGTTCATCTTTCTACGAAATTTTGTTCAAGTGGTCACGCTCTGGTGATTTTTGGGGGGGTTATGAATTTTTTTTTTCTTTTTTGAGGCAAACCTTAAAAACTCTTTTACGAAACTGCTCACCCAATCCTGATATCACACAGCAACATTCCTTGGGACTCCTAGTTCTTAATTTGTTCACCAGATGGTGCTGCAATTTTTTCTAATATTTATTATTTTTTGAGTGTTTTTTATATTTTCAACTTCTCCAGAACCATCGCTCATATTAACCTGAAACTTGGTTGATATGTCCCTTATGGAAGGGTCAAAAAAAAGTTGTTCAGGAGGTGGCACAGGTGTGAATTTCTGATTTTTAACGATTTTTTAAATTCGGATACTGATCGATAAATGCACATTTCCGATTGCTTACTATGCTAATGCTAATTTTAACATTTTGGACACTTTCTCCAAAACCCTCATCCAGATTAACTTTTAACTTGGGGATAATGTACCTTGGGTGGGTTTCTACCAAGTTTGTTCAAATGTTCCTTCTACAGTGATTTTGGGATTTTTTATGAACTTTGTTCTTTTTTGGGCAAATAAAAATTGCAAGGGTAAATGTACATGTAAGCTGAGAACAGGACTGTCACAGTATTTTTGTTTGTCAAAGTCTTTAGAAATATTTTTTTATTAGAAACTAGTTTGCCAATTGCTTTAAAACTGCATGGGGACACTTTTGGATATGAGGGCAAGACTTGCACAGTACGTAGGCAATCTTGACCTCATTCCCAACATCAGAGAACCACTTACAGAATTTTACTTGTCAGTTGAGAATTTTATGAGCGAGGACTTTGATGCTGGCTGGCCTTGAGACATGAGTGACTGTTACTTCATTCCCAAGGTCACATGATTACTTTTATTGATTGTGCTTTTCACTTGATAATTTGAAAACTATTTGAGCTGGGACTTTGACAATTGAGCCCATACTTTGATATTTGTGGATGACAGTTTTCAAGAAATACGACCATGAACCAATTTTAGAGATCACAGGACCAGTGCCTTTTTGTGCATGCTAGGTCAGCTGAGCACTGAACTCTTACAGTCCTCTCATTCCAAAACTTGCTGATCTCTATGTTTCAGGAACTATTAGTCGGAGTAAGTCCATACAAACTTATGGTAGGAAATGAGTTTTTCATGCATTGTGCATTTTTGTTTGCACTTGCATTGCTCCATTGCCGTGTGCAGGATTGGTAAATGCAGTTTCTGTCAGTTGGAGAGATTTGATCTCAAAAAAGTCAATAAAGGAAGGGTTTCAGTTGGTATTTCGCAATTGAAGCAACATGGTCCTTTGCTCAACAGCAAAGACAGAAATTTAAAAAAAAAAGCAACAACAAAAATTGAAATTAAAATAAAGAAAAAAACTTATTACATCAGATAATATCTGAAAGTGCCAGTTGGTCATTCTTCAGACGTGATTTGCAGGGAGGGAGAAATTAAATGTACAGTGGTCCCCTTCTTATCAGGCCAACCTCAATGCATGAGAATTGTGGCCTTATAAAGGGGCAGCTTCTCTTGAGGGGGGTAAATATAATTAAAATGCCATCACTGCTGCACAGAGAAATGGCCTTTCTAGAGGGGTGGCCTTTCTTCAGAGGGGCCTTACAAGAGGGGGACTACAGTAAATGTTTTGAGTGTGTAAATAATAAAACTGAGCTACATGTATATTAAACTTTGGTGCACAAGCATAAATGTTGCCCACTTGTAGCAAATTGTAGCACAGAAAGTTCAATTATAGTTCTAGTTAGGGTTATTGACACCAGGAACATGAAAACAAAACACGGGAGTTATTGTATTGAGGAGAGCATGGTAATCCCTTGGTACAATGTAGCCATTTCATGCTGATGGTGCTTGCTTGCTGAAAGTTAACCACCTGCATCCCACATTTTGATTGAGACTAGATCATCAGCATTCTGCCATGTACATGTAGATTAGACACCAATGAAAGCTTTTGACCTGGCAATGGTGGTGAATAGCATGTGCATTTCTCATGTAAAATGACTTTGTGACTGAGAAACATAAAGTACAACTAGAACTGGCTGATTTTCCAACAGATAATCCAATGTCACTCTGTGCGCCCTTGTTTATAATCATATAAAACTTCAACCTCTTAAGTCAAATTCTTCTGGAGTTATCGTGTCTGCAATTATTTTAAAGTAGATACCCCTGTGACCTTGAAAAATAGGTCAAGGTCACCTCATCTGCAATCTCCATTTAGCTATTACCCAGATACATAATCATGCAATTTCAAACTGCTACCTTAAGTCTTTCTTGCTTTATCACTTCCGTAAGTTCAAGGAAGTGCTTGTGACCTTAAAAAATAGGTCAAGGTCAAATATCTACCATCACAAGGAAGGTTTTATAGAAGTTAATATAGAAACATAATAACACAAAATTTCAACCTCCTCAGTCAAATCCTTGTCGGCAATGATTTTTAAAGAGTGGTCATGTGACCGTGAAAATAGCTCAAGGTCAGCCATCTGCAATCCTCTACTAGTTTCTATTTTGGTACATAATCATGCAAAATTTCAACCTCCTAAGTCAAATCTTTGTTGACTGAGTTATCGTGTTCGCATCGATTTTAGATAAAATGCCCACCTGACCTTGAAAATATGTCAAGGTCACCAATTTGCAATCCCAAGCAAGGTCTTACATGGGAACATATTCACAAAAAAAAATTCCAACTTCCCAAGTCAAATCTTTCTTGAGTTATCACATTTGCAACAATGTGTTGAAGAAGAAGAGTTAGGGACACAAAAACAATGTCCCCCAATTGCATGGGGAGACAAAACTATAAGACAAACCCTGTGACTTCAATGTGGACACTTTAGGCTTATTTGAATCAGAAAGGGTTAACTGTGGCTTGTGTGAAATGTTTTCCTGTCATAGACGACAGATGGTAGGCTTTACATGTAGGAAAGCAAGAGGGCGTGACATGGAGCTGCCCTGCATAAATCAAAGACAGTTGTTCTGGCTTCTCATCCTTGTCTTTCTAATTGTGCTGATGCATTGAAATGAATAAGCTCCGTCCCAAGGAAAAAAACATATCTCTATGTTAATAGTAGCCCCTGCCCCCAAACCCCAAATTTAAAGTTGCAGTGTAAATTCAGAAAATGAAAATTTGTGAAAATTTGTGCTCTTTACCGTGTACGTCTGCCATGTTTATAGTACAAATTGCTTATCTTTGAGGCACCAAGTTTCTGTTAATTGTGGACGTAAAATGTCTCCCATTTCTATGTCATGCTTGTGGGACATTTCAACAGAAATATATTGGCTATTGTTGATAATATATAAATGTGACTAGGCATACATTGTATTGCTTCTTAGGTTTTTGTTCAATACAAAGTCTACATGCCGGGGTTAAAAAACTCCTCATAATTTTTTTTGAAAGAGATGCCAGGTGTAAGCATAGGGTTAACAGTGCAAGTTACATACAAACACACACACACACACACACACACACACACACACACACACACACACACACACACACACCCAGAGGAAGATTATTTCAAAAATTATATATATAAAGTGAAACCTCATTATAATAACACAATATGTTCCCTGCAAAATATGTCAGATACTTCAATGTCGTTATAATGAGGTCTCACTGTATAATATACATGCATAAACACACAAAAAAGTCTGCTCTCTTTGCAGGTATAGTAATACTATACCTTGATATTTGCTGATGTCTATCCTGATCAAGTCCTTTTCCATTGAAACCAATACATGTGCATGTCCAAATGCCATCTGACTTGCAGTGGCCCAAAATGGCTTGTAAATATTTGTCATATTAAAGGTATGATGTGGTATCGGCAAACTTTACTTTAAACTCATGTCATGTTAGGATGGTGGAGTTTCCAGCATATTCAAAATAGAAATTTGATTAATAATTGCCCATTCAGATCAAAGCAAGCCTAATTTATGCACCAACATGCCCAGTCTAACACTCTGTGTGGTCCTAGTGACATTGTTGCAAGCTGTTTAGGTGTATTTGACTCTGAATTAAAAACTTGATATTGTGTAGCCAGGTGAAGCAGGTCTGTGCACAGCCAAGGTGCCAGTGTGTTAATTGAGTCAATAGTTCCTAATTTTTACCTGTATCCTGCAAACTGTGGCATGTTTTGTCTCAAAATTTCATACTGTAAAACCTCTGTATGTGGGCACCTCTCCAAAGTGGGCACCTCTTTACAGTGGGCACTTTTCTTAGCTCCCGTTTCATTTTCCTATTGACTACATAATAAGGCCACCTCTCTAAAGTGGGCACGTCCCTAATCTGGGCATTGGGCACCCTAAACATGTACCAAACCCAAAATGGCCACCCCTCTGTAAAGTGGGCACCTCCCTAAAGTGTTCCGGTCCCAAGGGTGCCCACTTTACGGAGGTTTTACTGTACATTGTAAAATGAGCCTTTGTGAAGTTGTATGGTGTAGTTTTGCAGTTGCAGACGATCAGTGATCAAATTAAGACACAATGAAAAAGGTTTTCAATGAGTGGTAATACCAGTTTCCTAGAACGAACCAGAAATTGGATTTGTGAATCTTAATTCAGCTGAAAGTAGCACTTATAGTGCTCAGAAGCTAACGCCTTGGAGTTTGCTAAATGAAAATTATCAACAAGAGAATGGGATTGAATTTTGTGTGTTTGGCATAACTTGTTATGTAATCCCAATGGACAGGTCTTTTGAAAATGCTGCAACTATTTACACTTTTCATGGTGCTAGTATTTACATGTTTCATGCTTCAAGTATTTACACTTTTCATGCTGCAAGTATTTGCTTTTTTCATGCTTCAAGTATTTACATTTTTCATTGTGTAATACATCTTCACGTGCATTTGCAAAAGTTACACTGGTCGATGATGTTAATATCCTAATATCAAATTGTAGGGTTAGGAATTGGTGTGTTATGTTTGGGTGATGCATAATATTTTTCACACGAAAAACTTGCTTCTATAGTTAACCCTGTGGTTAATTCACTTATTTTATGAAAATATATAAAAATCAAAAGTCCTGATTTGAAGGGACACAGAATTTGGTATTGTTACTTTGACTGAGAGGGGGTGAACTTGATGGTTAATTCACTTCATAAAAATATTCTCAGTGACATGCCTGATTATTCTAAGAGGTACAAATTACTTGGAGTTACACAGAATTATTAGGTCCAAACTATATAGGTGGTTGCTCAACAGAGACCTCACATAAACTGGTGGTTCAATTACCATGGTCAAAGTTGGGTATGTTAGCAAAGTGTCTTATGTCCCCCAGATGGTGCACCTTTAGTTTCTGATGATCAGATGCATTTAACAACTGTTCAGGGCATGTTTTAACACCTTCCCATCTGGGTCCATCCATAACGCAGGCCACAAAATTATCCTTTGATGTCATGTCTTAACACAGACCCCTTCCTTGTTACCATGGCAAGAAGCAGGCTTCATTTTTATAAGGGATTGTTATTTGAGACTATAATAAATTGCAAACAGGCAATAGTATATTCCAAGAATGTAACATCAGACATATTTTATACAGTTTACTACAGTTTAGTTCGAAATTATTGTAGCTATAACATAATTTTAAGGAATTTTAATAAAAAATGAGTTTGTATGTTAACCCATTGCCATGTTGAAATTTAATATTTCATACCAGTGTAAAATAAAGGTACTAATATTCATTTTTTGATATTAAATAGTCATTTTGGTACATGATACTTACGGGTTTTTTTATCATAAAGAAAAATAAATATGGCTTCAATCTTTAGTATTTTATATAAAGATAATAAAAATCTCCAGACACAGACTACAAACCGATTGAAAAAGCCTTGGACTTGAAATTTTTAAGGGCATGGTGCACCGTAACAGCACTTTACACAGAAACCGTGAGTTCACTCTAAACATGTCCTTATATACACTACACTTCTTATTTGAGATCATATAAACTAAATATTTTCTAAACATATATATTTGGGTTGAGCAATTAAAAATAATGAAATCTCTGTCTTGTGTTAAGAAATTTAATTTTAATTGCTCAATTCAAAGAATTTAATTTTACCTGTGTTTTTTTTTTTGTTTTTGTTTTTTTTTTGCAAAAAAAAAAAAAAAAAAAAAAGCTCAAACACCAAAACTGGGAAACATTATTTTCTTATGGGTGATGAAACAGTACATTTGTAGCAGCAAAACAATATTTTAAATTGTGGATAAGGGTTTTAGGTCAAAATTTACAGGATGTTTAAATTGAAATTAAAATTTTAATCTTTAAAAAAAATTAAACAGCCATAACATTAAAACTGAGCCCTTTTTCAAAAATTCAAAATATGGTTCAGGAGAGTGTTATGTATTCTTTCACGTGACACTATCAACTAAAACTTATTTTTAATTTGTATAAATACTATTTTATGCAAAGTTTAAGAATTTAATTAAAATTTAATTAAATCAATTATTGCAATACATAAGTTTTATATTCAGTGCTAGAATCAAACTTGATGTTGTGTTTTCTTTTGGAAAATATGTATTTTTTAGGGTATTAGATGGTAACCATAGACAGAAATTAGTCATTTATGCAAGAGAGTCGTAAAGTGAACCACGCCCTTCACTCTTTCAGTGCCTACTGTGACTTAAGTTGAACTACTTAATGTCAGACTTCTCTGAATTATCATAAGGAAACTAGATCATATGCTTTGTCAAAAGACCTTTCATTTAAGTCCTAGCTTGCATATGGTCCCAGACACAATATGCTTGGTCAACAGCTTCCCTCAGTGTGCTTTGGGCACATTGCGATGTTGATTGAGTCCAAAATTTAGCACTGAAAGAGTTAATAACACCAGGATAGTTAACCACTTGAGACCAGTCCAGAATGCACTTAACGTTTGGGAAAGTTGTTGATTGTCGAATGTGGCTCTGAATAGCAGCAAAGAGAAACTGATGACATTTACGTCAGATGCTTGTAATTTTTCGCAGGCAGAAGTTGAATACTCAAACTTCAGCAAAAGGTGCTGTAGGGTTAATCCTTTTCCATACTATTAACTGTTTCGAGAAATGAATCTTTTCAACTTTGTCAGCATGTTTGCCTAGAAGATATTAGTTTAATGTTGTGTAAGTGTTGCAGGGCTTTTAATGTTCAGTCAATCAGAAGTCTCCAGATTTCCGACTGGATGCTGTCCCATTCTGCAGATTACAGCAGGTCTGTGCACTTAATGTTTACCATTAAAGTACAGTAATCCCTCCATTGAAAGACTCTCCCTAGGCTAGGGCCAAAAGATGTTGCATAAAACAGGTGATTTCCCGTCGGAGGTCAAATGCCATTGAAAAGATAGCCAGAGGGATCGACCTGATAAATGGGGTCTTCAAAGGGAGATGGTCTGCCATTGCATGGAGTGATTTGTCGAGGAAGCTAGGAACCACAGTATAATGGAGGAAAAAACTACAGTAATGTTGATGTAACTTAGCCTGAAAGATCTCATCAGGCAGAAGTGGGGACAGATCGATGCCGATATGTGCCCGGGTGACCACTGTGAGCTCTGGGATTGGGGACCACATGTTGTTGTTGTTGTTGTAAGGTAGTCCCTGTCAGGAGAGACCCCTGTCGTGAGAGACCACCCTCTCATGACAGACCACTTTTCAGAATCCCAAGTCCTATACTTCCCATGTTAATTTACCTGTCATGAAAGACCACCTGTCTCATAAGGCCACTTTTTTATCACTGTAGGGGTGGTCTCTGACGACAGGGACCACTGTAATGTACTTGATTTCTTTAATAAAAATTAGACAAATAGCCCAAGGCTAATGCAGGTCTTCTCCTCATGTATACACGTACATAAGTACATAGTTTGCCACAATCACATTGAAAACAGGAAAGAAAAAATTAAAATTAAAAAAAGAATACAGGAATATATACATTCAAGTGTATGTACATACAAGAGAAATGACCTTCAAAAACAGGCCCTAGCCGTCATCATTATCATTATCATCACCGTTGTCTTCTTGTGACCATGTGTATACATGTATACATGAAAAAGGAAATAGTTTAAATGTATCTGGATTTGGGATGTCCTGAAGGTTTTATGGATGGGTTGTCTAATAAGGACCAGCTGCTTGCTATTTACCCATCATGTCTTGATTTTCCTCTTAACTTTCTCAACATTTTGCAATAAAAAACACAGTGATTTGAAGCTGTGTTATACACCAATCCCTAATCTTGAGCTGCTTTCCAAATTTTAAAGGGTTGCCAACATCCAGAAAAATAAATAACTGAGTATTAAGGAGTGACCAAGTCGACCCCGCCCACTTCTCTTGGGGAATGGAAATAGAAAGGGTGAAATACCCCTTCCATGGAAAATTTTTGAAAAATTGGACCTTGAATGATGCAATCTAGTGCACCCTTATTTGAAACATTTACTTTCAAGAGGGTATTGCCAAAATTAGGCTTTTGTACCAGATTATAAGGCTCAAATTGAAATTACATAGATTTGGGGCTTTTAAGAAAATAATAACGTGTAACATAGATGGAACAAAAATAACATAAATCTCGTACAAAAGTCATAACACTGGCAACACTGATTTTTGGCCCAGAATCTAAATTATGTGAACCATCCTGTAGATCTACATGTAGGTACTCATTACAGTATATATAAAGACTGCTTTTCTTATCAAGGATATACTTCAAAGGACCAGGGACCTGTAAATAATGACTTTGTTCTTTTCCCTTGTGTTTACAGATATTAATTAATCTGATAAGAAAAGTCATTTTGCCAGCTAGGTGCCTGTGGGTTGCTGTGACTCCCCTCATAGATAATTAGCCCTTCAGGCGCTGATTTAAGACTGAGTCAACAGCTTTCCTTGGGACACTTTGAATGCAATGTGCACAAAGTGTCCCAGGGAAAGCTGTTGACTAAGACAACCTGTTGCTTTAGACCAGGCTTGCTGCTATATTAGTGAAAGGTATCCTCGTGAGGAATTTGAATCTTAACCATTATATGTTAAGGGGTAATGAGAAAACAACTATAGCCGTGATAAGCACTTTAAGGGTTAAAATGTACCCTTATTCATTTGGATTCTGGTCATTCGTTAACTGATTATCAGTGATATTAGGGTCCTACTGGGAATTCAGTGCTAAAAAGAAAATGCAAATTTCTTATCCCGACTTGTACTTAGGGAGGTCACCAACATGTGTTTTTGTAAAATCCTGTCATTTATAAGCTCCTTAAAAATCTTCTTCCATATTTGTGGCCACCTAATAAATTCAGCCTACAGTGAAACGTCCCTTACCAAATACCTCTATATACCGAACACCTCCTTTATGATACTGAACCCTTTTTCTCAGTCCCAATTGTATATTTTAATTATAAACAAAATCTCCCCATTCTGAACACCTCTCTATACGGAATGCTATTTGCCAGGTCCCACGGATGTTCAGCATTGCGGGGTTTCATTGTATTTGCAAGTAATTCATAGCTTGCTCTCACCCTGTAAAATTGTAGGTTGGATTCCTGGGTTTCATGAAGTACTTTAGTGTGGAGGCTTCATACATATACATGCACCTTGTATGTTGTAAATTTTGTTTCAGATGTCCTGTTGCTGATATTAAGTGGATGCAGCACCAAGACTTTGTGTTTAGTCATTGCCTGTTGCTAGGTGCATGGTTGCAATTAGCATGTGTTTCTGGGAGACACCGTCAAGAGGTACATTATAAGACGCCATTCCATCCAATTTGTGTCGAATGAACGAAAACAAGTTGTACGCACTGACCATTTAGGGTGTAATTAAAGTGATAGCGTGGAGCTATATGGAAGGTATTATGTCTGCTGCTCATTGATCTGTACAGGGAAACCTGATCTTGGGACCGCCTTCATATTGAGACCCTCTGTCTATTGCAGTCATCCCCGAGTAGATTCTTGGTATTTCACTGTGGTGTCTTGTCTGATGTGACATGTGGCTGTCATGGTAGCTTCCATTGCATTATGTAATGTAATCTAGTTTGTATTGTGTATTGAGGCCAAGCAAGCCATGTTTTGACAAAAGAGGTTTTAGCACATGTATCCTAGATGGACTTCAAACTTCAATAATTTCACCCCCTCATTCATATCGTGGCCTGTGTTGTGTGTGTGCATGACTCTTGGACACAATAACTTTGACAAAATTGAGCGATCAGGAAACCTGTATTGTAGAAGCATCTCATTCGAAGCTTGGCAAAGTTTAACATTCAGTGACCTTGACCTATTTTTAAGGTCACCAGGGGTCATCTCTGGCCAAGCAGGTCCTAAAGTCATTTACACCATTATATTTTAATAAAATGGCTTGATTTTGAATGTTAAATGAACACAGTGGAGATGGACAGTGAATAATAAATTTTTCACAATTGACACAATTATTGTGTATGTACATGATTGTATACCTCACCATTATCATATGTGTAAGGGTACAGTGGTGCCAGCCCGTCCAGGACAGCACGGCAGGAACAGTGTCTTGGGATAGCCGTTGAAGTACCTGGCCTAACTCTATCAACTACAATAAGGCTGAACCTGCTACTTGTGAATCCATGTAGCCACTACATGAATATACAGTAGTACCTCTCTTGGGAGACTACCCTTTGGGGACTCATTAAAGTGGTCTTTCAAGACAGGTGGTCTCTCATTAGAGGTACAATAAAAAAGAATAGGACTTGGGGTTTTACAAAACGGTATTTTAAGAGAGGGTGGTCTCTCTTTGGAGGGGTCTCTCAAATGAGGTGCCACTGTACATAGCAAAATCATGCCAATGAGGTGAGATGGGGGGGATCTGCTATTGAGCTCCTTAATATATGAGCTACATTGTAGAAGATGTACAGGAATCTTGGAGCTTCTATGTATGGCAGGTGCAAAGGTAATAGTCAAGGAACAGGCAGAACAGCTGTATAGCAGTTCAGGAAATGTTCACTGGGTGCACTAGAAATTCAAGCTAGGGCTTTCTACAAGGAGCAAAGACCCGGAAATATTTATTATGAGGCATGCATATATTTACAAGTATATTGCTACATCAGGCATAGAATTCAGCTGAAACTGTTGTTTGTATGCATCCTTGGTACAGCATATTGAGAGCAGTGTCTATTTTTTGTATCTAGTCCTGTGGCTATACCATGCTGCATCATGGACACAGTGACCACTAAACTCTCTGAGTATGCTGTCACTATATGCAACATACATGTGTAGACATAATGCATTTGGGACATGGATAGGAGCATTGATTCATGTTTGTGTATCTCAGATTGTCTGCTTTCAGGAACAGCATTGTAATGTTAATCAATATGTTGTAGCATACAGTAATACTTCATGGATCAATTATCATAAAAACGGCAACTCTTTAAGTAATTGCTCTTCAGAAAGTGGCAGTTAAATTAATGCAAAGTCTAACTATGTGCAGTTCTCTTATTCAAAATGGAGGAAATTGGTACAGGAAGAGGGTCTGAATTTTGTCATGTGACATATTCTTTACCTGCTAAATAGCAGCTAGAAAAACACGTACAACCTAACATTTTTTTTAGTCCTCTACCAAAGACTATACATAGGTTTGCATCTAGTGTTTCAGTTCATTCTTCAGGAAAACTTTTCCAGGCCATATTTGTTATACATGAACTGTAGTACCTACATGTACACCTACACAATTTTGTGTGCATGTGGGCACTTCATAGGGTAGAGGTGTATTGCACGCCAAAATAAGGTCACTGTGACCTTGACCTTTGACCCTGGCTCTCATCAAAGACGATGCTTGTGTGGGCCTTCATATAATACTTCAGAGATACCAAAATTATGTCACTGTGACTTTGACCTTTGACCCTGAACCTCATGGTAGAAAAATGCTTGTGTGGACAATATACTTCCCGGGCCATAATACTTGAGAGATATGGTGTGTATGCATCGTGGGATAGGAGTGTGTCTCGTACCAAAATTAGGTACTGAAACCATCATGTGTGCAAATCAAATTTCAACCCTTCAAAAGTTAATTTGTTTGACAAAATAGGCTGTGACCTAACCAAAGTCACACTGATTTGATTGCAAAAGTGTTGCAAACAGAATACTATACATGTCAAATTCAAGACCATGTCGGACCCTAAGCATTGAACTTGACCTTGTGCATGCATGACTCCCTCCCCCCCCCCTCCCATGCATGACAATTGACATGGAACCTGCATAGTACCATTCCAGTGCAAGGCCTCGTTCTCTCAAAACTACAGGGAGGGAATAGGTATAAACAAGTGCACTGTGGTAGATATTGGATCATAGGTTTACAATGCAGTATTATACTCTATAATATATTTTAACTGCTGACAGTACATGTAGTAGTTTCTGTTTAGAGTACGGTTAATGTGCAGTTCCCCTGACAAGTGTCTCGTTCGTCCTCAGTTTATAGAGTCCATCAATTCTCATTTGTTGCATATATTTACATCAACGTGACAGTTACATATAGTTCAAGATGATCTTTTATTAATGTTGCTGTAAGCTCACCTCTCAATACTCACACTTTGTATGGATGAACTGTTCAATCGGTGTGCCTATGCCATGATTAATTGGCTCAATTGCCCCCAGGTCTAGAAGTCCTCGGTGGATATTATTGACACATGCGTGCATACAGTGTATCTACCCAGTCAGTTAATTACACTCAGTTATTACCAACAATGACCTCTGCATTATGGCTATTTCAGCTTGTTTAATCTAGATGTATATATATTTTGTCAACAATCAACTTTTGATAAAATATTTCCTTGTCATTCTGTTGCTTGCAGACAATGGGGGAGGCTGTGGGGGACAGGAGTCTCAAGTCTGTCTCACGGAGCAGTGTGTCTCAACAGGTAAGTCCGCTATCTTTCCACAGTTTCATGGGGGCGGGCCCCTCTCATGTTACGCCCAGTGTTGGCTGTTTAGGCTTTGCAATAAGCAAGTCCCAAACAAACTGCCTTTAGGCATACCTTTGAGCTCACTCTTGGCAATAGAAATTCTGATTTTGCTGTTCGGTTTCATTGCATTCAAAGGAAGTCACATTTACAAGTCCACCATAGGAAGAGCTTTCACTTAAAGCCCAACTGAGTGTCACTACAAGCTTATCAAGTCTTAGGTCTTAACACCAGATTTTCAGGTCATAAGTCTTTATACACACTTGAGATGTCTTCAGTCCTAATGCCAGTTTAGCAGGTGTCAAGTTTTAACCCTTAAAGTGCTGATTTAACACTGAGTCAACAGCTTTCCTCAGGACACTTTGTTTGCAAAGTGTCCGGAGGAAAACTGTTGACTAAGACTCCTTTTTGCTTTAGACTAGGCTTGCTGGCATTTGAATGAAAGATATCTTCATGAGGAACTGAAATCTTTTAAACACTATACGTTTAATGGTAATGAGAAAAGGACTAGAGCCTTGATTAGCATTTTAAGGGTTAATACTGGCATGTGAAGTTTTAAGTTTTAATTGCAACATGTCAGGTCATAAGATTATGTCCAGCGAGGAAAACTGACTTCACTTTTGGGCCAGCTGACAGACAAACATGCATCTCTGACCTAAAAAACCTGTATACTCAATTGACAGCAAGTTTTGCAGAATTGGTCTGCACTAAATATGGAATATAAAGTTCAGAGTTGTATAAACACAAATGTTCGGGGTAAAAATGTGTCTTTTGTAACATTTGGATATTTCTGGAAAAATATTCATGTTAAAATGGTCAAATTTGTGCCATTGTAAGCTCAAACATTTATCTGCAAAAGGTATCAGGGATTTTTCATAACTGTATCTGTTTGTTTACAATGTTGCTAGAAAATGGGAAAGTGGTTGTTATTGTGACATTGATAAAGTTTATGGGACCCCTGATTTTTTATATGCATTTAAAAAAGAACTAATCATTTCTTAGAAAATGTCAGATACGGTTTTGCTCTGGATAATTTTTAGAGTAAAACAGTTCTTATTTGGTTAAAATCAGAATTTGGTTCAGAAATATCCATGTGAAATGAACATTTTGGTCAGGAAATCATTTGCAAAAGAAATACCGTGTAATTATAATAATAATGACAAAAAGCATCATCATCATCATCATCATCATCATCATCATCATCATCATCATCATCATCATCATCATCATCATCATCATCAGTAGCAGCAGCAGCAGCATCATCATCATCAGCAGCAGCAGCAGCAGCAGCATCATCATCATCATCATCATGCTGCAGTTGACCACATGTCAAAACTTTTGATGATTTTAAGCTCGAGAGAATTAAATTTGTGATTTGGCCCAGCCTGAGATACATGAAAGCAGAGGTCAAAAGTCATTGGTAGGTCACTGTCAGGTCACCAACTGCAATGGCCAATAAAAAAGCACCTGTGTCACAGGGCTGTGACTGGAAAAAATAAAGCCCAGTAACCTTTCGCTGTTTTTGCAACCTAGTTAGGACCACCACCACCACCCACCCCCCCAAAAAAAAGTTTATTCTTGAGGTTATACTAGGAGGTTATTACACTGAAACCTCCTTAAAATGATGCCCTGTCACCATCTCTTCGCTGCAAAGTAAAATATGTCCGATGTCTGAGTAAGACGGATAAATGAATCAAAAAGGAAAGAAATTTTATTTCCATGTCTCTAAAAACTTCTTTCGTTAAGTAAAGATGTCAGATATTTGAGGGTCATAATAATAAGGTTCCACTGTTGGGGAATTGGACCCACTCATTCACTGTATCAGACTTTAGCTGTGTCAGGACTTCCAAGTCCTGTATGTGTGTACAGTGAATCCTGTTTTGAGAGACCACTGTGATGAAAGACCACCTGCCTTTTCAGACCATGTTTACTATGTCCCTTTTGCTGTCTTTCCCATATTATTTTACCTCTATTGAGAGACTACCTGCCTTATGTGACCACTTTTTGGCTTGCCCGAGGGGTGGTCTCTCAAAACAGGTTTCACTGTATATTAATTAGTGATGGCCTTGTGGGGCCTGTCACAGGCCCCGGGTACAATGCTCTTCAGGCCAAAATGCATGGTCCACTGAAGTGAATCAAAGTTACATAATTATTTGGTCTTACTCAAGGATGTTTCTTAGTCTAAAAGGGGAAAAAATTCTTGCTGAATTAAGTACTGGTGCTTCTTGTCAGGCAAATCCTGTACATTTAACTCACAGTACCAGATTTTAGACTGAGTCAATAACTTTCCTCATGTTTTGCAGAAAGCTGTTGACCTGGGGCATTGTTTTTCGTATTTGTTTCTGGAAGTGCAGGCATGCTGGAATTTGCATGAACGATCTTCGTTATAAGCAAATGGCATCAAGACTGCATGGTTACAATTCATACAGGCACACTGTGTACTAATCAGCACGCAGACATCTGATCTGCCTTGCCTAAAGGGCAAAATGCATTCAGTTTTTCCGTGTTGTGTCTGCCTACTGCTAGCATTGTGATGTGTTTCAATGTATTGACCGTCATATGTCACAACGTAAAGATTCAGCAGTAAGGTGTGGTTATAAATACAGGCGTACATGTAATTCAGTGGACCACAGGGCTTCACATTTGAGGAGTGTGATTTTTCACTCGCCTTAAAACCTCACATAAATTACTCTGGTGAGCTCCTAAAAGCACTCCTCAATCTTCATTCAAGTAATGTGAATATAGCAATAGCTCACCTAGAATAATTTTAGGGGAGCTTTTTTTCAGCTCACCAACAATTTTTAGATGTGAAGGCCTGGGACCAGAGTCTGCATGTGTCCTCGTAGCTGAACTCTTTGAGTGCCTCATTTTTGACTGAGTCAACAGCTTTCCTGGAAGTGTTTTGGGCACAATGCACTCGGAGCATGCTGAGGCAGACTGTTGACCTGGACTATTATACTCTATGTAACTTCAAACTACTGGTACTTGAACGAAAGGACTTTTTACAAGGAATATAAATCTAGTACCCTTAATAATAATTCAGAGGAGTTCATGTTAAGTAGTAAAACTTGAGTCATAGTTGGCAGTAAAAGGGTTAAACCTGTTGTTGAAGTCATTTTCTTGCCCAAGAAACTCAGGACAGAAGTCGAGTCACCAGTGCTGTGGCCATATTCTCAAAGAATTTAATCTGACCCTGAATTTAATCCTAAAATTAAAATCAATGTGCCTTAGGTATTGAACTAACTCACTGTTGATTCAATGTTTGAGCAAAACTTCCAGGAATAACTGATCTTTGTTCTTGGCTGTAACATGACCTTTGGGATTAAAGTTTCCATTTTATAAAATTAATCTTAATTTGATCTGAATTTAACCTTGGAGCAAAAGATTAAATACTAGATTATAAGATTAATTTTATAAAATGGAATTGTTGATCCTCAAGTTCATATCACAGCAAAGAGCATAAACTGGATAATCCTTAAAATTTTGATCAAACATTAAGCCAAGGATAAAGTACATGTACATGTAGTTAAGGGCCCAAAGAATTATCAATTTGATTTGAGGTTTAAATTCATGATCAGATAAAACTCTTTGTGAATATGACCACTGGTAATCTACCCACCGTGCGAGATAGACATGATAAAACAGTAAGTACATGTACTTGGTAAAACCATGGGCTTGATACCAAAATAGTACACATTCCTGGTACAAAGGGATAAAAAAAATTTGAAATTCGTGAATGTACCATAACATGTAGCTGAAATCAAAAATGTTTTTGTTTACAGCATCACGGATACTTGAAGCCATGGATCAGACAGTGGACCCCTGCGAGGACTTCTTTGAGTTTGCTTGTGGAACATGGAATAAGCAAAATGTTATACCAGATGATCGTTCCAGTTATAATACATTTGGAAAGTTACGTGATGAATTACAGGTGACACTTAAAGGTATGCATTAATTCCTATATTGTGAGTCTGTCTGTCTGTCTGTCTGTCTGTCTGTCTGTCTGTCTGTCTGTCTGTCTGTCTGTCTGTCTCTCTCTCTCTCCTCTCTCTCTCTCTCTCTCTCTCTCTCTCTCTCTCTCTCTCTCTCTCTCTCTCTCTCTCTCCCTCTCTCTCAATACTGTTGTGCCCCTCTTGTGTAAGGCTCCCCTGATGACAGGCCACCCCTCTACAGTGGCCACTTCTCCATCCATCAAGTATGGTATTTTCGTGTTATTTTTCCCCTTAAGAGAGGCCAGCCCTCTCATTAGGCCACATTTTTGGTGCACTTGGGTGGCCTTATGATAGATGCAGATGTTACAATTGCTGAGCCATCCAGACCTAACTTTCAAAGATCCAGTTTCTTTCAAAATTTATAGCGGTGCCATCATGTTTCTGTCTTCTCTTAGGTAAGTGACACATGCAGTGTGTGAATACGGTCTGGTAATTGCACCGGCAATCCAGAACCAATCACGTGTTTGCATATATTATGATAATTATGTAAATCCTGTGCCATTCTATGTTGCTGACTGGGTGAAAGTGCCAAATAGCAAAGATGTGTGCTTGGCAGAAAGATTTCATTATGAATATTACTGGTACACCAAGTTAGATTAAAATGACCATGCTTGGCTTATAGTGTAACTTAAAGATTATCTGTGTGTGTATATATATATATATATATATATATATATATATATATATATATATATATATATGTGTGTGTGTGTGTGTGTGTGTGTGTGTGTGTGTATGTGTATACATATACATGTATTAGGACAAATGAGATCAATTCATTTCAAATTGTGTCTGTAAAAAACAGATATCATATGAAGGATCCCTGCAAGGAACATTACCTGGGCCTGTCATCTGAATATAAGATTGTTTACATTTTCAACTGAAAGGAAAAGGACAAATATGAGTGGGATCCAGCTTATTTGATGTACATTGAAGCAGACCAATATGGAGTCCTCCCTGCTTCTCCTCTAGGCTAGGAATAGCTTAGTTCAGAGACCCAATAGACAGGAACATGACGTGTGTCAACCCCAGCAGAGTAAAGACCATGCCTCAGTCACATATGTGGGTTGCATTGATTTTGGTTTCACATGCAGCCCAAGCCTAAAATTTTAGTGGGAAATCATTGCATGTAAATTTCTCAAAATGGTCATAACTTAAGACAATTTTGGTCAGACTCACATCAAACATGGTGAGGTGTACCTTAGATGAGTTTCTATTCTGTACAAAGATCACAGTCCTCAGAATTTTGAATGACTGGTAAGGGTACAAGTACGTGCTAGCATTGTTACATATTAGGAATAGCAGCAAATCTGACATACACGAACTGACATATATCTTGGCATTGGCGCATCCTACGCCCATGCTTATGTTTAAACGCTTATAGGAAAGTACATTTGGGGTTTCCTTTGGTCTTTTTAACTTTGACGTTGAGTGATCTTTAAAGGTCAAACTGACGTGCGGGATTTATATCTCGGTGATGGTGGATCCAGGGTCACTATTAAACACTAGTTGGAAAATACATATTGTGTTTCTTTGCAGTGTGGATAATTTTGACCCTGAATAATCTTTAAAGGTCAAACTGACCTTTGTATTGTGTGTGTGTGTGTGTGTGTGTGTGTGTGTGTGTGTGTGTGTGTGTGTGTGTGTGTGTGTGTGTGTATTTGGCTGTCACCTTTATGTGAAAACCTTGAAAACTCTTTTTCTCTAAGCCGCTTGGCTTCCATATTGTCTGCCAAGTGACATGCTGCAGTGTGACTGGCCAGACAATGCAAAACTTGCCATTATGTTGATGGAAATTCATGGTACCAGATTGACTACCTGTATTCTGATTGGCTGAAAGTCTGTGTGGTACCCAGATGTGATTGGTTGTCTAACTATGATGCCAAATCACACTTTCTCTATATGCTTATTAAAATGCATGGCACCAGATTGCACACCTGAATTCTGATTGGTTGAAAGTCTGTATGGTACTCAGATGTTGATTGTTTCTTCATTCCTGTTACCAGTGAACAACTGTGTCAGATATCCTCATCTAAAGTGAAGTCAATACAAAATGTATTAATTTGGCCATGTTATGCATGCCTGAAAAAAGTCTGTCTAGTACCCTGCTGTAAAGTGCTCTGTTAACTGGTCTACCCCACCAGTATTTACATTATGTGGGTGAGCAAGAACAGATGCATGCCTTCATTTGTAGTGATTTCAGTGTAAGAGGAGAGGCTCATAAATGTGTCAAGCAGCACTTTTGAAACCTAAAAATAAAAAAATATATACAGGGGTGTGACCATAGTTGCATGTATGGTACGTGGAGGCTTGATAAACTGTGCGGGCTGAGCTGGCTATGAAGCTGGCATTGTGCTTACATATGTTGACAGTCAGTTTAAGAAATAGCCCCGCTGTTTTGTTAAATATTACATGCAGGTCCTGTCCTGGGATCAGGTCATCATGACAGGCTTCAAGTCTGGTATGCCCAGGGGCGCTCATTGCGTAGACACAGTTGCAGGAGTAATGATGCCAATCCATCATTGCATCCTGAAGTAAACAAGGCAGGCCTGTGCTGTAATTAGACAAAGCACAGGCAATGAAATAAAGCCCCAACATTTTTAATTGACAGCAAAATATTGTGAAGTAATACGATGATAGATTGTAAGGAATCGGAGCCATTTCTGCAATGCAGACATCCCCCCCCCACCACCACCACCCCACCTTTGGACTGGTTTGTCCCTATCTTCAATGCAACATGTTTCATTGGAGAACAACTTTTATTTGGAAATTTCAGAGGGTAGCTTCGTGTCCTATTTCAAATTTGGTATACGTGGCCCCCTCTTACAGGTACAAGGCCACCCCATGTGCAGCAGAAATGTGACCTGTCGCAGGGAGAGGCATCTTACTGATCGAGGGGCAAAATAAGATATAAAAATACCACAGTTCCTATGTACATGTATGGTTGAATGGCTTCCCTAGAGGAAAGACCTCTTGTCCCAGGGTGGGGATGGGGGCTTATATTAAAGGGGATCAAGGACCATGATACAATCAAACCTGCCCAAAGTGCTTTGCTGAATATTTAGCTCAGACAAGGAGCCACTACTCAGACAGACGTGTACAGTTATAGGCTCTGAAACATCTTCTGAGTAGTTACCCGCCGAAGAACATGCATAATGGACAATAGTACTTCCATATGTGTATAGGTTAGACAGTGACAGGTTAGCTTATGGAGAGTAAAGAGTTGGGACTGCAGAATAGGGTAATGACTACTAGGAAGTGGTTCTGGACAAAAAGACACAAATATCATTTGACCACAAACCAGGGTTTGGCTGCATGGTTTAGGCATGTTAAGGGGGTGAAGGGTTAAAGCAGAAACTTACCTCAATATGCAAATACCCCCAAAATTTGCTTGTTCTTGGTCACTCATGTTGAAATTTCCAGTTGACCACGCTGAAAACTCTGGGCCACGAGCCATCATTTTTGTGCTAGGTTACGAGTCCAGTCAGCTTGACGCTGAGACCCGAAATGTGGCCTTTGTGAGGTGGGTTTGGAATTCAGGGTTGGGGTTGAGTGTGCAAGGAATAGGAGGGCGAAGAGAGGGATGGCTTCCAAGGGGGTCATCCATCTGTTCACCCTCCAACTCCTTGCATGCTCAACCTCAACCTCCTTTGGAAAGGCCACACAACGGTGCAGGCAACCTATATGGGACATTATGGGCCACATGGCTACTGCTCATTTCCAGCACTGTTTGAGTATGTCCAAAAGTCTAGACAGAATGGAGGTAAAATAAGACGCAAGAGATTGCACTAGGAATCAGAGAAATGTGGTCTTAAAATGCAGGTGATCTCCTATCGTAGTGGTCTGTCAAAGGAGAGACCTCTGTATAGGAACATGCTCACTCTAACTTCCTTTGCTAACCCATTGCTAGTCAGAGTATGACTGACTGAATGGTTTTCATTGGCATTGGTTGGGTGCATTGCGCCCAACCTGCGCCACAAAAAGCTATTGACCTAGGGTATGGCCGTCATGAATGGTCTTATGAACAAATCTCAGCAAAAATGTTTTCTTACAACATGAAATTGAATTAAAAATGTTAAGGTAGGTGACATTTTACATCCAGCGCTTTGGGGCGAAATGTGACTGGCTGAAGGAGTAGTCTTAGATAGCCAGAGCAAAGCACTGGATGCTGTCACAAGAAAAAGGGTTGGAACCACTCTATATGGATCTTAGGGGCATATGCGGTGCAGTAGTCCCTGTCTTGACAGCCTAACCCAAAGGCAGACCCAAAAGTGGCCTCTAAAGACAGGTGGTCTCTCAGAGGTACAATAACCCTCTGAGAAGATAGCAGCAAGAACATGCCAAAAGTAGTCTTTTAAGCTGGAAGGGGTTAAGGAAAAAAATTGACGAAAGCTAATTTACGTTTCGTCTCTGCAAAACTGAGCAGGATATCCTTCTGCGGCAACAATTTGCAAGAGAGAAATATGATGGAAGACAAGTCTTGTGACTGGCTCAGTTTAATTGTATCCATCATTCACCAACAAGGATGCACGAGTCACTAGTTACGCTATTTAATGAAGATAATGAGCATTGTAGCAGCGTCCTTTAAATATGACAAATGTGAAAATTAAGTGATTGCGTTTTTATTGCAAATGAGGTAAACATCAAGATCAATTTGTCAGCAATTGAAATCATTAGTAAATTAGAAAGTTGGTTAAACAAGATAAAAATAGACGCAAAGGACAATGACACAAGGGACACAAATGAAGTCTAAATAGCTCATGCATGATGCAGGGTCTTCCTTTCCAGGAATATATTTTAATAGACACTCCACACAGTTGAAAATAATCCCAGTCTGGGATGATTCAATATTTAATGATTTCATCATTCTCAAACTGCTGCTTGACAGTGTTTTCTGCAGAGCAAACTAGAGGGAGTTTTACCCTGCCTTTTATTTCACTTCCTGTCCTCCCTTTTTCTGCCTCTTGCCTTCCTGAGGAGGGCAGTTGCTAGAAAAATGCATCCAAAGGAACCATGCTAGATCAAAAGCAATAGCAGTTAATTAATATTCCACTCTGGCAGAGTATACAACATGATAGACTTCCTATGCAAATGAGAACCTTTGAATTGACTGGAATGTCATATCAGGACTTCAGTTCAGAGAGATTTTCTCTCATCTGTGATGGTATAGTTCTGAGAAAGAGACCAACCTTGTTATTTGTGTGATTATCGATCATGAGCTGACAAAAGGACAGCTGTCCCTGTCTTAAAGACCAACTGTTCAGATATTTTGCATAAAAATTTTCATATACCTCCAGTGAAAGAGCACGTGTTTTGAGGACGAAGTGTAATGACCAGACCTGGTGATCAGGGGTGTAAATTGCGATGTAGCATGAGCGGGCATTGCCCAGATATGCGAGGCAACCACAACTTTACTGTTTAACCTCAACCATTTTTTTTGTGTGTGTTTTTTACCCTGTCAGCCATACCATGCATGCAGCCAACAAGGTACTGTCATCGTCATGTGTTTGGATGTGTCTGTCCATCTGTCCAAACTTCTATCCATTACCCTTTGGGATGCAATAGCTTTTGAACAGATTGATACTGTCATCTAGCATGTACTGTAGAAGTATACCAAATTGGATAATTGGCTGAGTGTGACATTCAACAACCTTGACTTATTTTCAAGGTCACCAGGGTTGGTGGGCTGAGGGTCACCAGGGGTCATCATATTCTTATGCTTGGAAACAAAAACTTTCAAGCAAACTGAGGTACTGTCATGAAACCTTCACTGGGAAGCATCTCATCTAAGGCTTTACTAAAGTTCAACATTCAACCACCTTGAGCTATTTTCAATGTCACCAGGGCTGGTGGGTGGGGGATGGGCGGTCTTAAGACTTTCCCCGCTGTTATATTTCCTCTTGTTATGTGAGTTAAACATTCTTTTGAATAGTATATATGTATACCTGCACATTGTAGAACCAAGAAAGGTGTTACATGTGGATGCTAATTTCTTACTTTCTTTCTTTGTACAGTAAAACCTCCCTATACCGAACACCCTTGGGACTGGAAAAGAGTGTTCAGTATAGGGAGGTTTGATAGCATTGAAAGTAAATATTTGGGACCGAGAAATGGTGTTCAGTATAGAGAGGTGTTTGGTATACGGAGGTGTTTGGTTAGAGAGGTTTTACTGTACATGCATTTAAATCTGACTTATATTCCAGGCTTGTTGGAGGCACCAACAATGAGGAATGAAATAGAGTCCATCAAGAAAGCCAAGTATCTCTACCAGTCCTGTCTCAACCTCAGTAAGTATATGGCAAGTTGATGCTGCTTTTAGTTACAGTTCAATTTCAATTTAATCCTTTTCCCCCGTTAACCAGCCAAAACCAGGGCGACTGCTTCAATATTTTTTATAAATTTCAACAGCAGTGAAATGAAAGGTGAAGGAATTGTAGATGAGACCTGTCAATATATCATAGTCAAATGCAATTTGACACAATGCCAGATGAGACCTATCAATATAATATGCCCCAGGTCAGCATCTTTCCTTGACATAAGTATATAGGTTGGCCATTGCACCCGATATTCACTCTTTCAGTGCCAACCGTGACATTAGTGGAACTACTTAAAAAAAAACTTCCCTCAATCACAATTTGGATGCTAGATTCGTGTTCCTTGTAAAAAGACCTTTCATTAAGGTAGCAGCATGTCTGCAGTTACATGGAATATAATAGTTCAGGCCAACAGCGTTCCTTGGTGTGTTTGGGATCATTGCACGCAAAGTGTACCAAGGAAAGCTGTTGACTCAGTCCAAAATGTGTCTCTGAAAGAGTTAAGCTCATGCGTAATTCAATGGGTGACGGACTAACTAATTGTTTGTGTCTGAGTGAGAGAAGAATGTACCTTTTCCATGTCTCTCAGTCAGTGTGCTGGCATTACATACATGATTCTTGCTTGCTGTGTGTGTGTGTGTGTGTGTGTGTGTGTGTGTGTTGCCACTTTTCACTGTCAGTTTTCATTCTTTTCTGTGTCTCTGTTTCAAACACATACCTGCTTTATTCAATTTATAACTTTTTCTATCCATACTACCCATATTTTATGTGTTTATTTTTCAGTTTTCTTTGATTTCCTTTTCCGGGTGGTTTTGACTTGTATATGTGTGTCAAATATGATGGTCGTAATAACTATGTTATTGTGGTTTATATTTATGGTTATTTGGATTGGCCAAAAGTTTATTTATCCATCTGCTCATATAGAACTACTCACTTGCTACTTGTATGTATTTGTCTCAATATTAGTCTTATGCTGCCCCTTGTCTTTCACTTTCAGCTGCCATAGATAACCGGGGCGACGCCCCTCTCAAAAACCTGATCAACAATCTGGGGGGTTGGCCTGTACTCAACGCCTCCTGGGACGAATCAGGCTTTGACTGGGTTAACGTATCTGCCAAGCTTAGACTACTCAACAACCGACTTATTATCAACCAATGGGTCAGTTCTGATGACCGAAACTCCAGCGTTAATATCATCCAGGTAGGCATGGTAGGAAAGTCTTTGTGTATTGAGTTTGCCAGGAATAGGAATGCGGAATGCATGTCAACTGTACCAGGGACCAAAGACGTTACCCATGCATTTTTTCTCAGACTGAGCACTGGTGCCTTAATTATTAGATTTAGTTGCTTCAAGACCTTGGCTGTATTGGGTTGTGTGGTGTGTCAAGGTGTACTTCCCATGCCTTCTGCCAGGTGGAGTGGTGAACATTGTGAACTACATAGAAAATCGCATACGTAAAAAGTCCCACAAACATGTACAATGCCAACCTTGCACATGAAGAGCCATTCCAAAGCATAAGGTACACAGTTTTCTTACTTTCAAAAGATCAATCATCTGTTCAGACACAGACATTTATGCTCACAAGTTTGGTTTCTGACAAATTCCACGCATCAAAATAGAAACCCCACGCAATCCTGCTTCATTTCAAAACACAAGAAGCACCAGTTCTATTTTTGAAATTGTGAGTCCACAGAGGGTTAATCATTAAGTCAGTTTACAGATGGTTAATTGTTAACTCTTTAAGTGCCAAATTTTGGACTGAGTCAACAGCTTTTCTCTGGAACTAGAGGCATGCCAGTACTTGAATGAAAGGTCTTTTCATGAGAAATACGAATCTGAGATCCTAATGATAATTCAGACAAGTTTCACTTTAGAAGATTGGCTTTAGATGTGATTGGCACTGAAAGAGTGAAGTCATTCCGCTGAGGGTTAATCATTATGTCAACGGAAAGAGGGTTAATCATTGGGTCAGTCCACAGAGGGTTATCTGTTAGGTCAGTCCTTGAAGGGTTAATCTTATTGGTTTACAGTATGTACCACCAGAAAGTCTCCATGACATCCATTCTTGAGTGGTTCCTTGGTGGTCCTCACATGTGGTCTCTCTGAGGTACCTTTGCCTGTGGGATTCCTACAGGGGAGGGTGGATAAATGTTGACTTATATTCAAGTTGAGTCAAGTTATTATGCAAATGAACAAGGTTGAATGAGGTCAGGAACACTTAACAAAGGTGAGTTACATTTCGATACAAATTGAGTTATACAGAGCAAAGTTGAGTTACACTTGACCAAGTTGAGTTACGTTTAGCCCAGATGAGTTACACTTAGATAAGAAGAGTTACACTTAGATAACAAGAGTTATACTTACATAAGAAGAGTTACACTTAGATAAGAAGAGATACACTTAGAAGTCAAGGGGAGTTACATTTAGGCAAGTGGAGCTACACTTACCAAAAATTGGGTCCTGATTTTGATTTGATAAAGCTTCATTTAATTTGATGTTGCTAACAAATATGTGCAATACATGCACAATTGGGACCACCTGATGTCTTCCTCAAAGTGCTTAAGAGACACCAGTATGTATATATATATACATATATATATATATATTTTTTTTTTTTATTTATTTGTACACACATATATATATCCTAGACCAGGAGAGTATGGACAGTACTAATTAGGTGTTACTAAGCAGTTTCTTTTAATACATGCAATATTTGAAAGAATATGACTAAATTTAGAATCAAAATTTAGTTATACTTTTAGCTTTAGAAAAATAGAGATTAAGATATGTCTAACTAAAATAATGTGCTAAAATGAAAAAAGAAGAATAGTTTTGTTGATTTACTTCTTAAAAAGCCATAACTTGAAAGTTAATTGTTATCTGGATGCAGCCAACGCTAAGAAATTTAAGAACACCGTGATTAGCTCACCCTTAGCATTTTTGCAGAGATACATGTATGCGTCACCACAAGTAATGAATTATTAGCAAGAAGAGTGCACTAATTTTGCAAAATCATTATTGTTTTCCCCTATAAAACCAGGGTTGAATGTCAAAAGACAGGAAACGGTGCCTCGTCTCAGACCAGCAATCAACTCGCATAATGCCTGCCGCAATCTCTGATTCTAATTAACTATTCTGCCAACAGCCTATAGCTATCACTTCACACAAAATGGTTTTCCAACAGGCACTTAATATTTTACGTCCTCCTTTCTTTAATTCATTGGAACTTTTAAACATACGTAATACGCTACACACAAGTATTAAATGTTTCTAGTTATCATAAATATATGTACCATGTGGAAAATGCACCACTTCCTGTGCCAGTCAGTCAAACCCAGCTTCACCCAAACTTGACTTCAATAACAAGCTGAATACAACTTAACATTGCTGAGTGTAACTCGACTTTGCTAAATGCAACTCAACTCTGCCAAGTGTAACTCGACTTTGCTAAATGCAACTCAACTCTGCCAAGTGTAACTCCACTTTGCTAAATGCAACTCAACTCTGCCAAATGTAACTCGACTTTGCTAATGGAACTCAACTTTGTTAAATGTTAACTCACCTTCCAACAAGTGTAACCTGACTTGGCTAAATATTAACTCAGGTGAGGTCGCTCTGTCAATTTGCATAATAACTGGACTTGAAGTAGCTTGACTCAACTTGAATTATATAACTGGATATTTAGACACCCTCCCCACAGGATAGACACCCCAGAAAATCTGGTTTTAACCATACTGTGGGCTGGTAGTCATTTGCCAGACTGCAGGCCTGAATAATGGCTCGCATCTGGGTATGGCACAAAAATTAATGTTATTTACAATGTGGGCAGTGGTACTGGCATGTGGTCCTCACCAGTGACCCACTAGTGGGTGTGGTGCAAGATTTCTAGCATTTAACTTTGCAAATTAAAAGAAAATAGTGAGCACCTTCTGGAAAGCCCCACAAATGGGGATATTCACTTAAAATATATATTTTCATCATAGAGCAAGACTGTTGTTGTATGGTTTCTTGATTTACATTCCCATCCTCCACTTTTATTTACGTAAGGATATATGTTTAAAGTGAAGACAATTGGTATTCTAATTATCTTGTACCTTGAAAGAGACCATGTGAGCCATTCTGAAACTAGGCAATAAAAGTGGGTATCCATGTAAAGGTGGTGGTGACCACACACTTTTAATATGTTCAGGAAATACATTACCTTTTTTTAAAAAAAAATTGAAAAGATATTTTGGAAAAGATTGTCTCCTTGTCTTATTAGGTATTCATGTTATCACGAGGGATCAGTCACTGATGGTACATGTATTGATATGGAACTTTTTCCCTCAGAAAAAAATGTCAGAAATCATCTCATATCCTGAATGTGATATGGAACTTTTTTCCGTCTAGAATGGCAAAAGTGATGTGTCAACCACTGTGTTCAGCATACTCCGGTGGCGTCATGGCCACAGTTTGCCGAGGAATGTTGTTGACTCAAGTACCAGACGGTTAAGTTTTAGTTGTGGAAGATCTTGTAATGTAAAACTTGTGTCAAGCACAAAGCTTCATCGGAAATTCCAGTGGTGAAGATTCACATGACAACTAATGTCATTGACTCCTTTTTAAAAGAATTTGAAATGCTGTTATATTCATAGCTTGACCAGCCGCAGCTGGGAATGTCTGGTGGTCGAGATTACTACTTACGTGGACGCAACGACCGACAATTGATGGCCTATCAGACCTTTGCCACAGATGTTGCTAAACTACTGGGTGCCAATGCTGCCAGAGCCGAAGCAGATATGAGAGAAATGGTGGACTTTGAGATAAAACTTGCAAATGTTTGTACCTTTCATCAAAATGTGAAATTTATGTAAAATGCAAACCTTTGTTTATTGAGTACTACATTAAATTTTATTGATGTCATTGTCAAGTGCAGTATTAACTCATTCCATACTATGGTCACAGGCCTTGGTCAGTGGTTCTGGCACTGCCCAGCAAGTCATGCGGCAGCTGCAGCATGACTTGCCAGGTAGTGCCAGAACCATTGACTTAAGATGATAGGTATGTTGGTACTTAAATGAAAGCTCTTTTCATGAAGAATTTAAATATGCAATTGTCATCTTAAATCTAGGTAAATCTACGTAAATATCAGGGACTGGTATGGAATGAGTTAACGGGCACTGTTCTTAAGTGGGTGTAGGTACCTTTATGGATGTTAAATGGAGAGTTTGCTGACCTGGCGCTTGATTTGTGTCACATGCAAACTCTGTTTCTGGCGTGATGTTACGTACCCCACAAACAAGGACTAACCAATAGGAATGCAGAATGAGAGTGTCAAATGTTCTACAGAAATTAGCATATGCACCAAAATATTGGTCTTCATGCAAGGCCAATATGTTGCATCAACTTTTATTAACAGCAGCATTTTACAGCTTAAACATACATGCAATAGTTATGCCCCCCTCCTACAGGAGGAGGAGTATGTAATAATCGCTTTTTCTGGCCATTATTCCATCCATGTGTCTGTCCGCTATTCGTGTCCAAGCTGTAATTGGCTTGTCCTTCAACTTAGATTAATGATACTTTACACACAGGTGCATTGGGACATACTGCTGCGTCGTGTACCAAAAGTAGGTCACTAGGTCAATTATCTGGGTCACAGTGACATATTCTTGTTAAATGGTGTCCAGGCTATAATTTCTTTACTTTTGAACTTAGTGTACTGAAACTTCACGCACACATATATCTTGACCTAAAGGTGTGTCATGAAACAAAAGTTGGTCACTAGGTCAAGTATCTGGGTCATGGTAATACAATCAGGTAAAACTACATTACTCTTCATGTCCGGGATGTAACTCTGGTGTCTTTTGACTTAGAATTATGAAACTTTTCACACCTGTGTATCTGGATACATGGGGGTGCCATGCATAAAAGTAGGTCAGTATGTCAAGTATCGGGCATATATCTTGACCCTATGGTGTGTCATGAAGTAAAACAAGGTTACTAGTTATAATGTAAGTAATGCTTCATCTCTAGTATTATATGCCATTGCTTGTAACAACACAAAGTATTGCATGATTATCCTTATATTATGATTTTTTTCACTGTACATGGCTAAAGTCCATTCCAAATCGAGACCCGTGATTGGCTAGGTTATATAAAGGAGGTGAGGGGGACATGGATCCAGCAATCTCTGATTGCATTTTAATTTATATCTGATATAATTGCCAATCACCGTTTACTTTTTTGTATGGAAATTAAGCAATAACTTGAAAATGTTTATTACTGGTTTCTGAGGGGAAATACTGTGGCCTTTTTATTACAGTCTAAGTTCCCCTTCAGACAGCGACAATGTCATGGTGTGAGATTAATTTATTTTTGTTATTGGTTTTCAGATTACTGTTCCTGGGGAACTGCGGCGGGACACCGAAGCATTGTATAATAAATTCACCGTAGCTGAGCTTTATTCCAATATCACCGCTGTGAGTTCCATGTCTCTTCTACAGCTGCTGTAGAAAGCTTACTCTTTGATGGTTCCAAAGCATCAAAGCTTTCATTGTATTTGAGATACATATGGAAGTGAATGGACTTTTAATGCGTTTACCACACAATAGGTTTGATCCAATTATAGCATCTACTTAAGGCATCATAGATAATTATTAGGAAGATTTGAATGTTTCTTCCTGTGTGGACTGAGTGTCAATGAAGTTTGTGAGTTTTCGTAATTCATGAGGTGACGGCCTCCGCTACAGACAACCCTGCATGCATTTTCACCCCCATTTGAAAAATACCAAACAGTCCATGTGTGGATACTGAAGCCAGCAATCCAATGCCTGAGTACACACCATCCCAGCTTTCTTGTCACTTCCTCTTACTATATTAATTACCAAAACACCTGCCTGGGCCCATTCTGTGCTCAGGTCTCCAGACAAGAGACATGCATGAGTACATTCTTCATAGGCTGATGTTGATGATTAACATACTGCTTTGATATAGCTTATTGTCAGTGGGAACATGAACTTATTATTGTCAATTAAGATTGACAGAAAGTACACAGAGAAAGTAAGACAGCAATGGTAATCACCTGACTCAAGTGTAATCAAAATGCCTATATGTAATGCTAAGTGGACTGTAGAGATGGCCACACTTTGAAGTCTTGGTCAGTGTGGCACTCCATTGCCAAGCCATGCAATAGGAAACATTCATATTTAACTGTGATCCTGCTCACTTCCTGTGTTGCCGGGGCAACAGACTGATGGTTCCACCATGATCAGGGCAGATTAGTATTATATACTACATAAACATCCATAAATAATACCTTTTCAACCAAAAGAGAGCCAATTTCTAATCAATTTATGTATCTTTTGTGTTTCAAATATATATTTATACATTTTCTTAAGATTATTCCACTTTTGCGTTGTTTATTTTATTGAGAAAGTACTTTTGATCATGTTAAATACATGGATCTGCCCTGATGCAGGTGGCTCCCTCTTTTGCTCAATAAGTGTTAGAGTAGGACTGCATTTAAATATGAGTACATCCTATTGCCAGGAAAAATGGGGGTCAGAGCCACCCTATAAATTTGCTGTAGGTTGGGTATCGTGTGGCGGAGGTGTTCACGGTGTGTGCATGCTGGACTGTCTTCAAGCTTGATGGGAATGTACCGTGACTTTAGTTTCCACCAAATTTTCCACCAGGTGGCTCTGAATGTCAGTTCCTGATTTTAAATTCTTTTCTATTTATGTAATGATTGGTAAGCATAGGTGTCCAGGAAATAAATGGAGTTTTTGGGTATTCAGGCAAAAATAGTAAAAATTCTGCTCTGAAGCCTAACGGCCATTTGTTTTGGAATTGCATAGGGACACTTCTAGGCACCCCTGCACTTCAGTCTGTATGTTGCATTAAAAGCTGTTCACTGGGTGGCTCAGCTGTTACTTTACTGATTTTCAAAGAATTCTCAAAGCCAACCAATGGCCAGTCATCATTATGCGCTGTCAGTATAAGGGATACTCTTGGCAGATTCATGAATATGTTGTTTTCTCGAGACCTGTTAAGCCCAACTTCTGGAAGCAAGGATGGGATATAAATTTCAAAGTGCTCTGGGGGCCAGGCATTGATATGTGACAGTAAAACAATGCCAATGTAAGTGCATGTGTTAGTGCCTCAGTGAAAAGACCACTTACCAGGCGGGGTTGGCATGTATATGTTAAGGCCAGCTGATCACAGGACGTTCTCATAGCCCTCTTGTTTATTTTCAGGATATCGACTGGATGAGGTACCTCAAGTATATATTTGCCAATGTAAGCTTAGATATTGACATGAAAGAAAATGTTGTGGTGTACGCTCCTGACTACCTAAAGAATGTGGCATCACTCATCAAACAGACCTCAAACAGGTAAAAACCATTAGCTGGTGATTATACAAGAAAACTTGCTTTTACAGTCTACCTGCACTGAAAATTTCACTGTTACTAGGTTAAATGTTTTGTCAAAAATCCTGTTGTCTTAAAAATTGAGGTATGATTTAAAGTGTGATTTATTATAAAAAAAATTGAACTATCATAACAGTAACACATGAAGATATAGCATTGCAAAGTTTGAACTGAATCTTGGTATTGTATTTGTGTCTTTTTGCCCAGAACCACTTCCTAGTAGTCAATATCCTATTCCGCAGTTCGAACTCTTTACTCTCCATAAGCTAACCTGTCCCTGTCTAACCTGTATACATATGGAATTACTATTGTCTATATTGCACACGTTTCTCTGTAAAATTTTGACATAGGCTGTATCAGCCCAAATAAATTAAAGGGTCTTCAGCGGGTAACTACTCAACATGTTTCGGAGCCTTTAAATAATTTTGAAGATACAAATCCCTACTATGTGGGCCTTTCATCAGATTTAAGAAAGATCAATTTTTATTGAAGTTTTGCCTATTTTTTTTTTTTTTTTTCGTCTCTTTATGATATATCCATTTCTGAACAATTTCATTCAGTTGGACTATTTTCTGAGCAATTTCCTGAAAAGAACCAATAACTAAATTTGACAACTTTTTTTTTCTGATGTGAAGCCATCCTGTGTGATAAAAACACAATAAAAAACGTTTTCTTTTTTAACCCTCTGAACACCCGAGTCAACAGCTTTCTTCAGTGTGCTTTGATCATCATGCAGAGAGGAAAGCTGTTCGGCGAATGTATATTTTTCAGAACTCTTTCAGTGCGGTACATCAGCGTTGCTCCCCTTTCGGTTAAAACTGTTGCATACATAGACAAAATTGCTGATGCACACATGGCATTGTACCACTGAGGTTATGATATTCCAGAATTCTTTTCTTTTTTTTGTTTCATGACAACATTACATGTCATGCACCAGCTGCCTTCATGCGAACTGACACACAATTTTCTGGGCCATACAGACATCACTGACTCAAGGCTATAGACAAAGTAACCGAACGAAAGTTCCTGGATATGAGGAATTTGTATATGTACATTCGCACTTAACCCTTAAAGTGTTAATCACAGCGATAGTCGTTTTTCTATTACCGTTAAAAACATAATTTTTAAAAGATTCAAATTCCTCATGAAGATACCTGTCATTCAAATACGAGCAAGCCCAGTCTAAAGCAAAAACTATTCTTAGTAAACAGCTTTCCTCAGGTCACTTTGCGTGCAATATATGCAAAGTGCCCCGAGGAAAGCTGTTGACTCAGTTTTAAATCAGCGCTTTGAGGGTTAAGTGTTGCAAAGTATTTGGGCAAGTCTGACATTAGTATGAAAAGAGTTACCTGGTCATTATATGTGTCAGGGTAGGGCAGTCACTGGAGTATGGATTGTAGAACTCCAGCGATAGCTAAATACTTAGAGAGGGAAGGGGTGGGTGTGTAACATTGGTCCTATGTGTAACAAAATATCTTGGATTTTTTGGCAGTGAGAAAAAAATCTACTTTATTTCGGCCTTTGCAAAACAGCTGTGCAGAATTATTAATGTTGGCCACTTTGCCATGTAAAAATATCAAAAGTGAAATGGTTTGTCTTTAGAGTGGAATTTCTCTATGGTAAGCTGCACATGTGCTCACCGTATAAAATTAATAGGACTTTCTTCCCTTGCCCAAATTTTCATTTTTCGAATGCTGCTACTTGCAGTTTTCATTCAATACAGGAAGCTGTGGGTTAATTTTCATTCAGAGATGGATCCAAAATCCTAATCTTTCATTTATAAAATGTAAAGAAAACCAAAAAAAAAATAGACCTGCCATGAAATGAAAATGGACGTTTTTTCACTAATTGATCAATGTACGAAGACAGTCTTGTTTGACAAACTGTGAATTCATTTGAGTAGGGATTAGGAGTAAATGCTAAGTTTAGAAAAACACTCACTAGAGGGCAGCACATTGTGGTGGCCATCCTGATGCCAATGTTTCTGTGAACTGCAAAGCACCATTGCACTGTCAGCTGCAGAGCTGATTGCTGCATGACTATTAAAGTCAAACACAAGTAAAAACAAAAACAAAAAACAAAAACAAAAAAATCCTAGTATGGAATTTTCACATTTCATCTTATTTCTAATAATTAATTGTCTTTCACATAATGATTAATAGAGTGTTGAAAATGTAAGACAGCTGACATTTTACAGATTGAAATCAAATATGATAACACACATCATGTGGCATGACATTTTTTCACATATGTACCTGCATTTTTTTTGTTGTTGTTGAAAACTTAATAAAAATATGTTTACTTTTCTTCATACCTTTCAAATAATATTAAAAATTGGCATTATTTATTGTGTCAACATTCAGGAATTATTCTATTCATATGGTTTCTGTTTTCAAAGCTTGTGGCATTGTGGTAGTGCACCACAAATAGAAGGAACATTTGTGAAAAAGTGGGTTCATCTGTTTTAAGTAAGAATTAGTGTGTTGAAAATGAGCAAATGGAAGGGAAACAAAATTGGAGTCAGAAGGTTCATGTATTTTGCCTCAGGGTGGTGGCCAACTACATGATGTGGAGAATTGCTATGAATCGTGTCAACAATCTGCAGAAAGAATATTTAGACTTGAGAAGACGTTATCACAAAGTAAGGCCAAAGAGAGGCTGCCGTGTTAGATGGCAATCATGCATGGCTGTATATCGTGATTTGCGTCAGTTTTGTAGCCCCCTTGACTGGCATGCTTGCGTGCATGATCTGTGTTACATGCACTCGTGTGTACGTTATTCAGGGAAGACCGTTTCACATTTTCTGCAGTACATGTAATTCAGTCGTAATGGTTCATTGTCTCTGATTTTCACGGTTACACAGTCAAAAACCAGGACAATGTGTATGTGGATTTCACTCTTACTCCACGATAGTTCAGGAAGTCAAAGCTCATCATTTCGATCAAGCTTGTATTTTCCATAAAAGTATTGTGGACTGATGGTGTTACTGCCTTAATGTATTGCACTTTGGTTTGGATACTGGGTACTGTTACCAATATGACGCTCTATGAAGGATGACAGAGCTGAGAGAAACAACTTCAGTTTACAGGGATTTGCTTACCTGTGGCTTATATACATGTAGGAGGTCTGTAGCTACATGTGTATCACTGAAGATTGCATGGTCAGAAGGAATAACCCTTTCCCCTCTTAAATTACAACAGTCAGCAGCTCTCCATGGGGTACATGGCTTGGCTACACAGCCTCCTGTGCACACCTTGTAAGGAAGGCTGTTGATGTAGCATGCTATTTTAGTAGCACTTGTCTGGAGGTTTTTTTTTTTTTTTCAGTCAAAAAAAAATGTTTTTCTGTAACACTTAAATTAAGCAAAAAACTATCATTGAAGTAGACGAGGTTCTACCTGCAGCCAGTTTTGGAGGGTTGGGCTGGGGGGGGGGGTACAGTGACGAGTCGGTGGTGGTTCACATTTGCTTCGTTTGTGAAGTACTAGAGTAAAACCTGTTTTGAGAGACCACCCCTGGGGCAGGCCAAAAAGTGATCACATGAGGCAGGTGGGCTCTCAATAGGGGTGCAATAACATGGGAAAGATGGCAAAAGGGACATGGTAAACATGGTCTGAACAGACAGGTGGTCTTTCCTCCCAGTGGTCTCTCAAAACAGGTTTCACTGTACATGCTGTGATGGTAATACTGTAATTTTCATGTTCTTTATGACCATATAGTTTCCAGAAAATTGAAAAATCTTACCAAAATAAAAAAAAAAAAAACTTGCAGCCCTATTGTTTATAGGGTACATAAATGGTGCTGAATGTGGTAACCATAGCGACACAAACACCAAACATTTGTTGTATTTAGAGTTTATTGTAAACCTAATGCTTAAAATATAGTGGTCATCCTTCAGTAAGGCAACCGAAAATGTGGGCCAAAAAGTGGCCTTGGAAGTGGTGTCCTGGGGAGACAAAACAGTAGAATTCTCATACTCGCTATCTGGAAATGGCAAGATGGTCATAAGCTGAAAATGACAGTGTGAATGTGGCATTGTTTGCATGGCTAATGATTGCTCTGTGGCCCTGCCTTGACAGAACATTAGGCAACTACATGATATGGCGCATCGTCATGAACCGTGTCAGTCAAATGCCAACCAGCTTTTTGGCACTGCGGAGAGCATACAACAAAGTAAGCCACGAACTGTTTGTTCAGGTTGCAATAAGGCACTATGAATTAAATTACCTGTTTCTCATCATTTTTTTTTTTTTTTAATTTTCACAGAATATGGAGCTGACAGAATGAATTCTATCTTCCTTTTTTTAATCCCCTAAAGCACAAAAAGGGTTTTTTTTGAAACAAATTATCAAGTGGACAAAACATCTCTTGAATTCACCAAATAAAGTTGAAATTTCAAATCAGAAATGTTTGAGCAGGCAGAATGAGAAACAGGAAATTTACTCTGTAGGGCATAATTTTCATCCTTGTATATAAAATTTGATTTGAATGATGCTGGTTTCAAGTTAAATGGGAACTTGTATGTTAAACTTGACTTCAGTGTGACTGAATTAAAATATATGAGGGCTTTTGAGACTGCTGCTTGTATAAAACTCTTAAGTTATAGCTGGCGGCCGAAGAAAGTGGAATCATCATAATATTGCATGACAGTTTGTGCCATCTTCAGGTAACTCTACATTAAAGTTGAAGTCATCGTTCAATGGGATCTTTCATTGAAAAATTGTTTCAATGTATCTACCATTGCCGAGATTTGGCAATAGATTTTCTGACATTTTGACAATTTCAGCGTCAATTACAAAAACTGATGTGCTTTGAAATTGCTCTTTTAATGTCACGTCTTAGACTGAGTCAGCAGTTTTTCTTGAAGCACTTTTGGGCATGCCCAAAACATGCCAAGGAAAGCTGTTGACCTGGACTATTATATTCTAGGTAACTACAGGCATGCTGGTACTTGAATTATGGGTATTTTGACACAGAACTTGAATCTAGCACCTACATTGGATATTATAATTCGGAGCAGTTTGTTTTAAACAATTCGGCTTAAGTGGCAGTTGGCACTGAAAGACTTACCATAAAACCAGATTCATATTCCTTGTTGACCAGAGTTTTTTTCAAGTACCAGCAGAGGGCATATCAATGGACCAGGTCAACAGCTTTCCTGCACATTCTTTGAGCGCATTGCACCAAAGTTTGTCAAGGAAAGCAGTTGACCACATCAAAACTTGGCACCTAAAGAGTTAAGCATATCTGCAGTTCTCTATTACTTTTAATTGGCTGGTGCTATCCTTTATGTACTTTGTCTCACACTTGCATGCTGTCCATATGTGCTGTAAATACTCTAGAGGCGCAATTTGTCTGTATCTTGTTGGATGTGTGTGGGAAATTTACACAAATGAATAGTATTTAATGTGTCTGTTATGATTTGAACAGAATTGCAACTGTTTATATGACTATATACATGTATCGTAACATCTTGATGTCTATAATATTAATTTCAAGGTTATTCACCTTTTCCCATTTTGTACAAAGTTTGTAGGCAGTCACATTTTTGGACAGAAAGCAAGTTTATTTTTATATGTAGTCAATTTCCTCAGCATTAAAGTGATAACTGTATGAACATTACAGACACACAACCAAATTTGTTCCAAATGGCTGCTCAGCTGCAGAAGATACAAAGTGGAAATTTTTAGTTTTGTTTAGTATTCACTGAAAGCAGTGATATGCATGTACAAGTTCAGTTAAACAACACAAGAAGCAAGTGAAGTTCATTGTGATTTGAAACAATTTAAGGTGGGGATAGAATTAGTGGATGTTTAAATACATGTACATGTAGTAGTATTCTCGAGGGCAGCATATTCTAGATGGAGCTGTAACTACTTACAAAACAACTAAATCATCAGATAACATCTTAACAAAGTGGTCATATGCGATAGGAGGTATGCATATCAACTTAGATCATATGCTGCTGCCCAGATTGCATGAAGGAAAGAACTAAAGGAAACCAGACAAGGTCCACAGTTAATAAAGTTAAAAATGAAAACCTCCTATTGATACCTTCGTGCGTGTTCATATACATCCAGAGCACATCAAATAATCTCCTGATGAGTGTTCGAGTGGACCTAGAACAGACATCAGATAATTTGCTGAGCAGAGCAGAGCAGAGAGCCAATTTGTTAACTCATTCCATACTATGGTGACAGGCCTTGGTCAGTGCTCGTGGCACTGCCTGGCAAGTCATGTTGCAACTGCCCTTGCGGCAGCTGCAGCATGACTTGCCAGGCAGTGCCAGAACCACTGACTTAAGACTATAGGCATGTTGGTACTTGAATGAAAGCTCTTTTGGTGTAGAAATTCAAATATGCAATTGTCATCTTAAATCTAGGTAAATATATGGAAAAATCAGGGACTGGTGTGGAATGAGTTAAAGTGCAAAAATATCAGCATGAAAGTGGAAGAGAGTTATACTGAAGATGCAGAACTACAAGCTACGCTGTTGATCAGTGTTTGATTTGAAAAGTGTAAGGTACAGGTACTGTAGATGTACAATTTTTCTGTCCCTAAATCACAAGTACACCTACAAACTGTAATTGCACATGTAAACGCAAACTGCACAATGTACATGAATGATGGTATATTGCAGAAAGATACTTTTGATTCTGTAGAACAAGTTTGTAAAAAGAAATGTGCACGTCAAGATAGAAGTATACATGAACGTACATACTTTTCAAAATCCTTTGACAATTAAGATATAGGGAAATTTTTTCTGCCAGTGGAGAGACTTTATATATAAATGTAGTAAAGAATAAAATTAAATTTTAATGGGACATGGTAGAAAAAAGATTGAATTTTGGTTGTAAGGTCCAAATATAAAGGTAACAGGGATCAAAAATAGGATACACAGATTTGACAGGTATAAAGGTAGTATGTCCATTAGAAAAGGTTTACACAAATGAATGTCGAGTAAAAACATGCTTGATTTCATGTTCCGTACCGGCAGTGGTCGTTAATTTCATCTCTTAAACACACAGGCCATGTATGGAACAGACAGTGACCGAGCAAGATGGCGGACCTGTGTCAGCTATGTCAACGACAACTTCGGCATGGTAGTGGGCCGTATGTTTGTACAGAAACAGTTTGATGAGAAGGCAAAAGCTAATGTAAGTAGGCAGATCTGATGGGTTTCAATTTTCCTACCATTCTTGGCTGAGCGACACCTATGTAATTGTGGATTAATGTAATTATGCGACAAGTCCAGCCACAGAGAGAGAGAGAGAGAGAGAGAGAGAGAGAGAGAGAGAGAGAGAGAGAGAGAGAGAGAGAGAGAGAGAGAGAGAGAGAGAGAGAGAGAGAGAGAGAGAGAGAGAGAGAGAGAGAGAGAGAGAGAGAGAGAGAGAGAGAGAGAGAGAGAGAGAGAGAGAGAGAGAGAGAGAGAGAGAGAGAGAGAGAGAGACTGTGCATACTATAATCTCTGCAGATGTAGTGGGGATAGGGGGATGCATGCAGATTTCAGGTCACTCAACTGTCCATCGATCTGTAGCAGAATCCTTGCAGTAAATATATCTACTGATACATGGGCTAAGTCAAATTTACTGTGAAATAAAACACGACTCTTATGCACCGCAAGCACATCCTAATGCGCTTGTATAGAATATTTTAACCTCTATCATCATAAATCAATATTTTTTGTTCAATTGTGAAGGTGACTGTCCTGAAAGTGGCTATATAAGCCCTAAGGATAGTCTCCTCAGCAATACCAGAACTAGATGGGTTCAACTTGCATTATCTTCATGTACATGCATTGTATTGTTGGAATAAATGAATCTTGAATCTTGATAGATTGTGTACACAAGTGCTCAAGGTAGTGGTAAATGTGAGACCAATAAAATGTGATTCTTTATTTTAGGCTCTGGAGATGATCCAAAATATCAGACAGTCATTCAATGAACTATTACAGGAGGTTGACTGGATGGACCAAGAAATATCAACAGTAGCTAGAGAAAAGGTAAGGGAAAGTCGAAATTATTACATGTCTCTCAGGTGCCATTATATCAGTTAAATCCATGAAGCAACAAATACTGATGTATCTATGTGCAGCTTTTTGCCCATAAAAGTTAGCAAGAAGCACCCGGGATTGTAAGTGTCATGTCTTTGGGGTTTTTTTTATTTCTTTTTGTCATGAATAATACAGCATCAGTTAACAGCTTTCATGGGTTTCCAAAAGTCTTTCAAGGCTAACTGTGCCTAGAGTCAAACTACTCGTGATGAACTCGCAATTGTAATTCATTCATTGGTTAAAGATGTCACATGAAACAGGAAGGTGGTGCTGCCACCATGCAGATTAGTGTATCTGACGTGTCCAATTACACATTTCCCAGCATTCCACACCATTAGTCAGCTTTACATGTGTATTGCGTTTGCCAGAATAACATACTCTGGCTTGCAGTGACCAAGGCTGACAAACGCTGAAATCCAATTGAGCCTCTTGGTTGTCAGCGCTTGCCCCTTGAATGAAAACTGAGTCAACAGCTTTCCCTAGCATTGGTTGGCCACTGAGTTGCTAACCCATGCCAAGGAAAGGTGTTGAACTTGGTCCTGTCTAAAATTCTGTCAAATTGTTTTTCATGACTGCTGAAATTTGTTGAAAACACTGAAGCAGACAACATTTGACCACCAGGCAGTTTTGGCTGGTATAAGGGGGAAAGGGTTAAATGCAAATTACAATGGAAAGTAGTGGGAATATACAGACCTAGTTCTCCTCCTCCTCCTCCTCCTCCTCCTCCTCCTCCTCCTCCTCCTCCTCCTCCTCCTCCTCCTCCTCCTCCTCCTCCTCCTCCTCCTCCTCCTCCTCCTCCTCCTCCTCCTACACTGCCATCTATTGGGAACTTACCTAAACCACTTGATCTTGATCTCACCTATTATGACTTTGTAATCCCTCTGTAGAACTCCAAAGGAAGACAAATGAATATTTTGCCCCAAAACCACAAGTATCATGTGATGAGCAAAGAATCAGGAGACACTGGGAAGCAACAAGATGGAAGTTTGGTACAAGGAAATACTGAACAAGGAAAAAACATGAAAATTAAAAATTGATTGATGTTTGTTTATGTTGGTCAGGCAGAGGCCATCAAGGAGAAAATAGGATACCCAGAATACATCATGAATGATACTGCCCTGAACTTAGATTACAGAGATGTAAGTATATCCGTTGAACACTTGACAGAATCTTTAATATTAAAGGAGGGCACTCATTACGTTTTATTTTAAGTGTTTTGGGAACTTCATGTCAGGCACTTACCACATGTAAAATGGTTTAGTTATATTTTATTCCATATTTCTAAAATCTGCATTTTAATGTTGCTGAAATCAGCTTTACCTGTCAAATTACCGGAAGCGGCAAACCTATGGAAGATCAAAGGCGATTTCGCGGATCACGGGAGTCCTACTTCTGCACCTAGTTTTTTTTACTTGATGAGAATAAACTCCTAGTTTCAAATTGAAGTGGTTGGAAATGTAACGAAAACTAATAATATATGTCAATGTATATGCAGCAGTTGTTTAAAACTGTTTTTAATAACTCGTTTTTGCGAGAAAAAAGCAACGTTTACGAGTCACGATATGTCACGTCTTTCCTCGCGCGATCTTGGACATATTTATAGCCAAATTTGGAAACGGCGGTATTCTACAGCCTTCTACACCTCCATGCGGTAGAGAGTTCCAAGTTTTTCATTGACTGCGAACAGACGAAAATGCCAAGGTGTGTTTCGTGTGGTGGCACAGCCACCGAATATCCAGAAAGATATTTTCATTCTTGGCCAAAAGACACATCATTAGCAGATAAATGGAATGCTATTATGAAAATCCCAGAAGAAGTATTGGCAGCATACAAAAGCACGAAGTTGTGTTCAGCGCACTTCAAGCTGCGTGACGAATTCCGATCGTTTGATAACTCCCGGAGCTCATATTATCGCTCACGTTACACGGTCACGATTTACGACCGATTATCATGAACGGAGTAAATACATTAATAAATAATAATTGATTTGATTGAAACACATAACATATGCATATTCTTTACGTCGATAACGACCTCGGAAACAATTTTCATAATTTGAAGTGGCTTTGTGTTGAACAATGATCATGGTGCGCTTGACTTCGTTATCAACCGATGGCTATGATTGGCCAGTTGTATAGTCGCTTCTAATTGGTCCGACATCTCGACTGGCTTCGCATAATGGTTAACTGCTGGTTATGTGGGGGTTTTAATATTTGGCAATAAACATCGGAAATTTGTGAAAATTAATAAAATAAACATCAGATATGAAATCCTGATGAAAAATCCTTTCCAATGATGTATAATACAATGTAAGGAGTGCCTTCCTTTAACTTTGGAAATTTGGAAAGAGCCCTGTACATTTTATCTTTTCGGGTAATGTCCAACCAGTATTGGGTAATTTTGCTCCTTTTCCGATTTTGGAACATTTTGGTAGACATATGTGTTGTCCAAATTTGGTGGGTTTTTTAGTCCCGATACAATGTGAAGAAACTAAGAAAATACTTTAAATGCTAACATGTTAGTCAATGGCCTGTGCTAACATTTGAATCTTGATTACCGACAATAGGCATTTGCACCGAAATGTCCATTTCATGTGGATATTTCTCTAAAATTAATCATGTGAATTTGATCAAATAAAAACTGATTTACTCTCAAAATTCTTTCAAGCAAAAACATATCAGGAATTTTCCAAGAATTTAACAGTTTTTTCGAACATGTGTCATAAATGAAGAATTCACCAATTTTATAAATTTCGACAAAATCAGCCAATGTGCAATTTTTGTTTCGATCACCATTGTAAAAAAACACATATGCAGTTATGAAACATTCCTTAAGGTACACTTTTGTAGATACTTGTATTGAGATCATAATGGCACAAATTATAGCATTCTATCTTATTAATAAATCTTTTTCAAGAAATATCCCAAATTTCACAAAAAACTCATTTTCACTCAAAACACTTATGTTTATACAACTTTGAATGTAAAGTTCTATCTTGAGTGTAGACAGATTCTGCAAAGCCTTGTGGTCAATTAAGTATGTACATGTAGCTTTATTATATAGGAGGTGCATATTTATATGATATTTGGCTTAGAAGTGAATTCACTTTGCCAAGTTGGGCATTACCTTAAAATGTAGTTCCTCTTAAAATATGTATTTCATAGCACGTGAAAATAATCCTGCTTTAAAAAGTTTGTTATGTCTGCTGTTTCAGTAAAACTCGAATACTGTACAATATCGTAGTAGTCTATTTATTAATGTAAGTTCCAAGTGGTTTTAACTTGTTCAGTAGTGGTTATGTTTTTCCCAAATATACATTAATGTGAAACCACTGTAAATGTACTTGTTTTCATATGAGTACATTTTTACTGCTTTTGCATTTCAGGCATTTAACTGAACTTTTAATTTCACTATATTGAACACAGGGTCCATTTTAACTCTTTCAGTGCCAATTTTGGACTGAGTCAACAGCTTTTCTTAGTGCAAATGGGACGCAGTGCACTCAATGTACACCAAGAAAAGCTGTTGACCTGGGATATTTCTCTGGAACAATTGGCATGCTGGTATTTGAATGAAAGGTTATTTTATGAGGAATACACATCTGGGATCCTTATGATGATTCAGACTAGTTTGACTGAAGTAGATGACTTTGGTTTCGCTTGCCACTGAAAGAGTTAAACCTATGTTGCAATACTATTTACTTGTGCTTTTATTTTCATGGTTTTGTGCCATCAGCTAAATAAGCAAAAGTACAAATTCAGCAAAAGTACCTGAGCAAATTAAGCTGGAATTGTGATGGAGATTATGTATTCATGTTAACTTACTCATGGGGGAACCAAGTTAGACATATTTAGTCTAAAGCTCTTGTCTCTTCATTGCCAGGCAAGCCATTTTATGTTTGCAGAATTATTTGAGAGGCAATGCAAAAACCACTGACCAATCCAAGGGCTTTGCCAATTTTTACTCTTTCAATGCCAATTGCAACTGAAGTGGAATTATTTAAGATGAACTGATATCAATTGTAATAAAGGTGCTAGATCCATATTCCTTGTGAAAAGACTAGTATCAGCATGCCCATAGTTCCAGAGAATGTAATGGTCCACATCTACAGCTTGGCACTGAAAGAGTTAATATGATTTAGTTCATGTACAAAACACTAGGGGTAGACAAGATATGCATCACAGCAACATTATTTGTGACACCTGCTGAACACATCAATCTTCATGTTATGGTCCTTTTGTGGGCAATCTTTGTGATAAGTTGCACGTATATTTGTGGTGTGTTTTGGGGGGCAACGTTTATTGCAAGCTGCCCATATATGATTAATGTTATCATCAAACTTTGACATTACTATATTGTGCCTTTTGAGTCCCCTTGTCATCATTTTCTGATTAAAAGTTTGTTTTGGAACAGAAATGTGTAATTTTACAGTCAGTTATGTGTTAATTCAGTGATCATTATGTTCAAGTATAACTCAGCAATTGGGGGTAATCTTAAGTGAAAGTTTTGTTAATGTTCTGGACAGCTTAATAGAGACTTGGTTAACATGAAATTTCAATATATATTTTATTCTTGCAGCTTACCACAGATCCATACTTGTACTTCGAAAATGTTTTGAATAACTTGAACGCTGTTGCCAAAAATAACCTCAAATTACTGCGAGAGCCAGTGGATAGAACAAGGTAGGTATGGGGAATAACACAGTTAATTGTATCATGGCCAAAAACACCCCAATATGTAAAATGTCCAGTCTGTTCAAATGTTTTTATTTAAAGTTCTCTTCAAAAGAAAATGTTTAAAATATTTAAGGGCATTTTGGACTGAGTCAACAGCTTTTCTGAGGGCACTTGGGTGTAATGCACCCAAAGCATGCTGAAGAAAGCTGTTGACTTGGAACTATTATATCCTATGTAATTGTAAGCATGTTCCTACTTGAATGAAAGGACTTTTTGCAAGGATCATGAATCAAGCCCCCTTATTATAATTCAGAGGGGTTCATGTTACGTAGTTTGACTTCAGTGGTGGTTGGCACTTAAAGGGTTAAAAGAAAATCTTTCTAAATAAGAAGTGCATATGAGTCTTAGTAGAAAAGCATGGTCCAGGTCAGTAGGTTTCCTTGATGCAGGTTGGGTGCTAAAATTGCCTAACGCACACCAAGGAAAGCTTCCCACTCAAGCATGACCCAATTGGCTGAGGGTTATTCTTTTGTGTGGAAGTTGAAGTCACTGTGTCAGTGTATAAAGCTGTTTTTGAAACAGGATTGGATGGTAAATAATTTAGAAAAAACTCAAGCAATACCCATGAATGTCAACCAAACAATGACAGGAAAGAGATTCAAGAGTTACTGAAACATCAACATTCATCTTCCAATGCCAATGTGAAGAAACAAATCTCACTCCTGACTTGAGACAGGCAGTCGACCATTAAGCACACACATGATGTCAGATCTTCATTCAGTACATATTTCATGCACATACATCATTGCTGATTCTTTATGCCATAATTGTAAAGTTTTTGAGACAATCGAATCACTTGTATTTTCATGGTGCATCAATATTGCATGTAATTCTTGTTGCACAACATACACAGATTCTGTTAATTCGGCAAGTCATTGACTTACACTAAAGTACTACTGCAACAGTGATTCCTGTCCTGCAAAGTTTCCTTGTGCTGAAAACAATCATAAGACCCAAGCCTTCATACAGCAAGGACCCATTTTTGTTGTTCTGTTTCCCTCAAAAAGACCACCTTTTTTAATTTGACCAGTCTTCTAGTTCAGTAAGGATCTCCATTGTACTGTATGACAACAGCAGCATCATCTTCAATCCAGGTGCCACAGTGAGTTCAGATAGAATTATAGGAGCACTATACATGTGGCAGGAGCCAAAGGAATCCCAGATGGTGCCACTTGTGAGGGGTCCAGTTTTAAATTATGCCACATTTAGCCTGATATTTGCTGTAAGACCAAAAACAAGTGTAAAACTTCTAGCATTCACATGTGTAAATGTTGACTTTTGTTCTTTCAGGTGGTCCACCATGCCAGCTGTGGTCAACGCATATTACAGTGCCACTAAAAACCAGATCAGTGAGTGGCCTGTGTCCATTGATTCAAAAGCCAGTTTTACATTGCATTTGTCTGTCAGAAATATTGAAATATTACTACATTTTCTTCAATTTACCCTGATTTTCAGTAAATACTGGATTCATATTCCAAAAATAGGTTTACAGATGAAGCTCACTGCAGAAAAATTTCTTGAGCTCCGCAGGCATTTACAAGGGTTAATACAATAGGCATATGCTGGTATATGAATGAGAGGCCTTTGTGTCAGGACTTTTGAAGGTGGAATCATTATAACAACTCAGATTATCAATGTCACTACTGACACTCAAATGACACTAATGGTACAATGGGATAAGTGAAGTTGCTTAAAGAATCACTTGATTTGAGTTTAACTATTTAAAAAGAACTACTCTAATTTATAATAAGGATGCTAGATTCATGTTCTTTGTATAAAGACCTTTCATTTAATTACCAGCATGACTGTAGCTATATAGAATATAAAAGTCCAGGTAAACAGCTTTCCTTGGCAACTGTTGAGCACATTGTGCCAAAAGCATACTAAGGAAAGCTGTGGACTCAGTCCCAAACCGGCCACTGCAAGAATTATTTTTTTGAGCAACAGAGATTGATCCCACAACTTAAAGACAAATAGTTACAGTGTAAAACACAAGAAAGAGGCAGCAATATCACTTTAACAACTCCATTGTTTGTTGTCACTGTTTGGCTGGTCACAGAACACATGTAAAGGAAGCTGTTACATTTGCTAGTCCTACAAGAGACCTTGCATGGCATAGGTTCTTACCCCAACATGAACTCTTCAGCTGTCCTGGCAAAACCACTAGTAATGTCTGGGTACATTAAAAGTTAATAAAGAGCCTCTTAGCCAAATTACTTGACATGAGCAAAACTATTTGCAAAACATGTTACCAAGGGCAACAACAGTGATTGCTTGTATTGTCACCTAACATGCATTCATGCATGCACTTGATCTGTATCAAAAATTTCATTCCAGAAGTGGTTACTATATTTGTATTTTGAAGAGACTATATACATGGTAATTTCTGAAAAGGGTTACTTATATTTAAGGTCAATCCAAGACCATTTTTAACTTGCATTCATAGAATGCCATTTGATCTTCTTGTCAATCATAAATTTCCATTCAATTCATGACAAAATGACTTCCAACTTGCACCAGCCTGGTCTCAATTTTTTTAGCATCACCAGGCAAGTCATGGTCCAGTTCCTCCAAGCATAGCTTTGACATAGTATTTAGCATCGTATTTGAAACTGGAAGCTGAGCTGCCCTTGTTGTCCAATCACCTGAAGGTCCTATTACTGTGACTTGCCAGGAAATGCAAAAACTGTTATTTAAGGCTTTTGAGAACTGACTTGTGTTCAGACATAAATTTGTTTTTTGATCTTGTTGCAGTGTTTCCAGCAGGAATATTACAACCTCCTTTCTACCATGACAAATATCCCAAGTAAGACTTTTTTCTGTACCTTTTAATTTGGAGTTGGTAATGTCTGACTTGGAGCACTTGTAACGAGACACTGGTGTGCCTCAGGATGATGGTCAGCTTAACAATGTGATTAATAGCAGGTAGAGTGCTTAGTATTTGCTACTAATGACACAAGTAAAAACAAATCGATCTTTTTATATTCCCATCCTTTAGTTTCTGGCAAGATGCTTATTCTCAGTCCTCTTATGAATTGTAAGGGAGGTCCTTTGAATTTCAAAAGTTGTAAGCAGTGTTTTCACAAAACAAAATTTTGGGGGATCATAATCATATAAATTCGGGGGTAGAGAACAAATTTTCAGTGATGTTGCTTGTAAATGAATAGGAACAAGCAAATGAATAGGAGTTTTGACTGTTTCAGTTATTTTCAAAAGGGAATCTCACAATCTGAAAGGGTAAAAAGCCCCTATATGGGGGTTCATGAAAACTATGGGGACAATATTATTTAAACCTTCTTTCTTTATGCTTAGAGCTTTATGAGAAAAATACAGTAATACTTGCTCTAAAGGCCACTTCTCATGCAAGATCACGTCTGCTTAAGACCTCAGTTTGATGACACTAGAGTCTATGTCTTTAATATACCTGTGTTTTAAGACCATCTGCAATATTAGACCAAATTTGGCCAGCAATAAAGAAATATGAAGTCTTAAATAGTAGGTAGCATGATAATAAATATAGCACTGCAACTGAGTGAATGGATCTGCAAAAATGCAGGGATGTTGAAGTGACTCTTTAAAAAATCCTGAGGCAGGAAGGATGTAGATAACAGAATATTTGTTATCAAATGGGATGTCTTTGATCACATTCACATGTTCAAGCTTTCCATTAACCCATGCAAATGGCTGCAAGTGGCACAAGTCAGAAACAAGGTTAATGCTCTGGGATGGCTAATTTTAATGGGAAATTTAACATTTGCTGCTAATTTTATCTCCATTAACTTGCTCCCATTTTAATAAGTTTGTATGACATGCTATTTTAGTGTCTGTTAAAGGGTAGAGATTGAATTCAGTCTATTAATGTACAATGGTTAGAGAGTGCAGACACAAATAAGTGTTATCAGGACAGTTCCCTGCATAACACTGCACAAAATTATTGTTGCGAAAGAAAGCATGATGTCTGCTAGAATTAAGTAAAGATATGTTGTACTGCTTACCAAATTTGTCTTTGGCCATGGGCTTCAGGAAGAAAGCCAGGTACATCATTCTTCTGTCTTTTTAACCCTTGTCCTGCTCGGAAAGTAAAAGGAATTGCTGTTCTGTTAGACATTTTGTCATTTTGCAGTAAAAGGCTTTAAAAATGGAAGAACAGGTTGATGCAAAGTTCTTCCAGTATAATTCACTCAAATAGAAAATGCAGGTGTGGGAATACATACAGTGCTAAAGGGAAAGACCTCAAAATAGTGGGTGTTGTTGGTTTAAAGGTTAATTCAGTTGATAACCATTGTTTAGTGACGGGATGTGATAACAGTTGGGAGCCCACCATCACAGCATGCTAACTTGTATGACTAGCAGCACATGGCATAGTAACTGGATACTCTGACATATACTTGCAGCATGAGACACATAGACTGGATACACTTTCATATAAATTTCCAGCACAAGACACATAAACTGGATACACTCACATAGATACTTGTAACATAATTCGTTATAATAACTGGATATGCTGTCATGCTTGCAGCACATTTCACAATAACTGGATGCACTCGCACTTTACTTCTTCTCTGCACTTTCAATAAAATGTAGAGGAAAATGCAAATAATTTGAGTAGCATGCTTCGCATGGTGAATGTGTAGATTTGGATGCCTTGACATAAGATTTGCATGGATTGTATTTAAATATAAACCATCACTACCCAAATTGCTGGATAGCAACTAGTAGTTGTCCTTGAATGGTTCAGTTTATTGTTGAATTTTGCACATTTGACACAGTGAATTCATAAAAAGTTTTATCAGATGCGTGATTAGATAATGCATACAGATCACAGAATGAAAGGAATAAATATGCTTCATTCAATGTGTTAAAGGTGATCAGAATTTTTCTTATTTATTATGCCTCCCTTCGAAGAAGGCTGCGCATATAGCTTTGCTCTTGTCGGTAAGTCCGTAGACAGATGCGTGTCTACACAATAACTCAAGAAATTTTTAAGATATGACTTTGATAGTGGCCAGGTATATAACCCAGTATAAGGGCTAGGTGAAGTGTAAAGGTGGTTGACTTAACCCTATTTCCAAGGTCATAGAGGTGGTGTAATCAGTTTTGGTTTCTTCAAGGTAACTAGAAAACTTTTTAATGACAGGACTTGTACATTGCACAGGATTATAGTCCTTATCCAGGGCTAGGTCAAGCTCAAAGATAGGGGGCCTTGACCTAAATTCAAAGGTCACAAGGTCACTTTAATGAACTTGGTTTCTGCATTGTAACTCAGAATGTAAGTTGTAACTTCAATACTGCACATGGTAATAGTCCTTAATCATGGCTTGGTCAGCTAAGAAGATGGATGACTTGGACGAAATTCCCAAGGTCACCAGGTTGGTCAGTTGGTCGGTAGAGAGACTGTGGTTTCCGCACCATAACTCCAGAAGTTTTTGACTTATGACTTTGATAGTCCCCAGATATGTAAACCAGTTTAATGGCTAGGTGCAGTGTGAAGTTTGTTGACCTTGCCTGTATTTCCAAGGTGACAGAGGTACTGTAGTAAGTTTTGGTTTCCGCAACATACCAAAACATTTTCTATGATAGGACCTGTATATTGCACAGGGACATAGTCCTTATCCAGGGCTAGGTCAAGTTTGAGCGTTGGTGACCTTGACCTAAATTTAGAGGTCACAGGGTCACTTGAGTGAGCTTGTTTCTGCATTGTAACTCAAAATTTAAATTATGACTTCAACATTGCAAATGGTTATAGTCCTTAATTAGGGCTTGGTCAACTTAGAAGATGGATGACTTTGACCAAATTCCCAAGGTCACCACCTAGAGTCCTATTAGTGAACTTGGTTTCTGCATAATAACTAAAAGTGTTTTTGACTTCAAGCTTTCATATTGCACAGAGATATAGCCTTATATCAGAGCTTGGCCAAGTTCTGAAATGGATGACCTTGAGTTAATTGCCAAGGTCACAGAGCCATATTACTGAATTTGGTTTTCTGCTTTAAAACAGCAGATTGTTTTGAGCCAGAGATTTTATTTTCTAGGTGTTTATAGTCTTCTGTTAGGGTTAGACCAGCTTCAAAGAAGGGTGACCATGAACTAATTTCCAAGTTCACACGGCCACTGTAGTGAATTTTGGTTTCCACTTCCCAAGGCCACGAGTGCCCCATTTAGTACTGTCAATAAGGTAATGAGGGCAAACATAATGACAATGGGGAGGGGGGGGGCATTCATGTTTTACAAACATATCTAGGTTTTTATATAGATATTATGTACATGCCTAGTCACAGATAAAAGCTAGCCCTTCTCTTCAATAATAACAACATTTTCATATATAAACATTGAAGCTTATCTTGAAAGGCCACTCCTATCAGGACAATCAAATTATAGTGTCCATAGTCACATGGTCTACATGATACAAAAGGCACTTCACAAAGTATGATAAAAACAGGGCCTATCAAGAAAGATGTAAAGCAGGAAAATGCTATTTTTAGCTCAGCTGATGACAGGTCAGCTGAGCTAATTTGATGGGTGGTCCTGGCCAATTGTCTGTCTGTCCATTCATCTGTAGGTGTCCACAATTTACATTTTTGCTTTGTTCTCCAATTATCTTAGGTTGGTCTCGGCAAAATTTCATTCAAATAGTCAGGCTCTACTGATTTTGGAGTTTTTAACAATTTTTTATTTTTGTTCGGAAAAATCTTTAAAAAATCTTCTCCAGAACCACCATACAAATTGCCTTGAAATTGCACAGGAACACTTTCTCTGAACCTCCAGACCTTAATGTGTTCAACAGGTGGTGTGGTGCTGTAATTTTTCCTCTGTTTTCTTAGACAATTTTTTGTGCTGTTGCTGTTTTCAACTTCTCCAAAACAGCCACTCAGAAATGGTCTGAAACTCCCTGCAAATGTAGCTTATGGGAGGGTTAAACAAAGTTGGACACAAGGTGGTGATACTCTGCATCCATGATTTTTAACAAATTTTTTCAATTCTGGTACCTGTCAGTTAATGCATGCCTATTAATTTCCATGAAATGCAATGGGGATTCACATTTTGTACTTTTTCTCCAAAACCATCAACCAGATTCACTTCAAACATGTTGGGACATACCTGTCAGTTAATGCATGCAAGTCATTTCTGACTTCTCCAAAACTTTCAACCAGATCTACTTGAAACTTGGTAGAGGTATACCTCGGGTGGGTCTCTGCTGATATTTTTGTTCCAATGGTCAAGCTCCAATGATTATAAGAATTTCTTGCACATTTTATTGTTCATTCCTCACTAAACTATTAAAAATATCTCATAAACTGCCCATCCAGTTGCCTTGTAATTGCATAGGGATACTCCTGGGGACCTCTGGACCATAATTTGTTCAACAGTTGGCAGTGCGATTGCTTTACTCTTAAAAAAAAAAAGAGAAGAAGAAATTGTGTGCATTTTCATTTTCTTTGACTTTTTCCCCAAATTGTAAGTTGGATCATGTTCACACTTATTGGGAATGTACATAGACTTGATCTTCCAATATGTTCACTGCTTTGTGGTGCTGTCATGTTCCTAATTTTAACAAAATATGGAAATTAGGAATAACTGACAATTGGATATGTACATGTTATCAACAGTAATGATGGATATTACTCTGAGGTTCATAGGACCACTTCAGTCTTTGTATATATGGTCAGCTGAGCACAGGACTGTGAGAGTCCTCATGTTTAAATTTGCCATTCTTGCAAAGCATTTAGAAACATAAACAGTTTTGTTTGTATATCAGGGAAAATATATTTTTATTAAAAAATTCTGACATTTCGATCTCATCAAGTTCAACATCAGATATAAATCCAAGGAAAATTACTGTACATTTGTAGCTTCAGTTGTACAATATTATATCATCAATGTAAATACACATTTTCCCTGGAAAGTGGGACTTTGTACTTGATTATTTAAAATTTAACCATGAAATTTGATTTCAAAGACAAATGTTTGACTCACTGTATTAAATATAGTTCTGCATAAAATTTCTAGGAATATAGTCAGATGTGTTTTATACCAAATTAACAGATGTTGCATGCTCTCATAATGAATATATCATCTATAATAAATGAAAGTACACAAAATACTCATTAGTCATGTTGCAACACATTTCAATATACACAGTTCACGTCACTGAGTCACACATATTGTAGTGTAACCATTGTAAAATGCAAGCATATTATAGTTTTGGTGAGAGATGTCCTCTTTGTTTACATAGACGATGTTATTATGTACAGCTCTATGCTGTTAGTGTATACTTCTAATTGTGGATTGTGTGCAAAATTGTCAGTTCACCAGAATTTGTAGAAAATACTTGTAAATTCCACCAGAATGGTAACACAGAACATAACTGTTTTAGATCCAATGCAAGATATACACCAGATTATTATAATTTCCATTCCTTTTGTTTATGCTATGTATGTATCCTATGCATGGCTATATGTTGCTGTTACCAGTGTATAGTAAGATGTTGTGTGATATGCATATGTGCTTGTAGTTTATAATGGTACAAAGAGAGCCACCTTACATTTTGATCTCAGTTTTTGAATGCGCCACCACCACCACCTATTAGAGTACACATGATAGAACCATACCCAGTGTTGCTCATATTGAAGGAAAGAACATACTTCTTGATTTGGTGGGGTCGGATTGGAGAGTCCTAGGCAGAAATCTCAGAAGCTACATTGAAGTATAGTTCTGAATTGTAAATGTGTTGAGATATTTTTAAACCAAAATATAAATATATCATAAATACCAGGACAATTTAAATTTGTAGTACGTAAAAGTAAGTTTTTGTAGAAGGTCTAATTTTAACATTCTGTGCTCCCTATTCTTTTAATATTCATGTTAAAAACTTGAAAATTCTTAGACTGAAACTTTTTGGTTCTGGCCAGGTTCACTACTTTCAGATTTCATATAAAGGGTGTAAAAAAATGAGTGCTTAGAGTTCCTTTTCTAGAAGAGTCACACTTAATGCTTTTATTATTTGTTGAAAGCCACTGGAAGCTGGAGGAAAATGTTGATATAGTCATGATAGCAACGGTAGTAGTGGTCAGGATTATTGTAGGTTAAACCTTTCTTCCATAACTAGCTAGTGGTCAAAGGTTGTCTGGCTCAATGTCTTTGCCTAATTTCAACATTACTGAAAAGCACTTTGAATCAGAATTGCAGGTGAGACCTATCAAATCAAAATGCCATCACAGAAATATGTTAAAACATTCGGTCTCGATTCAAGGGGGAGCGCTAAACTGTAACACAATAGAATTCACTCTACTTAAATTCACATGCGGATTCACTAGATTTTTGTACAGAATTTTACTAATGTTATAGATACAATGTTCGGTAACTATTGATGTATTAGAGCATTTTTGTTTTTATTAATGCAGAATAATAACATTTGTTGGTTTTGCAAATGTAAAGTGGTTGTTGAGACTAGATGAATTAATATGCAGTTTGAAACTAATAATGCTAATTGACCACACAAAAGCAGTCTGTCTTCTCTAACATTTGGAGTGAAAACTGTGACTGTTTTATGGAGTAGCTGGTGTGTAGTTGTGAGTGAACTCTAATAGGCTGCTTCATGTGTGGTTGTACTGTAGGTCCCTAAATTACGGTGGCATAGGCATGGTTATCGGGCATGAGATTACGCATGGTTTTGATGATGAAGGTTGGTATATCGTTATCTTGTTGCAATGTATTTCACCGTGCCATTATACAAAGACTTGCAGACTGACTCTTGCTGTGCCATTGTAGTCCTGTACCAGTACATTGTATCCAGAAACTTACAGGCTGGCTCTGGCTCTGTCATTGTGGTCCTGTGTCATTCCTTAACTTTTTTTTTTTCGACAGACTGGCTTTTTGATCCTTCGTTTCCATTCTTCATATCCGTGAAATGGCTTGTTCTGAATGTATCTGTTCTGTACTTTAAAACCAAAACAAAGCAAAAAACTTCCCAAGATATGATAGGATTCCAGGTAACATTGGAAATCTTTTGTATGACAGTGACATGTATTGGTCTCATACTGCTGTCTGTACAATAATTAACACTAAGTGTCAGTTCTACAGCTGGCTTCATTCAATATTTTCCTTCTGTCTTTCGTTTCTTCCTCAGGCCTGTGTATACTGACACTGTGGAATACATATTTTAAGTTGATGTTAACTTTTTCAGTGCTAGGTTCTGAACCAGATCAGGAGCTTTCCACAGCATGCTGAAGTGGCATATGCCCGACGTATGCCTAGGAAAGCTGTTGAGCTGGACCATTATTATCTCCTCTGGAACCAGCCATGCTGGTATTTGAATAAGAGCTCTTTTAAAACAAATTTGAACATGTAATCATTGTAGTAATTCATACGAGCATTAGGTAATGAGCACTGGAAGAGTTTACTTGCAAAACATGGTTGATGAGTTTGCCATTGCGGTACTCTTGCTCAAATAATCCTGCTACTCATGTCAATGAACTAGAATGTGGTTCCTTTGTGTATAATATGCAGCACTTTATGTCGTTATTTCTTTCGTTTTGTATCACCATATTAGGTCATAGATATCTGCTTAATGGTATCGTTTACATTGTGTTTGCAACTTTATTAGGCTGCATTTAATAAATATTTTGTCTCCTTATTGAAAAAAAAAGTTTCAAAGAATGGTGCAGGAGCAACTATTTTATTGTGCAAAATGGAAGAGTAGCTAGACTTGTTAATACTACACTCATCCACTGTCATATTTATATACTGTGGAGAAAAAAGTCAGCGGTCCCATCGGTTTAACATGGGGTGCTAAGAATATGAACTTGTGTGGCAAATATGATGCATAATCATGGCCATCAAACCAAGTTTAGGGTCCAGTGCAGTAAGAAATAGTTGGCCTGCAATGGCAATAAGGCCAAGATATAGACGAAAAAATTGGTCACAAAGTCCATGTCCATCCAGTATTGAGTTGCACATGCAGTTTAAATGGCCTGCTGTGAGCATGAGGCATCAGTGACAGTCAACATGTGTCAGCTTGGAAATCACTGGTGACAGACCTCTGATTTTGAGATAGGAAGGATTGTTGGTATGATAATTTGTACCCCCCCCCCCCAAAAAAAAAAATATATATATGCCCAAAGTTAAACAATTGGGACTCACTTTTTCTTCTCCAGGGTATATACATGTAGGTGAAACAGTTCGGTGATTAATTTGACATGAAAGTAGATATTCATGGCCTAAGATTGCAGCAAACACAATTGTATATTTCATATGGTCTACCTGTGTTTAATGTGTGTTCAGTAGCAACCCCATGTATATTCCCTTGCTTATGCTTTAGATTGTTTAACAGATATCCCATAAATACTTTGTAGGGTGACATACACATGTAAGTCCTCATAATGTCCAGGATGTCACAATTCCATAGAACAGCAATCAAGTCAGGCCAATGATGTCATGAAGATTGTGTTATAGTTTTATATTTTTTGTGTGGTTTGGTACATGCACACTGCACTTGTAGAGTTCTGATTTGATTATGTACACTTATTTACACATGACTCCATACTCTGGCTGGTGTGTTAACCAGTAACTCCATTGCATTGAATTTTACAGATTTTTTTTGTGACATAACTTATCAATATTATGCATTTGCAACTGGATTCTTTTTCAGATTCTATCCATTTATTGATGACACTTAAATAACTGTTACCCTGAACTAATAGGCAAAGTCACTATCTCAATACCACTGCCCACAGGCAGACTAAAGTCAGAGTTCTTTCAATGCAGGAAGTGGTTTTTTTATGACACCCCTTGCTAAAATTTGATATCACATCGTGATCCAATCTTCATTTACCTTTCACTAACTCATCTAGAGTAATCATTGAAAGTGTGCCGCCAGTCCCATTTCAGCTCTTTCAGTGCCACATTTTGGACTTAGTCTACAGCTGGTCGGTGTGCTTTGGGCACTGTGCACACAAAGCACACTGAGGAAAACTGTTGAACTGGACTTTAATCTTCTACGTCACTACAGGCTGCCACTGCAATGATATGTGTTTACAAGGAGCATGAATCTGGCATCCTTTTACAATTCAGAGCAGTTTGTTTTACAGTGGTCCCTGTCTTGACAGGCCACCCCAAAGGCTGGCCCAAAAGTGGCCTCTAAAGACAGGTGGCCTCTCATTAGAGGTACAATAATATTGAAAAGATAACAACAAGGACCTGCCAAAAGTGGTCTTTCAAGCCAGCAGGTCTCATTTGAGTGGCCTCTCAAGACAGGGACCACTGTACGTAATTTGATTTTAGTTGCAGTTGGCACTGAAAGAGTTGATAAAGCAGTCCAGTACTGATCCATCGAGTTTCTGCAACAATCCGTGTTTGGGACAGTGATCTTACATCAATACTTAGGACCTAGAAATTATATGAATAGATACTAAGCAGTCTATAGGGATGTAGAACTTTTCAGAAGGATCGTACAGTGCTTAAAGAATTTTTCCCACAGTTCATTGAATAATAGTTATAAATAAACCCTTATTTATACAGTTCCAGTTTCATATGAACATGTTCACAGGCACTTTACATTAGACAAGGGACAATATACATAACTAAAAGTAGAGAAGTGTCATTCTTTAACAGATTAAAAAGTCCATTCTCCTTCTAGAACCATCAGTCAATGTCCAAATGCCAATCTAAAATAGTTAGTCTTTAATTTACTCTTAAAAGCATCCAGTAATGGTGAATTTCTAATATCCAGTGGTAGAGTGTTCCACAAATGTGGATCTACAGCACCGAAAGCATGGTCGCCAAAGGAGACAGTCCTAGATTTCATTTGTGCTTGTTGTAAACGATTACAAGACCACAGGTTTCCAGAATGTACATTTGGTACTGTCAGGTGACATAAGTATTTTGGGGGCTACGCCCTTCAACCATTTGAAAGTCAACAGTAGCACCATAAACTTGATCCTGTAACTAACGCGTGGCCAATGCAACTTTTCTAGTATGGGAGTGACATGAACGTATCTGGATGTAACAGTGGCAATCTGGGCTCCTGTGTGTTGTACAAGCTGTAACTTAATGCTAAGATGGTTAGGACAGGAAGTTTGGTCGTGAATTTTGGAGGGAAGAAGCCATATTGCAATACGCTGAATGAATAGTTTCCCTTAACCCTTTCCCCTTGAATTAAGATTGAGTCAACAGCTTTCCTCGGCATGGGTTGGGCACTAAACGCCCAACCCATGCCGAGGAAAGCTGTTGACCTGGGTGATGTTGTCTTGACAGGTCTCATATTAAATTCTCAGTCAAATTGTTTTTCATTGCTGTTAAACTCAGTTAAAAACGCTAAAGCAGACAACATTTGACCACCAGCCAGTTTTGGCCGGTTTAAGGGGGAAAGAGTTAAATATGTTAATAAGACATCCTAGGAAGCTCATTTGTATGGTAAAAACATCATGATCTCATCTTGATCTGCTGGTGATCCATAAGCTGCACCTGGATCATGTTCCACAGGCTATGCCAGAATCAGTATCACAGACTATGCCAAGATCATGTACACAGGCTGTGCCAAGATCATGATCCACAGGCTGTGCCAGGATCATGATCCACAGGCTGTGCCAGGATCATGATCCACAGGCTGTGCCAGGATCATGATCCACAGGCTGTGCCAGGATCATGATCCACAGGCTGTGCCAAGATCATGATCCACAGGCTGTGCCAGGATCATGATCCACTGGCTATGCCAAGATCATGATCTTCAGGCTATACCAGCATCATGATCCACAGGTTCATAATTTAACCATGATATTTAGCAGAGCGATATTTCAGTAAGGGACTGGTTCAGAATTGTGTTAGAAACAACATTTGGTTCTGGTTATCATGGTAACTTGAAATATCAAATGGAAAACTTCTCTTCCTGTGTTGAATAACCTCTGACATAAATCTGTCTGTGTATGGCTGTGCTGAGATAGCGATATTGGTTATCATATGTATATGTGTATTACAGTATTAGCAAATGTGAAGACTCAACCTATATGCTGACGGCTGCTTACCACTCAAGACCACTTTTTTTTTAAGATGTGTGGTCATATAGGATTAAAATTTGTGCAGAATTAAAAATAAAATCACCCTGTGAAAGACCAGTTCAATAAGAGTTAGCGGAAATGAGAGGCAGACATTCCCCACAGTAGAATCAATGTGTGAATGTTTGGCAGTGACAAAATTATAGGCAGCAAATGTAAAAAGAACAAAAAAAAACAGAATTATCCAGATGAGACAAGGTACAAAAAAAAAGAAAAAGAAAAAAAATATTGCTGCATCATGCATGTACAGTCAGGAACTAGACAACTCATGATGTGAAGTGTACACCCTATTCTCTTTACACCACTCCATACAAAATGCCACAATGTGTTCCTGGATTTGAGCAAAATTGCACACTCAAATTTACTCAAAAAACTGCTTTCATTCAAGTTGTAGCATGCCTGGTCTAAATTGCCCAGCAGTACATAAACCATGTACTCTGGAATGTGGGGATGGGCCTCGGGGGTTCAAATTTTATCCCAACAGTAAATGGCCTTCTTATCTTTTTGTTGGTGTAAGTTCAAAATTATGTACATAAATGTACATGTATGTAAAGCAACCAAACGAAAAACTAAATTATCTGACTGTCTCATGTTTTTTTTTAGTTGAGCTTGAAAACGTTTTTTACCATTTTTAATCTCCTGTGGTATACCCATCTCTGCTCATAGCTGATTTTGTGTCCATAAAAAAAGAATGCCATCTGTGGAGAAAATGGTCACACATGTGAAGGAAGTCCCATTTCCTTATTATAAAATGTTCCAAAATGTCTGTAAACTGAAAATTAACTTTGTATGGTTTAAGATATTTTGACGTGTTCAAAGATTGTTGTCCCAGCAGGACAGGGGTAAACAGTTGTATATGCTATGGGAACAGAGGGTGAAGCTACATGTTTCTATGTGATAATGTCTTATTTTGTTGAAACAGGTCTCTTAACTTTGGGGGCATCGGCATGGTGATTGGACATGAAATAACACACGGCTTTGATGACAAAGGTAGTGGGTCATTTGCATATCTCGACATGGCCCCTCTGCTACACTGAGTGGTCATCTATTTGCTCGTGATATGACCCTTTTCTGTGTACAAATGCATGGATATTAATATGATCTTCTTATATGTACATGTCTACATCATATGTTGGTCTACAGTTCTGTGTGGGTGCATTTTGAAATCTGAATCTCAATTATGAGCTTTCAGTGGACTGAGATTATGAGGCCTTTATATGTAGGACTAAAAATTTCTTTCAGCCAAAACCCAAACAATCTTTAGTCAGATTCCATCATAAAATGCATATTCTGAGTTTTGAGGGCTTACCAAAATAAACTGGAGATAATGCAAAAGTAATTTGGACACAGTTTGGTACAATTGGAATTTCTGAGTCTGGTCATAAAATTTCAAGCCCAGGTAAAATACAAATCTAATGGCATGAATTTTAGGCAAAATATTAGATGATTAGCATGGAATATAGTTTGCAAAGGAATTTTGAGGCTTCAATTTTTTTTAATTAAGAAGAATGGACAGAAAAGGAAACGGTGCAAGGTCTGTGTACAGAGGTTTTGATAAAATTGTGCTGTTTTATAGCGAGGAAATGTGATATTGATAAATATTATTGACAAAGAACAAACCAACGTAAGGTTTATCTGGACGATAAGAGTTTCTAGCTCAAATTACCCAAAAGTGCCCATTGGAAAATGTCTGCTACAGGGTTACAGTTTATTTTTGTTATTAGGAGACATTTTGAATAAAAATTGTAAGGAGTCCTTTCATGATAACATGTCACAGGTCAACAATTTACCTTGGCATTGGTTGGTTGCATTGCATCCAACCTGTAGCAAGGAAAACTGTTGACTGCGTTTTCTTCTGACCAGAATAGTGTTAAAGAAGATTGAAATTTTGACAGCCTGGCAATAAAATAAGCACACGGTGTACCATAATATCCTTTTTTATGCTCCCAGGGCACTAAGAAAATGTATCTTAAGGGAGTCTAACATACATACCTATATTTGGAGTTTTTTTTAAAAACAATGTTTACACAAAAATTCTCTTAAATGGAAGAAAATCTGGCAAAATGGCACACATTAAGGGATCAGAAAGTAGAGGGACCGCTTAAGATGCATGGCAGGGTTAAGTCTTTAAGTGGCAAATTTTGGCCTGAGTCAATGACTTTTCTCGGCGCGCATTGGGCACAATGTGCTTAATGCCTGCTAAGAAAAGTTCTTGACCTGGGATATTCTCTCTGGAACTATAGGCATACTGGTACTTGAATGAAAGGTCTTTTTACGAGAAATACCAATCAGGGATCCTTATGGTAATTCAAATTTGTATTGACTTAAGTAGATTGACTTTAGACGTGATTGGCACTAAAACAGTTAAAATAAAAAGGATAATACTGTAATGCATATGTTTCCTGTCTTTAAAATGTGACATGTAAATTATGATAAAAATAGCTCACTGGCAGAAGACATTGTTGTATTGATTTATTAGCATCAGGAGACTTGGCCTCTTTCTTGAGCACATGGCTAATTTCAACAAAAGCCTGGTGTGTTGTCAATTTGCTAAATGGTACCAGATCCATAGTCTTCATAATCTAACCTTTCATTCAAGTACCAGCATGCTGTTAAAGTGCAGACATATAAGTATAGTCCAGCTCAACAGTTTTGTTTGAAACATATCAGTATTGTCCAGGTCAACAGCTTTCCTTGGTACGCGTGTCTTGGGCACAATTGCCTCAAATTGAGCCATGGAAATCTGTTGATTCAGGTAATACTCAACACTGAAAGAGATGCCAGCGCTTTTTGTTGCTTTCATATTAGCTGGTCTAGTTTGGTTGTGAACCATATCACATCAGCCCACTTCTGTGAAGTGTGACCACATGAAAGTACGGCTACTGGGTTAAATATTTTTAGTTACTTGGAGTAAAATAATTTTAGTCTCTTTATATACATATATATATATCACATAAGTTTCTCATTGATCCTTTGCTAATTGATTTGTAACACACTCAAAATGAGTTTTTTTAACTCTGCTGACCATAGCTCCCAGACCGTATGTGATCACTCATGTCTGTCTGTCTGGCCTTCCATAAACTTTTGCTTGTGAGTGCGATACAGCCCACATTTTTCAAGATAGTCCCATATAACTTTCAGGACTTATCAATTGCATGATAATCTAGGTCAAGTTTGATATTGGTGGCACGACCTACAGTATCATGCAATGTATGGGTCAAAATGTGAAAATCTTGTGGCCACTCTAGCATCCCTAATGTCCAATAGATAAAACTGAGGGGGATTGTACAGGAGGTCAAAATCTCAGTGGTATATAATACTACTGATGCCACCTATAACTTGACGGTAATTATGAGCAAAAATGTATTGAAAGATGCAAAATTCTATATCTCAAAAAAAAAAAAAAATGAATAAGACATGCCAATTGCAAGTAGATACAATATGTAGATCATGTCCAATGCTAATATGTGACATAGTGTCAGGGACCTTGACCAATTTTTCCTAATGCACCAAGCCTGTCAAATTTGGAAGAGGTGATTTTCTAATAACAGGGTGTGTCTATGACATCAATGGTGAAGAGAATTGAGCCTGTAAGTCAAAATTGCACTTGGGTACATTGTACATAAAACTCTACTTGGTGACCTACTTTTGGGTCGCTGTGACCCAATGATTGTGTGACCTTGACCTATTCGAGGTCATTAAACACTTAAGAAAAGGACATTTCATTCAATATCTTGATAAAGAATAAGGCGAATGATACAAATTGTACCACAAATGTGTATCATGTGGAAAATTGATATTGCATAATATGGATGACCTTGATTAATTTCTCAAAGTCATCAAAGTAATGTTTTTCAGGAAATGATTTCTGGTGATGGTCATCAGATTATATGTTGGCAGAGTATTAGACCCATGGGCCTCATGTTGCATAATGAAAGCATTTTCTTTTCCAAGTTGACTGACCCTAAGATTGAAATTTGTTTATATCTTTGCATCTGTTCACGTCACTCTCATATGCCTTTGCATCACATAAGATCTAAAATGCCTATGGTACTTTCATCTTTTTCTCGTCAGATTTAACTGAGCCAAAATTGTACCAATCCATATGATAAAACACTTTTTTAGATGCTAATTGATCTGCTTTTATCAAAGGTGAAAAAAATTATTTTTGTAATGTTATGCATGTACGTACAAATATAACATTTGACCTTTAAAAAATGACAAGTCTTCATGGAAAATTTATTTATTTGTCCTTTTGGGTTGATTTTGTTTCATGCATGCTGTTGTGTAAACCTGAGCGTGTAGTTATGTGTCTGGGTGAATTTGTTTGTTATGCCTCCCTCCTACAGGAGTAGTGGCATATAGTAACAATCTTTCCGTGCTTGCATCCATCTATCCCTTACGGACACTTCGTGCCCAGACTGCAAGTCTGTTGTCCCATGATTTAGAATCATGAAAATGTACACACATGGATATCTTGATACAAGGGTGTAGCATGCAGAAAAGGTAGGTCATTAGGTATCTGGGTCACAGTACTACAGCAAGGGGGGGGGGCATATGTCTAGGAATCTCTGATTCCGTTTTAATTCTTGTTTATGCATGCTTTTGGATACTTAAATTTTTTTAAAATCTTGCTTATGGCAGGAACTTTATAGGCTGGCTTCAGAAATGCACTCGTCAACTGCTGAAATCTGTGTATCAATGTCATGGCTGGTACTGGAAGATCTGCACACAACATGAAACCTGGGTTCAGTTCAGTACATGTAGCAAAATGTTCACAGGCGCTCACCTTGGAACAAAGTTGAAAAAAAAAAAAGAATGCTTGTGAACATTTTGCATACTGAATGCATGCATCCCATCTTGAAGCTGCTTCAACTGATTAAAAACTGGGAAAAAATTGTATTTGTACCTGTAATATCACATACAGATATCATTGATATTGGAGGGTAAAATTTGCATTGTTTTGCTGGAAAGCGTATAGTTTAAATGCTGGAAAATTTTGATGATGTGTTGCATGCTTGGTCATGTTGTTTGTTTCAAGTCCATCATGAAGCATGTATCAGTCATGTCAAGACACTATTTTGAGCAGTTGAATTCCGTGATTGTTCCTTTTTTCAGTCATGCATGATGTAAATTACAGACATCACAAAAAAAAGAAGAACGAAAGCTTCTATAATATTTCTGCATGCTGGTGATGACCCTTGAAAACTCTGAAGAAGAACTGCGTGCTATATAAAGCATAATACATGTACTTAAATTCTTGTGGCATCCTCCTATCATTGATTAAAAAATAAAACCAAGGAGGCACATAATGACCAAAATCTGACATAACGTGGCATTTTAATGACAAATGTCCAGTGAAAGGAATTAGCAGACAATAGCACTGGTCAAGAGGTATCGCATTGACCTACTGTGACCATAGTATTGGTCAGAATAGGTCAGGTGACCTCTTTTTTCACCAGTGCTGCCCTCTACCCCTTGCCTCATGGCTTATGCCATTTTGCATCACATATGTCACAGCAACTAAGCGGCCCCCGACAGGGAAAATAACTTTCATTATCACATTAATTAGCATAAGTAAACAAAAGGAAATAGAGCAAATATGTCATCTGCACCCTTGTTGGCCTATGAAGTACTCAGGGTAAGACTTGCTCAATCTTACAGGGTGTTGAAACCATCATGTGTGATAACGCTTGATAAAATAAGTAGTGTGGATGTGGGCAAAATATTATGCCCTTAAAATTCTTTTATGCATATTTCCGCTATTTCATCATGAAAAATTAAAATAAATGTGATAACTATATTAACACTATGGCCACAAACAGATTTCATCTTGATTTTACATATAATTTATCCTTTGTGGTCAAGTTACAGATGAGTAGACAGTAGGTTAAGGACAATACACTTTTCTCATGATTTAACCTTTCAAGTGCAAATCACAGCTGTAGTCATTGTTTCATTACTGTTAAACATATAATGGTTTAAAGAATCAAATTTCTCATGAAGATAGCTTTCATTCAAATACCAGCAAGCCTAGCCTAAAGCAAAAAGTAGTCTTAGTCAACAGCTTTCCTCAGGAAACTTTGCACTCAAGGTGTCCCGAGGAAAGCTGTTGACTCAATCTTAAATCAGCACTTTAAGGTTGATACAGACCTCATGGTTCAATACATATCACGATACAGTTCACTTGTCTGTTTTACTTGGGATAACAATAACAGATGCTGTTTCACATGCCTACAATACACCCTACAGCATAATACTTCACCCAGTTGGCACTATCATTTTGTGATTCTCAATCAAAACATATTTATATCAAATGTATAGAAACATACATTAAAGGATTCCCATCAGTTTCATTTGATGACATTTCAAGAAAAACTTTTTTTCTTCTTTTTTTTTTTTTTTTTTTTGGTGCTACTGTCTAAAAGTTTTCATAATGATACATATCGTGATACACATTTCCATATTGATATGATGTATCACAAAGTAACATATCACAATATATTAATGAATTGTCCCAGCCCTAGTAGACAGCTTGCTTTGAGGCACATTGTACCCAGAATGTACCAAGGAAAGCTGTTGACTCAGGGTATCTGATTCTTTGGAATACTTCTTACAAGATTCATTCAAAATTTGGATAGGGCAAATCAGATCAAAGAAAAATGGAAAGGCAGACAATATTTGCACATGCAGGAGCTTTGTTGCATTTTGAGTGGGAAAGGTCAAATGGAAATTGACATATATGAAAATAAATTTATTTTTTGAAGTTAAATGCTGCCAAATTATACGATACACAACAGTTATCTGCATTGGAGGTCAAGACCCCAGAGAGCTTTGGTCACACAAAAATTGTATTTTGCCCATATCGAACCACACAACATGGGTTTTCCTTTTTATGAGCCCACAAATATATGGAATTTTAATTTAATTCAACCCCCAAAATGCATACTTACATGTATAACCATAACTGGGGCATTATGCTTTTATTTTCCTTGAATGGTGTACATTTGCAGTGATAATGACTTTGTACATGTAGGTCATATTCTTGCGTTATCGACACTCAAAGAGGCCGGCCCATGATACAAAAGATCATTCTTCCTGTTACAGTGGGAAATTAAGGGCCCATTGTTACAAAAATCTGTAAGACAAGTATGAGGGAAGCATACCTTCCACAACATGAAAGCTCAAAAAGGAAAAGGAAAAAAAACAAAAACTTGCAGTGACTCGGGGCAAACATACATTTGACAATATGCTAACGTGTATACATGTATTTGTGTCTTGGCAAATGCATGGCTTGAATGATGTTTCAGTTCCAACATGAGGATATACTGCTGTTTCCTGTGCGTATGTAAAAGAAAAATACATGCAGATTATGTAGATTTTTGTTGTTGTTGGTTTGGTAATGAGTACATTTCCTGTTCAGGTCGTCAGTTTGACAAAGATGGTAATCTGAAGCAGTGGTGGACAAATGATGTGATCGGCAAATTTAAGGAGCGTGCCCAATGCATCATTGACCAGTACGGCAACTACACCATCCCGGAAGTAAACAGAAATGTATGTACCCACCCAAATTGCCGCTACCCAAAGTGCCAGTTCTGAGCAGACTTCATAGCTTCGTTTTTAGCCAGATCTGAGCCACTACTCTCTTTATATTTGAGACATGGAGCAAAATTCAGCTCTCCTAAATTTAGCATACATGTGAATGTGTACACAACTGAAAAGTCATATTTACCAGTAAAATACATGTAAATGTAGCTTGTATGTTTATTTGTTACAATGTACTCATTCAGTCAATGTACAGTGTGCTTGGAGTCCATGTTGCACTTCTTGACATCTTTGCTACTCTTGATGACAGGAACAAAGATAGTATCGAGCTTGGCCAATTAACACATTTTGGGTGTTAATAACCTGGAAGAGTTGCAGGACATTTAATTGACCTTTAAGAGAAAAAATTTAAACGTTGGGCTGGGTTTTTATTCTAGGTGGGGTTGTGAGTGTATTTTATGCATTTTGACCAGGGGTAGTTTTGAGTTCTACAATACTAAGTTGAGTAGTCATTGCCAGTACAGAAGCTCTTTAAGATTAAGTGATGACAGTTATGTTCTCGCATGTTGTAACTCATTTACTCCGTTGACTTTGCAGTTAAATGGCAAGCAGACACAGGGAGAAAACATAGCAGACAATGGGGGCCTCAAACAGGCGTTTAGGGTAAGTGATATACTTTCTAACACATCTATTGTTTTGATTTTCATTTGATGATTTTGGTCCTTGACAATGGTTCTGTGAGCAAACTAAGTTGAAAACGGCAAAAATTCATAACGTGGCTTCCTGAGTTCTCCTAAGTTCATCGGACTTTCACTGGCAGAAATAGTTTGAAGAGGTTTACCTTGTAAGCAAGAACATGCAGAGTTGGGTCCTCTTGAAACCTTTAATATTACTGCCACACATAGGGCCTGTATTTTTCTGTTTCAAAAAACTAGAAATTCCATTTCACCAGCCAGAAATTTCCCAAATTCCATTTCAGTAGTTCTCTTTGTATGTAAAACACGTTAAGGCAAAACAGCAAATTCCGTTTCAGAGGTGACAAAAATTCATTAATCTGTTCCGTTTCCGCTAAAAACGGAAAAATACAGGCCCTACACACATGCCTGTAACCAGTGACATGATGCGTGGGATCCAGCTTTGCCACCAGGGCAGCCGGGTCAATCTGCCGCGATGTGCAGGGGCAAGCATAGACATCACAGGGAAAGCAGGGTGGATCTGCATATTACGCAGCTCAATTGAACAACATAGGCTTATCACTGTGCATTAATTAGATTTTAATTATGCAATAAGGGGACTCTGGGAGTTTGTGTTCCTTCTTGTTAATAGGTCCATGATACTTTATGTATTGGAATTACTTGGTGCATTTTACAGGGATGAGAACTGGTTGCCATTTGGCAACTCTCAGCCAAAATTGCTTTCCTTCGACAAAATATAATCTTAGTTTGGTATAACTGCTGCAAAACTGTTAAAATCTTTGGGGTAGGGCATATTAGGTTGCCAGTTTGCTCTAGGGGACGCCAAAATGCATTCTAAACATTCTCGTCCCTGATTTGAGTTCTTTATTTGACAGTTATGTTTGTGTTTCAGGCGTATCGCCAGTGGGTGAAGTCTGCACGTAATGAAAAGGAAGAACCTCCACTGCCAGGTGTTAAATACACACATGACCAGCTCTTCTTCCTCAACTTTGCCCAGGTAAGGCTGTATAGTATTGCCTTCATGATGTGTTTCTATCCTCAAACAAACGTAAGGAAAATGTCTCAACTCTTAATGGCCCTATCAGGTCATTAATTATTCATGAGCCAGGAACCTCAAGAACATCATTGTCCTCACAGCTGCAAGTAGATCAGCATGTTGCAGAGAAGTGCTGCCTTCCAGTTGGCACCCCATGACATAATGTATCATATCAAAAACAGGGATGACTAATTACACTTAAGTAGTGGATGTGGTGAGACCACACCAGGGTATGCATATTAATGAACCAGTTATTTGACACATTCGATCTTACTGTAGTGTCATACAGATGCAATTCCACAAAAACAAAATATTGTCAATTCCATACAAATATTGACATTTCCCTGTAAATGTAACAGAATGTGGGTTGGTTTTTCAGTATGTACAGGCACTTAAGTCCTCACCTTTCTTCTTTGAGAAGTAGCTTGCATTTCTTAAGATGAAGACAGCAAGAACTAATATATTTTAGATTGGTTAAATTTCAGTATCTTAGAAATTCTGAACAAGTCCATGCAATTAGAAAGCTTCGATAAACTAGAAAAGGGTTATGGGGGTATTCAGACCCACGATTTTGTGGACTAGCAGCAATGAAGTTGGAGGGTAAGGTTTGACCCTCCTCCCCAATTGTATTCTTTGTGAATAAAGTATGTTTAAAACAGATCAAATTGAAACTTCATTGGAAATTCTAGTTCTAAAAGGTCTAAGAAGTAGGAAAATATCCTGTTAAATGGGATCAGCAAATCCTGGGCCCCTAAAAATTGAGGAATGCATTTGTGGTGGTCTTGCATTGGTTGGGTTGAACACATAAAATGGGTAGCGTGGTGTGCCAGCGTGCTGGTGCAGGTCGTAATTTTGCCCTTAACACGGTACACACAATATGAAAGTTTAGAAGTAATGGCTGGTATGAAGTATGGCAAATAAAGGGGCTTCCAATACATAAGGATAGCAAATAAGAATGGCAAGTATGCCAGTGCAGAAGACTCCATTACCCCCCCCCCCCCCCCCCCCGCCCTCGCCCCAAACATATAGGAATTCAGAAACTGAGATTTGAAATTCCATATTTGGAAAAGTAATTGTATTGGACTTGCCAAATTAATGGATATGTAGACCATAGGCAAAGGTAGAATGTTATGTAAAAGCAGTGACCTTGACGTATTTTTGTTAGATCACCATGCCTGTAAAGTTGAAAGAGATGACTTTGTAATGGCAGGGTGAAGCTTAGACGTCAATGGCAATGTCTGCGCAGCACCAGGCCTATGGCCCTCTTGTATTGCATAATCTGGGTGACCTCGATCTTCTGTCCCAAGGTCACTGAGGACATAAAAATTTCAGGACATGCTCATTGTTGTCTTGGATCATGCAACAATATTCATCACAGAAATTGCACAGATACACAGCCATGTAGAAAATGTACTCTGATCCTAAAATTCACATTGATTTTAAGATGCTATTTCAATATGAAGCCTAGTTTAATCTTCGGGGGAGGGGGGGGGGGGGGTGTCTGTCCCAAAACTAAGCCAATTAATTTTTTCATCACACATTGAACTATTGAACTAAAATCCCTTTCCTAAACTCAGGTTTGGAGTTTGAACAGAAGCTGCAACTAATCTAGATTTTCTTTGATATCCAAGTTTTAGTACAAGAGCTAGGATGTATTTTTAAACAAAGAGAATTATTTTTGTAGCATACATGTATGACTATTACATTCATGTTTGTGTACTAGACCATCCTTAATTGTGAATTCGCTGTTGCTGTGTCGGAAGCAGCCTGAGGGCTGGCATGCTTATTGTGCATACTCCCACTGGCACTAAGATATATACAATGTATAAGTGGTGAACAATGAACCGAAAGCTTAAAGGCTTCCAGTTAACATATTCTTAGGTAGCTAGGGTTTGAAAAAAGAAAAAAAAAATATATTAAAAACAGATGATATTTACAGCAAATGCATGAAGCTGCTCTTAAACAGAGACAGATGTATGCGGGTATATTGGTTTTGGAGCATTCAGAGGTAAGGAAACCTGTAACAAATACAACAAGGAAAAGGAAGAAAAAACTGCTTTTAATGACAGTGGTTTTCACACTTGGAAATACACAAAGTCTTGTACCTTTTAGGTGTGGTGTGGCACGGCTCGTCCAGAGAGTTATATCCAGGCCATAGCCTCTGGAAGGCACAGCCCAGGCAGATTTAGGTAAGTAGCACTGGGTTCCATGAAAAGATATTGTGGGAGGTCAGTGGATGTTTAACAGGAAAGAATGCTAATAGCTGCTGTTTACCAATAGGGAAAAAAAGGCTTTGCTGCTAAGTGTTCCTGTTAACTAGTGACTACTTATTACCTAGTTTGCGGCTATGTAGTAGCTGGTTGAAATTTTACCATGCAAATGATTTTGCCGCTAAGTAGCAGGAGAAAAAGATATGATTGGCTGGACAGGCAGATCACAATGAGAGGCCACTGGCTTATGTTAAATTTTGGCTAAGCTGTCACTAGATGCTCCTGGCTGGTCTTCCACTAAGTAGCTGTTAGTTTGCAGCTAAGCTGCCTTTAGATGCTCCCACTGGCTGATCTGCTGCTAAGTAGCCGCTAGTTTGCGGATAAGCTGCTGCTAAGTAATATTCCATTTTTGGTCTTCTGTACTAGCTAACAGGCGAGAGCTATTTGACTGTCCATTATCTTTCATTGGTATGGTCATCTATGTTGTTACTGAGCAAATTAAGAGTGAGACAGATGGAAGGCAATGATTTTATTTCGAATTCTGATTAAATTCAAATTTTGACCCTAAAATTTTGTACTCTACTTATCGCCTTTAAAGATGTTTAACAAATATTTGTCATTATCTTGGGCTAAAATATAAAAAAAAATTATAACTTAAATATAAATGATTCTTTCTGATGAATTCTAAATGAAAATTTCAAATTTCATGTATATGTTATGGGAATACACATATATAGATTGCATTGTAAATGTTTGTTAATCTTAACATCTATAGTGTTAATGTTTGTTAAAGCTGAAGAACTACAAAGTCCTTCTTGTTAAGTTGCTGCTATGTCTGCCAGAAACAGTTTTTCTTGCTAGGCTGCCACTGGGTTTTCCTGTCACAAATTCCTTCTTGTTAAGTTGCCACAAGATCGGTCAGAAACAAAGTTCTTGTTAAGCTGCGGCTAGGGTGGTCAAGAACAAAGTTCCTCTTGTCAAGCTGCCGCTAAATTGGTCAGAAAAAAGTCCTTGCCGTTAAACTACCACTGGGGTGGGCAGCAACAAAATCCTGCCGCTCAGCAGTTGCTACTGAGTGGCTACTTAGCGGTTAGCTGACAATACCCGTCTGCCTTATAAGGCCCACGGGTATTGTCATACCCTGCGCCGTCTGTCTGTCTGTCCCATGGTTTTACCACCATAACTTCAGAAATTTTTGAGACAGGACTTTCAAATTGCACATGATAGTACACTCCTATATGGCCTACTTTGTGTGCAAGCATAGTTGACCTTGACCTAATTTTCAAGGTCACACAATGGTCACATGTGCTGAGCAAGTTTGCCACTGTAACTATTAAAAGCCTGCATCTAGCAATCTGAAGCTTACACACAAGAAGCTTCATAGAGTGATCTAGAAGCCTATTGAAAATCGAGGTCATAGCTCTATATTTGACCTACTTTTTTAGGTCAAAGGTGAAGTGCTATGATAGTACACCACTATAAGTCTTGAAAATTGATGATCATACACTATACCTGATACTATGGGACGCCATTCCTATTCACTTTAATACAGCAAAAGAGATTGAAGGCGGAGGAAGGGTACTGCGTTCTTTGAACGGTATTTTTTAGTCTTGCTGCTAAGTTTTTGCTTTGGGGCTAACTAGCGGCTAGTGAGCAGCAAACTAAACATTTTTGTAAGGGTACACCTGTTTAATTTTTTTGTTCCTTCGCTCATATTAGCAGCTATTGAACTATTTGTAACAGTTTTCCCAGTCCAGTCATTTTTTATTTACTCAGAAATGCTGTCACTGATTTCACTCAAATTTTGCACAAAGAATACCTCACAAGCCAAAGTTACAATGATAGCTTTTCTGAATGTCAGAAATGACATAAGATGATGCATATTAAAGTTCACAAAGAAATTACTGTTTTGGCAGCCAGAAATTCATTTTAAGGGTATTTACCCTTTACCCCCAAACTGACTGAGTTTAAGACAGTCAACACCCTTCCCTAGGGTGGGTGGATGCTAAATGCCCAACCCCTGCCAAGGAAAGCTGCTGACTGGGGTTGTCTTGATAGATCCTGTCTACAATAAAAGATAACACTATTCATATTCAACTAGATAAACTGCTCACCTGCTCTGGTCCCCTGTGTTGCTAGGCAACAGAACTGTGCTTGTACCATGATGAGGGCACTTGTACCAGTCATGTTACTTAACCATCCAGAAATAACACTGTTTTTTTACGAAATAAATTGTATTTTCTAAACAAGTTTAGTATCCTGTATGTTTTAAAACTTTGTGAATGATTTTTCTTAACCTTTTTTGCTTTCTCAAGTTGTTACTTTTACATAGCCTGCACTAAACATAACAGTCACCAAACACATCAACCTTTTGCAACCTTTTTCCAACCTTTTGAGTGAAAAGCAAACCTTTTTCAAACCCATTTCTAGCACTTTCCAAACCAGTTCAAAACTATTTCCTCTTAATCATTACGTTGAAACCCTTTTAAACACCTTTCTTAATGGTTAACAGCCATTTCACACACTTTTTCAACCTTTTACAAATCCTTTGTCTACCTTTTACAACCTTTACAAACCCAAGCACAACACAAAAAATGCATTTGGCTGTTAAGTTTTAGACAGGCTTAACTGTAGCTCAATCAACTGGCCCTGCTTATAACAAGAATGTGTCCTCACTCCTGTCCACTTTCTTCTTGTAGCCTAGGTGGCAGCACAGGAGCCTATTTAACATAATTTATACCACCTATTCTCATTCAAATCATTTGCCACTACTCTGGACTACACATGCAAGAGATGAAATAGGAGATTCCATATCTCAAAAATTATTTATGTTAGACATGCCAAATTTATAGGATAGATGGATTATGTCCAACATTAAAATATTATGTAGTATAGATGACCTTGACCTAATTCTCCGGTTGATCAAACTTGTAAAATTGGAAGAAGTGAGTTGGTAATGGTGGGGTGTAGCTTGGACATCAATGGAGAAGAGAGTGGAGCCTCAACATGTAGATCAGAATTTCAACTGAGCTTTGTACATGGCTAGACTCCACTTGATGACGTACCTTTTGGTCACCAGGATCATGCAAGGTCATTGCGCCATTTGGTCTTGAGGAAAAGTCTCATGACCATAAAACTACTATGCTTGCGGGGGCCTTGATGATGAAGGTCAAGGTCATATGGCCACTTGAAATATTTAGGTCAAAATGTGAAAATCTGCAGTGAACAGTCTATTATTTGTTATTTTTGGTGGATCTTTAAGAAATTTGGTCGAATTGAGGTTTCTTTATCCTTTACCCCTTAGACAAGCTAAAACTGGCTGATGGTCAAATGTCCTCAACTTAGGTAATTTCAGGTAATTTCAACAGTAATGAAAAGCAGTTAGAATGAGAATTGTAGATGACACCTATTACGATCACATGCCCAAAATCAACAGCTTTCCTTGGCATGGGTTGGCCACTTAGTGCCCATCCATGCCAAGGAAAGCTGTTGACTCAGTCTGAATTCAGGGAGGGCGGGGTTAACAGAAGGACTGCTGTATGCTATAAACTGAAAGCAACACAAATTGTATATTTTGATTTTCAGAGTGATCGGCTCACTGTCTAATTCCCAGGACTTTGCCAGAGTATACAGTTGCAAGGTTGGCAGCAAAATGAACCCAGTGAAGAAATGTGCAGTGTGGTAACCATGGCAACAGATGTGCTGACACAGACGTGGCTCTGTCTGATGACAGAGATGACGGGTCTACCAGCTATTATTGGCAAAGCCTTTGGTGCTGTGGCTTTATCAGGAAGGATGAGAGAATATACCAGACACAAAAAATAATGCAAGAGGAACAATCCATTGCATAATGTGCTATATATCACCAGAAAACAGATTTGATTAATATTGCAATAAGAATAAAACAAAGATGAAGCTTAGATCAACAGTACAAGCGAAGTTGCACTAGGTGCTGGTATTTATTGATATTCATGGTCTGTCTGAATTTTGGGCCTGAAGTTCTTGTCTTAAAAGATCTTCAGGTGTCTAATTACGGCAGAGGAAACAAATTGTCCTTTGACAAGAGACAATATGACAGTTGGCAATGTATTTATCATCTACTTAAGATCAGGGAGGGTTTTTTTTTAATTGTTTGTTTGTTTGGTTCATTTTTGGTTTTGTTGTAAAGCCATTGATGTGGCTTTAAGCAGTAACGAGAACTCCAGGCTTTGACAGATGAGCAGCGTAATTGCAGTTTATGCTTGAGATACTTTGTGACCAATTACGATGGCAAAAAGAACGAAAAACGAAATGGTCAGTTTATCAAGAAAATAAGCCTGACGGATGTGTATTCATCATCCAGTCAGGACTCGAGGGAAGGTTTATTAATTCATCGCTGGTCTGACCTCCAGCACTGAGAACATGGGGCATTAAAAGGTGAGCAGTGCAGATCTAGCACATTGACAAAACTCAGACATGGTTGCATTTCATGGAACCCAAACAGAAGCCAGCATATACTCAAAAATATTTTAATTGTTCTCAATTTTAGTATCTGATTTTATATTGTGGTTAAGTGCAATATGTAGATAAGAAATATTGGAAAAAAATTAACATGGAGCATACTTAGTGCCATGTTGAACATTTAATTTTTTTCAAATATATATATAGTATATGTGAAAGATTGAAAGTTGAAACTTTCCCAGGCTTAAAATGGACCCCCTCAAAAAAAAAATTAAATCATGTTGAATTCAGAGATTCCCTACTGACATGCAGGCACATGTACAACTCGGTGAAGACAAAGATATATTATTTCACTGGCAAAATAATATTGTTGTGAAAGAATCTGCCAGGAACTGTATGAAATGTTTTGCTGAAATGTGTATTTAATGTTTTCAGTGGTACTTTTCACTCTCCATTGTGGGAAAAAGGGCATTGGTATGATCATGATCTATGGCCAATATTTCTATGTACTGTTATATTCAGTTTCTACATGCATTTATCATAAGTCCCAAATAGTTTTTGTATATGTATATGTTTATATATATATATATATATATATATATATATATATATATATATATATATATATATATATAAATATATATGTGTGTGTGTGTGTGTGTGTGTATATATATATATATATATATATATATATATATATATACATATATATATATATATATACATATATATATATATATACACACATCCATATATACATACATACATTAAAGACTAGAAATTTGCCTTGGATGATCATTGTAAGCTGTTCAGAGAGAGAACAGATTTCATGTTACGCCATTTTTCGGGTTTATCTGCCCTCAAGTGAAAGTCCATTTGAATCCCTTTTATGGATGGAGTCATCTGTGATGGAGTTTACTGTCCATCGAGTGAAAAGTCTCAAGCACACCAAGATCATATTTTACCATGGTTAGTGGATACAGTATACAAAAACGAAAAGCAAACAAAAACAGTTCATTAAATATTTCCAGTTGTTCATATAAACTTTTTGAGTTTTAATTTTGCATGATTTGTACAGTGTATAGACACTTGATAAGATATATAAAGACCCATTTGATGGTGAAATTAGAAAATGGTGGTATATTTATAGTCTAGTAAATGACAGTTGGCCATGGTGTTCAACAGTCAACATAAATTTTGTTTTTTAATCATTGTCAAATCTTTTTCACCAACTTATTTTGATATTTTCTTCCTTACATTAGTGTAAGAATAGGCATTTTGAGACTGTCCAAAATATAGGTAGAAGAACACAAACTTCCCAGTAACACCTTGTATGTATATTTCTGGAGATCAAAATATCACAAAGGCATGTATTTTGTCACATGTATGTATTTTTTTTAAACTGGCTTTTAAACATGTCTAACATCAAAATGTCTTAAAGATAAAAATCCTGTATGTTGTTGCATATCTTATCTTTAGAAAAAGAAAAATAGAATTTTAAATGATGATTGGCTTTCATTCGTACAACAAAGACTAACATTTAGACCCCCCCCCCCCCCAAGAAAAAACAAAAAAACAAAACCAAAACAAAACAAAAAAACCCCAGGGAAGTTGTTGAAGTAGTGTGATTTTATACACATATGGCCAGTATGTGAAGACATGCCTTCATCAGCATGTATCTGTTGCATGTTTATGAGCTTTTCAGGCTCTTGACCTTGTCTACCCCCCAGCCCAGCCCCCACCCCCACCCCCGCTCCTAACAACAAAAAATGTGTAAATCAATCAATAAATGGAAAATGTATTCAGAAATTGTATACATATTCCTTTCTAATTGTGTGCAGATGTTCAAATGCAATTGTCAGAGTTGATTTGTTTGGGGTTTTTTTGCCTGTTGTGGTTCACATTCTTGCTTTATGAGCAGATTAAGGTCTGTGTGTTATTTTTGTCCCCCGCCACCAAAGGTTGTTTAGGGGGATATAGGGATAGTAGGGATAGGGGTTAATTGTGTCCGCCCACCCATTGTGTATGTCACGGCCGATCATTTTCCTTGTTCATATTCAGTTGCCTTCAAAGGTTGGCAGAGTATACAGCTAGGTCAAAGCTTGGCTGGAATTGTTTATGGGTGACCTTGACCTCAAGGTCACCCATGTATACATGCCCAGTGATTACTATATGTAAGTGAATGGTGATTGCTGTGGTAATTCACATTTTTTACTTCTTCTCCAAAACCGTCCATCAGATTCACTTCAAACTTGGTGGGGATGTACCTTGGGTGGGTCTCTACCAAGTGTATTCAAATGGTCATGGTCCAGTGATATTTGGGTTTTTCAAGAAGATTTTTTGTGTTGACTATTTGGCAAAATCTTTAAAAAAAATTCTTCTGGGAAACCACTTGGCGAATTGCTTCAAAATTGCACAGGGACACTTTTGGGTACCCCAAGACCTTAATTTGCTCAATAAGTGGCACTGCGATTCTTTTCTATTTTATTTTGAATTTTTGTGTTTTTGCTGTTTTTGACTTCTTCTCCAAAACTGTCACTCAGATTATGCTGAAGCTTGTTTGAATATTCCTTGTAGAAGGGCCACACAAATTGGTTCATTAGGTGGAGTTGCTGTGGATCCCTGATTTTTAACAATTCTTTTGAAATCAGGTGGCTATCAGTCAATGGATTCATTCCTATTGATTACTATGTAAGTGAATGGTGATTGATGTGGTAATTCATACTTTCGACTTCTTCTGCAAAACCGTCTGCCAGTTTCACTTCAAACTTGGTGAGCATGTACCTTGGGTATATATTTACAACTCAAAATGTGACGGGAGACGTCGATCCTTTGGATCATGTAGTTGAATTGAGAATACATGGACCTTGGTATGTTACGATAAATATACAGTCACACACTAACCAAATCAAGGCAGCTTTGGCAGCACATACAGGTAGTTAAACCATAGTCGTTATGCGCATGTACGTGTATTTATGGTGTAAAGGACAGCTTATAGTTGCCTGCTTGGTAGACCTTGGGCCCTTGACTGTGGGACTGGGACCTGCCAACAGCTAGGTATAAAAATGGCCCGAGAGTCTGCTAAGCAAGCAAAGCTTATTGGTAAGAAAGCCAAATCACTGCATAAACTCACTATGTGTGTAGGAATTTTGCAGATATATAATTTAAGATAATTGTATGAAAACAAATGAACAGCACTGAGGTGTCATAACATTTTTGGTCAGTATTTACATGACATAGCTGTGTTGAATTGGTACCAGTGTTCTTGAGGCTTATGTGCCGTACGTGTATCAAGGGGCCAGTCAGAGCTTGATTTCAGAGGTGAAGAAAAGTGCAGCTCATCCTACGTACCACTCACCCAAACTACCTTTGAGACATTTGGCTAATTGTGTGTGCTCTTGCCTGGCATAGACCAAGCAAAGTAACAAGTGTCTCCTCTGGTGCAGGACTTGGTTTGCTTTCCAGCTTATTTTAAGCACCCAAACTATGGCTGGTATAATTTAAAATGATATAGAAATGACTGGCCCCTATGAAAATGTGCTATCTTAATATATATATATATGCATGTACATTGAATATATATGTAATCGTAAATGATATTGTATGATCATTCTGTCTCCAAGTAATACCCTTTCTGGAAGGGTGAACTAAAAGACACTATATAACATTCAGCTTGGCACGTTTTGTTCTCTATCCAGAGTAATGCTACCCCCACCCACCCAGAGTGTCGTATGGCCTAAAATAACCTGTCTTTGTTTCTGAAAGAAAGTTGAACAAGTAGACATTCTCTGAATGGTAAGAGCCTTTTGGTAATTACAGTTTGGTGTATTTCTGTTATGATTTTCTTTAATGGTGTGGAAAAAATGAAAATGAAAAAAAATGGGTCTGAAAGTATGGAACAGTACTTAAGGCCAAAGTTACAGTTGATATTGAAAAAATAAATAAATGAATAAATAAATAAATAAATTAAAAAACATAAAGTAAACATATTAAAGGAGAAATATGTTTCACAACTTGGGCACAAAAGCATGAGCGACATACTTCTAAGTCTGAGCAAAAGTCTTGCTAATGTATTGTGTGGAAATACACGTAGCCTCATACCAAGTAGTCACAAGTTAAAGTCGTAGGACTATCAATTAGAAAGCTGTAAGGATGGAGGCTTTATTCCCACTACATGCCTTGAACATTTCCCTTGCAAACTAGTCTTGTCAGAAAAATTAGATGTTCTGAATACTGACAAACCAAGAATAGACGAAAGTCATTTGGAACAAGTTTGATCAGAAAGGAAGAACATTTTATGCATAACCCCTTTTATTCCAGAATGAGACTGTGTTGATATCTGGTCTTGGCTTGAGGCTAATGACTTGATGGATGCAATTATAAAAAGTCTTGTATTTACATTCACTGCAAAAATGTTTTCTTTCAACCAGAAATTGGAGGGGGGGGGGGGGGCATTAAAGCAGGTGACTTTATATCTGGGTGCTTTTGGGCGATTTGAGTGGGAAGGGGCTAAACAGTGAGTTTAATACTTGGAAACGATTGGCAGAATAACCGTATTTGGACATTCCTGCTGCAAGTTCAACAAGAACTGGTGTTATAAAATCATGTCTACTTCAGCATTTCTTGACAAGTTCTGTACAGTTTCCAATTCAAATTAGTTCAGCCTGTGCTGCAGGGGACATGGACATCATTGGTTGTAGTGAAGTCTATGAGAGAACGCATCCCTGTCCTGAAGTGGCTGGTTAGAATAAAATCAACTGAACAAATTCAGTTTTGAAGCCATCCGTCATCACACACAGATATTGTGAATGAAACCATAACAAATGAGAGTGAAAGAGAAACACTGTCAGGTAGTTTGAGTATATGGAACGTCGACTCTCTGATTTAGTCTTCAGTTTTCATTGGCAGCTTATTGGGATCCATTTAACTCTTTCAGTGCCAATCACATCTAAAGTCGATCTACTTAAGTCAGACTAGTCTAAATTATCATAAGGATCCCAGATTCATATTCCTTGTAAAAAGACCTTTCATTTAAGTATCAGTATGTCTATACTTCCAGAGAGAATATCACAGTTCAACAGCTTTTCTTGGCGCACATTGGGAGCACTGCATCCAATGTGTTCCAAGAAAAGCTGTCGACTCAGTCCACAATTTGGCACTTTAAGGGTTAATACACCCAGAGTACCAAGGAAAGCTGTTTACTAATCATTTTCATGGCTTGTTGAGAGAAAGAAGTGGGCGACACAGAGGATACTGGTTCATTCTTGTAATTTTTAATGGGGAAAAGTTGCTTGCTGATACATAGGCTTTAGTCCTCAGGGTTAAATCTGTGATGGATACCACTGAAACAAGGACCGGAAGAAGAGGGCTCGTGATTTGTATGGTATAGATGGAGGCAGGTTTACTTTTGTAACTGCATAAATAATTAGTAAAGTTTTACATTATTATTTAATAAAAAAAAAATACATATATTATATATACATAAAACATAGCTTTTTAATGATAGGTAAAATCATCAACTATATCATGATTATGTACCAAAAGTAGAATTTTCAGATGTTCAAAGTATAAATGTTGTGTATATGTAAATGAAGTAAGGGTGTAATTGTATATAGATATTAATTGACTGTCCACAAATGGCGTGTATACAAATCATACATATAGTTAACATAGATACCTATATTCTTCATATATCATAGTACATTCATTATTTTTTAGTGTTGATGACCTCTTTTTTTTTTTTATTGAACAACCACTGGACCAGTTTCATGAGATTGATATGTATTAGCAGGAACTGTTCCAAGGTCCAGCCCCACATGTTGACTGTGTACCAACTATGTACATGTACATGTACATGTACATGTACATGTACAATTACAACTCCTATTTGAAGCCTTAGGCCTTTCAAAATCCTAATTCTTTTCAAGAGGGCATTATTTTCATGGCAAGATTTTTGGTACAGGTGCCGAAGCTATCAAACGATTTTGTCAAGAATCTATGCAGTATCGACAAATAGTATTGCAGTGAGAAACAAAATAAAAAAGAGGGTGTCTGGAGATAGGGTAAAGGGTTATATGCAATAAGGAAGGGGTATTAACTGAGAGCCCTGTTAAGACTGCACTGTGTGAGTGACAACCCTTAAAGCGCTGATTTAAGATTGAGTCAACAGCTTTCCTCAGGGCACTTTGTGCGCAAAGTGCCCCGAAGAAAGCTGTTGACTAAGACTACTTTTTGCTTTAGACTAAGCATGCTGGTATTTGAATGATAGGTATCTTCATGAGAAATTTGAATCTTTTAACCATAATATGATTAACCGTAATGAGAAAACGACTATAGCAGTGATTAGCACTTTAAGGGTTAAAGATCCATGGCCAAGATTCAACTGAATTAAGCTTCTTCCACATGAAACTTTATTGAAGCCACTCAGGCTGGTACACTTTTACGCAAAGAAACTCTGTTAGGCAGCTTTCTTCTTTGTACGTTGGTCCCTTTTTCAAGAGACCATGCCTAGGGCAGGTCCAAAAGTGGTCACATAAAACAGATGGTCTCTCAGTGGAGGTAATATAACATGGAAAAGAGAATTAAGGACCTGGTGAATGTGGTCATGAAAGCCTAATTTATTTTGTGCAGAAAAATTTTTAAGAAAGAGATGAAATCAGAAATCTCTAATATCCAGAAGTAAAAATGCCCTTCAATTGCCTTGAAATAAAGAATGCAGTGTGTGCTCAAATATTCTGACCTATCACCAGTCATTTCATGACTGCATTTTTGGTTTGAGGTTATGAGCTAAAAGAAAGGTCCCTGACAGAGCTTTTTCTGCGAGAAGAATCCCTGTTTGTAACAGTTGTAATATCTTCTTGAATGCATCACACTGTTTTTAGATGAGATCATTTGATGACCATTAAGTGATAGAATGTGCAAAATTAAACACATGAACAGTATCATGGCCATTGATCTTCAGCTACCAAGTTGCATCTCAACAGCACAGTCATCCACAGTTTATGATGAAAATTTTATTTAATTCGACAGTTCACAAAACTGACAGCTCTCAATCAAGATTGAAAACCAACTATTGGCTCCCTGCAGAGGCCATGATTTAAGGGTTTTTTTTGTTTTTGTTTTTTCAAATTCCAAGAGGCGGTCAATTCCCCACAATAAAAAGAGTACAAATGCTGCCCATAGGTCAGAAAGGTGCTTGCCAAGATCAAAGTCCTTGATGGTCTTACACCATGATGTAAGCTTTTGTAGGGCATGGATGATTCATCAAAATATGTACAGATAATGCTACTTAACTTCTTGATACATCAAATTTAATGAAAGGGTAAGCCATACATATAAAAAAGTTTCAAAATCAACACCAAAAAAAAAAAGTGAATACATTCGAATATTTTTTTCTTTAAATATGATGAAGCTGTTCAGTTCGAATGTATTGTTCTTTCATATGAAAAGTGCCAATTGGAGGTTACAATAATAGTGCTAACAGGTTAAAAATAGTCTATGATAAAAATAGTTTCCATATAAAGGTTCCACCAGTGAAACCTAAAGTGACTTGTATACTTGTAGTGCAAATCATATTGTGAGATCTGCATTGTGATGCATGTCCAATCTCGTGTGCAGTGCAATATCCGGGCCCTAATTACCTTGACCTCTACAGTGTTGATTTAACACTGAGTCAACAGCTTTCTACGGGGCACTTTGCGTGCAATGCGCTCAAAGTGCCCCAAGGAAAGTGGTTAACTGAGGGTACTTTTGCTTTAGACTAGGCTTGCTGGTATTTGAATGAAAGGTATCTCCATGAGGAGTTTGAATCTTTTAACCATTATATGTTTAATGGTAACAAGGAAACGACTATAGCCATGATTAGCACTTTAAGGGTTAAATGTATTTACAAGGCTTGTCAACTGTGACCCCAGAAGGTTTATTGATGTAATGACTGCAGGAAAGTGGTATGTCACCCCAGTCTCCTGGTAACCTCATGTCAGGAAATGCCACGCAGCCTCCAACATGCCGATGATTCTGCCCGTATCAGAATTCAGAGACCTGTGGGTAACACGTACGCCACTGTTGATGCACAGTGATCCTTGTCTTGCCAGTGGCCCCTTATAAATCGATACCAGACACACTTTTCAAACCTTTCTGGCTGCTGTCTCAATTCTAGGACATTTCCTTTTTGTTCAGCTGCTCGCCCATACCCCTAGTTATTCCTGTCCATGTTGCTTAACATTCTGTGTGACACCCATTTTTTTTTGTCTACAAACTTATATTTAGAGCAGCCTATATTAAACCAATTTGGGTGGCCTCTGTTGTTACCCAGAAGTGTAGTTAGAAAGGTAACTCTGAACATCTTTGTGCCCAGCTTAAGATGTCCGTGCAAGATGAACATTTACAGTCTCTTGATGTTTTAATACATATGATAGTATTGCAGTATGCTAGTTGGCAAAAAGACTACCTCCTTTCAGGGTGGGAGAAGAGTTCAAGGTTGAATGATGCTAACAAATTAAACTGTAACCACAAACATTGTAACCTTACTATGTTATTCCTTCCAATTGGAGCTACCAAAATTGTTATCTCCCAAAGATTATGGAAAATGGATGGGTTTTTTTCCTATATATATATATATATATATATATATATATATATATATATATATATATATATATATATATATATATATATATATATATATATATATATATATATATATATATATATGTATAATTTTCGGGTTTTTTTTTTTTTTTTTTTTTTTTTTAAGACAGTGATAACATAATGTCTGTGTGCAAGTTCACTAAAGGGGATTTACAATGGTTGAAAAATATGCTGTGGAATATTGTAATTGGTGTATGTGTCATTGACATTGATGATGCAATGCTATATTTTACCTGCTGCTACATTACTGATCGATGAGTCGGTCTGGCATTGTGTACGAGTCTATGTGACATTATCTACAAAAATATATAGTTCTTTAGTGGATCAAGTGTATATAAAATCAACAGATGACATTTTTACCTATAAAGATGTTTAAAATATTGTGGAGTCTGTGTTTATGATTTGGGGTTTTTAAACCATTACCCTAAGGGGCAATGTGGATGTTGCATCTTGAAGTAGCTCTAAAATAGTCTTGCTTCATTGTAAAATCACAATACAAACATATTTTTGTTCAGACCTTTGTTGATGGGTTTGAATGCCAGTCGCTAACAGGAGCATGCAATGTGCTGGAAAGTGATGCAAAGGCATGCAAAACTTCAGATTGGGGGGGGGGGGGGGATCATTTTGTACAATTTATTCAAAGATCATATTCTTTATTTGACAAGTATCTGAGAAAGCCCCAGCTTGGATAAAAATTCAAGTAAGGAGTTATTTAGACATTTCTTCTTTTCAATTTCACACCAGAGAAACAGGCCTATGTTTGATAGGCTTCTACTATCATACTTGAAAAAAAAACAACAAAGAAAGTATGTAGGCTTACATTCAAATGGTACATGTCATTCGCAGATAAAAAAAAATGGGATTTTTTTTTCATATGATTGTGGATGACCTTCAAGTCATAGGTCAAGGTCAGAATGCCATGCAAAATAAATTGCTTTCCCTGCCACAGCTCCAAATGGGTATTATTGAAGTCCATCAAAGTTCTTCATTATTTACCCAATGTAGACTTAAGTTTGCTCAGAGGTGACCTTAAGGTCGTCATAGAACCCCCCCTTATGAAAAAGGTCTTGCTGCTAAGTGTTTTTGTTTACTAGCGGGCACTTACCCACTAGTTTGTGGAGAAAGTAGTAACTGGTTGAAATTTTACCATGCAAATGACTTTGCAGCTAAGTAGCAAGAAAAAAAGATCTGATTGGTGGACAGTCAGGTCACAATGAGAGGCCACTGTTCTATGTTAAGTTGCGAATAAGCATCTGCTAGTTTGTGGCTAAGCTGCCACTAGGTGCTCCTCTTGGTGGTTTTTCTGCCAGCTAAGGAAGAAATCCCACTGGCTGGTCTTCTGTATTACAGGTAAAGCTAATTGACTGTCCATTCTCTTACATTGCTATGGTTATTTAAGTTTACAGATTTCTCATAAAAAGGGTTTTATAAAATCTATGTTGTTACTAATTGACATACGATAGAAGGCAATGATTTCCTTTCAAATTTTGACTTAAAAGTTGGCACTCTACTTATCCTTTTTGCAGATGTTCAACGATTATTTGTCTTTATCTTGTCCTAAAATTAAAATTTAGAATATTAATAGCTTTTATATCTAAACTTAAGTTTTCAAGTGAATCCTAAATGAAAATTTCAAATTTCTTATATATATTAAGGGAATATAGATTGCATTGTAAATGTTTGTTAAAGCTGGAGAGCTACAAAGTTCTTGCTAAGTTTTCCCGGTTAGGCTGCCGCTAGGTTTTCCAGTGACAAAGTCCTTCTTGCTTACCTTCCACTAGGTCAGTCAGGATCAAAGTTCCTCTTGCTAAGCTGCTGCTAGGTGGGTCAGAAACAAAAATTGGAAATAAAGTCCTTGCTGCTGAGCTATGGCGAGGATGAGAAGTAACAAAATCCTTTCACTAAGCAGTCGATCCTGAGCAACTCTAGCAGCTAGGCGCTCAGTCATTTTAGTCTTGCTGCTAAGTTTTTGCTTTGCGGCTAACTAGCTGCAAACTAAACATTTCTGTATGGGCTTTCAATGAAAATTAAGATTAAGGAAACAGTGCAACAACATAGGTCACATAAGCTGGTTTCCATGCACTTTGGGGGCTTTGCCACAGCCCCTATAGAAATTTCTGTATGATGCCATGCTGCTCCGTTGAGGCCCAGACACTGTGGCATGGCACAATGCTGCTGGTGGCATCAAAGCATACTAACATACAAGGGAGCATGTGTAATTCAGTTATCTACACTGATGTGCATTTGTAGTGGACACCTGTTGTCAGAAGCTCCTGTTTTTCTCTTACCTTTTCAGTCTCTTTGTTTCCTTTCACATCATGTGACAGTCAATAGGTTTCTTGGGGAACTGGTCCTATCACAGGCCTATTGGTCCAGGTTTGCCACTGATGGATATCCACATGGAGTTAAATGTCCGGTGGCATGTCATTCACCACTGGCCATCTGGCATGTCACTCCTCCATGCAAAGGTGTGGCTTTTTCTGCACTGAGATGAGTCCATGCAACATTTGTCAATGATGGAGGCCTTCTCAGTGGCAGAAGGTCTGTCGGGCAGATGTGAGGTCTGCTAGATGGAGGCTCCAATGTGTGGAGGGATGTTGTGAGCGTGAGGTCTCTGTACCTCGCAGGGGGCACACTGCTGGTCCCTTTGAGGCTTGAAGTCAAGGCCATGCGGGAGGGGGGGCATGGCCTGGCAGCTAGCCTCAGATTAGTCCTGGAATCAAGGCCCTTGTTTCTCCAATTGAGGCCCCATTGGGGGAGACTAGGGTTTCCATGGATCCCCCATGGATTGTGGTTGAGCATTCCTATGCTAGGGTTCCCTCCATGTCCACGGTAGCTCATTCAAGCGGATCTATGGTGAGTGGCCCCTCCCAGCCTGTTTGTTGTGCTACCTGCTGTATGTCAGTAGTCAGATGACAGAATGGCACCTTGGTGAACACTGGAGCAGAGACCACCAAAGAGGGAAGGAAGTCAGCTGTAGCCGCAGCTCTTACCCGGGTGACGCCTGTAGCATCATCACTCCCTATTGCTCCCCTTGTATTCCCTTCCTGGGCCTGCTAAGGCAAGCTGCGGCAGTCCTGCAGGTGGGGGCCTCTGCCCAAATATTAAAGGTGAAAGTTTGGTTGGCCATTGTCGGCGAGCGATTGGACAGGAGCACACCATTGCCTCTCTAGGGAATGGGGGGGGGGGGGGGTATTCCTCCTGCCCCCACCACCTCCAAGTCACCAGGCCCCACTTTCAAGAGAGGTGCTGAGTCATCTTTGGAGGTGGCTGCACCAAAGCCCAAGGTGGGTAGTGTGGTGAGGGCAGTGGCTCCCACTGAGTCTCCCATGATGGTAGTGGCGGCTTGTCCTGGGCCTTTCAAGGGCCAGGGTTTTGAACACCTGGTCGTCCTCTGTGCTGAGGGATCTGCCTTAAGGATAACATTTGGGAGAGGACAAGAGAGGAGTTGGCCTCACAGCTGCTCTATCCTCTGCCTCCTTCCTTCAGTGACAAGCGTTCATGCTGCCACCCTGGAAGGGAGAAGAGAAAGAGGAGGCACCGCCACTGTTCTCCTTCCCCGGGAGGAAAGGTACTGCACCAGAACCAAGATTCAGGCACTTTACCTGCTGAGACTAGGCCTGCTTCTACTTAGCGAACTTGCTTCGAGAGGGTGGAGGAGACGGGCATGGAGTGGTCCTCTGCACTGCTAGCCCCACCGGCAAAACAGTTCCAGTGGAGATGGCGTCTCCACGGTCTGTTCTTTCCTCAATGAACGTGGATCTGGCAGTCTATCGGCCTTCCATTGGAGAGGCTGCCTCTGAGTTGACCTATGGGGGCAGGCCTGGCACTTCAATGCTCAAACCCTTTTTTTTGTTGTTGTGGTTTTTTTGGGGGGGGGGGGGCGAGGAATCTTAAAAATGTTTTAATAGGAAGTTTAACATGGGAATATCTTGTAAAGGTTATAACTTAAATAATTTTGGCCAGATGTGTGGTAAAACTTGGTAGGGATGTACCTTTGCTAAGTGTCTACCTATTTTGTGTAAGTGGTCATGCTCCAGTGAAATTTGAATTTTGATAATGGACCTTGATGTGGCACATGTTAGTGTTCTTCCATAGTGGTCAGACTTGTTCAGTTCCTGGGTGATCTTGATCTTATCTGAAGTTCACAGAATCACAAGTGTGATGAATCTCTAGGTCAGCTGAGCATGGGCTGTTCACAGAGCCCTCTTGTTTTATGTATTTTTGATATTTTCAACTTCTTCTCCAGAACCATCACTCAGATTAAGCTGAAAATTTGTGGGAATGTTTCTTGTGAAAGGGTCAAACAAAGTTGTTCACCAGGTGACACAGCTGTAGTTTCCTGGTTTTTAATGGGTTTTTGTTTTTGTTTTTGTTTTCAATTTGGGCACTTCTCAGTAAATGCACCTTTCCTATTGATTACTATGTAAGTGAATGGGCATTCTAATGCTAATTCACATTTTTAGCCTCTCTGAAACCGTCAGCCAGATTGACTTCAAACTTGGTGGCAATGTACCTTGGGTGAGTCTATACGAAGTTTGCTCAAACAGTCATGGTCCAGTGATTTTTTGATGATTTTTGTTTGTTCTTTTGGTGGGTAACCCTTGAAAGAATCTTTCTTCTTCTCCAAAACTGCTCATCCAATTGCTTTGATATCACCCAGGAACACTCCTGAGGACACCTGGTTCTTAATTTTCACCACGGGGGGGCTGCAATTTTTCCGGATTTTTAATGATATTTTGTGGGTTTTGCTATTTTTGTCGTCTCCAGAACCGCCACTAAGATTAAGCTGGAACTTTGTGGATATGTTCCTTGTGAAAGGGTGAAAGAAAGTTGTTCACTGGGTAGCACTGCTATTGATTTCTGATTTTTAACGATTTTTTAAACTCGGGTACTTATCGGAAAATGCGCCCTTCCTATTGATTACTTTGTAAGTCAATGGGTAATTTTCACCACGGGGGGGCTGCAATTTTTCCGGATTTTTAATGATATTTTGTGGGTTTTGCTATTTTTGTCGTCTCCAGAACCGCCACTAAGATTAAGCTGGAACTTTGTGGATATGCTCCTTGTGAAAGGGTGAAAGAAAGTTGTTCACTGGGTAGCACTGCTATTGATTTCTGATTTTTAACGATTTTTTAAACTCGGGTACTTATCGGAAAATGCGCCCTTCCTATTGATTACTTTGTAAGTCAATGGGTATTCTACTGCTAATTCAAATTTAAAGGAACTTTTCTTTGGCAAATCTTAGAAATACTTCTAAATGTCATATCCCCTCAGCTAAAGTTCAAAACAGGTCTATTCAATTCCAACTTAGATTTTGTGAACAAGCTCAGGTCAGCTGAGCATGGGCTGTTCACACAGCCTTCTAATTTATAATGATCCCGCCCTGTGTATAATCAGGTTCTTTTCACCCTTTTCACTTCTATTTATTTGCCTCACATTTCAGCTCCACGCTGCTTATGTGTCATGTTAGGCGACATGTATGCTTTTAAGATAAGGGCCAGCATTTTGCAAACTATTTGCATTTTACGAATATCATTCACAGATTGCCTTTCTTTCAGATCCACTCAGATTGCTCAGGGTTTGTTGCCCTGGCCCCTAGACCTCCCTTTTTGTGTAGTTTTACAATCTATACATTTTGAACACCTTCAAGTGTCCAGATATCTTTAAGAGCTACTCTATGGTCCTATTTTCCCTCGACATTCTTTTGTAAGATTGTTTTTTCTTTGTTTTCCATTTTCTCTTTTTGTTTTCCATTTGCTTCAGTTATCAAGGCACATCTACTCTGTGATCAATTGAACCACCTGTACTTGTTTGCATGGATTTAAGCTGATCTCTAATGAAGTGGACATCTTTTTCCATAGGAGCCAGTTTCACTCCCTTTAATTCTTTGAAAACATGAATTCCATTTCTGTCCCATTTTATTAATAGAAAGTTACATTCTGTTTTAGACACATTAGCGCATCTTATGTGGTATAAGTTTTCACAGATCTCATGTTGAATGCCAATGTCTTCAGGCACTCTCAGAACAAATTATGCATGGTTTAGTCTCAAGTTGCATTTCTGCTTTGTCACTACTGTTATTATTGGGTGTTGTTTTGTGTGACAATTTGTCCATTTGTGATGTCTTATTGTATAGGCTTGTGCCAAAAAGTTCCAAGATTTAATTTTCCCTAGTGGCTTCCACTCTGAATTTTTTATTGTTCTTGCCTTCTACACAATACATTCGTCAGGTTAATTACATTTGTGATGGCAATAAGGTGCCCTTTTTATGAGCCATATCCTTTTGATGTTCGAATTAGCATGCGAACCATCATATTGCTCCTTTTACTTTACTACGGTTTTCTTTGTTCTGTAGCCTCCATTCGTCATATAGCTCCTTTTACTTTACTACGGTTTTCTTTGTTCTGTAGCCTCCATTCCTCTTTGGCCTTTTAGAACTTTGAATAGTGTCCAAATACCAGCAACAACAGTGTGGTTGTATTGGTATATTTGTTTGAGTCTTGTTTAAGTATTGTAGCTTAGCACTGAGATCTGTTATGTTTTGAACATGATCATTTTGTTCCTTTTCGGCTTTTTCAGATACAACTCCATCCTGTTTTGATCTGTATTTCCCTAAATGTGCTGGAGGAACAGTGACAATTGAGTTGGGTGTGAGTTGGTAGATTTTAGTTCTCAACTCCAGTAGTTTTTGCAATGCATCCTCTGTTCCTTTGTGTCTCAATATCTTGAGACCTTTTTCCTCCTCTAAACTCAAAATGCCATTTATTCCCAGTGCTATTTTAACTGGTAGCCTCTCATTACTTGGGATTCTCTTATTTATGAGAAAATTTGTAATCCCCTAAGGAGTCCCTTTACTGTTGTGCCATTACTCATGATGTAATGAGTTTTATAAGAACCACAATAGCTGGCTTTTAGTTGACTGTATTTAGGCCCATTAAAGTTATTTGCCGTAGAGTCGGCTATCAGTTGCATGCACTCTTCTTCCTGACATGTAGCTGAACTTTATATATCAAGAACCACTAGCAATTACACATGTTGTGAGGGACAATATACTTTTGAGCAAACAAGCAGGTCACCACAACTACAATGCAATTTCAAACAGGAAATGGTTGCCATGAAACTATGTAGTTTAGGTTTGCAATTACAGTACCACCACATTTCTACAGCCAAGCCATTCCATCCATGCTACTGTAGTCACTACAAACATTACTAATACTTAGTCACCGCAAGCTTCATTATCATACTATCACAAATGCACTTGCATTGTTGGTATTCCTCTCGATGGAAAGCAATTGATTTATTATACTCTTGCCTTGTTTGTTTGGTGTTACTTTCTTCAGTAAATCTGCTTTGATTGAGAGATTGTAGCTGAACTTTGAGATTTTGGTTCTGATAACTTGCAATATTTCTTTTCCTTTCACTATGATATATTTTTCTGCATTTTGCTATGGTATTAACATTAATTTCACATGCTGATCTTCCAGTGATCTCCTTATTTCTCTCATCCCTGTCACTGTCATTTTCCATTTGTTTGGTTCATAGAATCTTTCCTCAGAGTATGCCTCTCAATGACCTTCAAGAGTGCAGCACCCGCAACCCATTAATCTGATCATGGGATATACACAATTAGATTTTTTTTGCACCAGTGTCCTGCAACCCATCTGTTTGGAGACTTGAAGTGTACCATCTTATCTTGGTGACCACAGCTTTACATGTTTCCACAAGTTTTGGTTAATCCATTCTTTCAGGGCCTGTAGTTTCGCACATTTGTCTTGAGGCTTATAACCTTTGACGTCCTTGCATGCTATAGAATGGTTAGAGTATGCTTAGTCTTGGTGGCTAAGAAGTTCAGTCTGTACCCAAACTATAGACTCTCACTTCTTGACACGACATGCGCCGGTTACATGATTTAACAAAGCAATGTAATAATAATAATAATAATAATAATAATAATAATAATAATAATAATAATAATAATAATAATAATTCGCTTTTCTGTCACCATCCTGTGTCAGACAGGTGGCCTGGGAAGGAAAAACAAAAAGAAAAAAAAGAAAGAAAGGAGAGAAAAAATAGAGTAAATAAGTTTTATCTACTTCTGATCATTTATTCTCCACATTTTTGTCTGATAGATTACATTTGGCTAAGACCATCGACCCAACGTGAGTATGGGAAATAAAAAGAGTGAACTCAAAGGGGCAAGAGGAATGATGTTTTATTAACTGCTGTGATCATTGGAAGCCTGTCATGCGGATCACAGCCCTACATGTTTCATTCAAAGCTTGAGCGGTAGCTAGGGCTTCAAAAACGTAGCGGCCCATGATCCACATGACAAAGGCTTCAAATGTCATATTATGATCATCAGTAAGCCATGAAAAAGAACATTATTACTATAAATATCTATATAGAGGGGACTTTGTAGAGATTTATAAATACTATATAGCAGGATACCATTAGAATATGCTGAACTCAAATACAAAATGCATTTGAGCCCCCATATCAGGCATTGTGGACTTCAGACAGCTGTTTCCAACAATACTGTCTGGTTCATCCTCTGCTAGATCAGACCTCTGACGGCTATCTGTTGCTTGAGCATCCAAAAAGTCAAACAGTTAAGGTAATTTCTGGCTCTTTGTCCATGTTTAAGCTAACGCTTCACAGCCTTTTTGAGAATCTGTCGACAGTCTGGGAACTATAATGTTGGTGCTATGCGTGTGTGTCGTCTGATGATCACTCGATGAGGCCACTACGCCCCAAGCTTCTTACCAAAATAGTTACATTCGGTCCAAAGTTTAACATTAGGGAGCTAGGATTTTTCCTGCGCATCATTCAGTTATGAATGCCACGTCATGAACTGCAACGGTGAATCACATTACGCACCCATGTATCCAATGATGCGGCACGTGACATGAGCCCGTAATCACGTTGCCTGCAATGTGCACCCGGGCCCAAATATTCAGGCCCCCAGGGGCCCAAACGTTCTAGAATATTTAGGCCCCTTCCGAATATTTGGGCCCCCTTTCATATTTGATTTTTGTTACATGTATACCTCATGGGACATTAACTATTGTTGTAACAATGATGATGTTAATAGTGCAAAATAGCAAAAGCATGGTCATGCTACAGTAGACTAAAGGTAAAAGGTGCTGGTCACAGTGTTTTGTCAGCTCAGCATGAGAGTAGATTCAGTGCAAAATGTAAAAATGTAGTCCTGAATCATGTTAATAACATTATCATTTATGCGGAATTATGACCAGATGGCTCAATCCTAAGTTTACTTTCTCATAGAAAATGGGAAATATAACTTTGATGCAAGTATGTTCAGATCTGAGTATAACAGTTATAATATTATTGGACCAGAAATTTACATGAATAGCAGAGCTAACCCAAAGTACATGTACATGTACTTCTGTAAAATAACTAGAAATGACTTTTCATTTCCAGAGTAAGGACACATTACAACACCATAGGTCACTTAAGCTGGTCTCCACGCAATTTAGGTGCTTTCCGAGAGCTCCCAAAAAATTTCAGTGGGTCCAGTGCCATACCATGCTGCTACAATGACTGTCCTAGATGCCCTGTGGCGTGTCACAGCACCCCTAGTGTCAGTAATGGGTACTAGCGAGCATGCGCAATCAGTTTCCTACTCTGGCGTCCATCTATGGTGGACGCGTTTTGTTGGAAGCTCCTGCTTTTTTCTTACCGTTATCGGTACTTTTGTGGCTTCTTCGTGTGTCGTGAGATAGTTGATAGGTTCCCAGGGACTGGTCCTATCTCCGGTTAGTTCGTTCAGGTTACGGGTAGTTAAGGTGCATCCATGAACTCGGATGCAGATTTGGATGTCTGTTGGGACGCCAACCATCACAGGATGGCATTTTGGGATGATCATCCTGCATGCGTAGGAGCCGTGTGTCCTGCACTGAGGAGAGTTCATGCGACGTTTGTCGATGATGGACTCCCTATCAGTGGCAGAAAGTCTGTCGGGCTGACGTGACGTCGGCAAGAGGAAGGCTGCAACATGCAGAGTCACGTTGTCAGCGAGAGGACAGTGTGCCTCTCGAGGGATCGGTGGCTTGCTTCGCGGTAGGTGCTGCAGATGCAGCCATCCAGGCAGCTTGCCACGTCGTTTGCAAGCTGGGCCTCGAGTCAAGGTACGTCCTCGATTCGAGGCTTCCATTGGTGGGTATGCCAGTATGAACAAGCTTGTTCATGCTGGTCCTCAAATCGAGGCCCCTGATCCTCGAATCGAGGATCGGCCTCAAATCGAGGCCCCTATGGTAAAGGTGCCGTCTACAGACGTTAAGTGGACTGTGGTAGAGAGGTCCCGTTCCCGGGTTCCCCCCACAGCCCCTTCTGCTACAGTGAGCAGGTCCGTAGGCAAGTGTCCTTCCCGTCCTGTCTGCCCTACTACCGGCCGTTCGTCGGTAGTTCGGCGAAAGGAAGGAACCTTGGTAGTCACTAAGGCAGTGAATACCAAGGTGGGAGGGGGGAAGTCAGTAGTGTCTTCAGGTGGAGATAGGGTGACGTTGTCATCACTACCTGTTGGTACTACTCCTCCAGGCCTTCCTCCATGTGCCCCGCCGGGTCAAGCTTCGGCTATGCAGGGGGAGGTGACCGCCCAAGTGATTATGGGCAAAGTGGAGGCGCTGTTCGCTGCGGTTGGCAAACGGCTGGACAAGTTGGAGCGTAAGGTTTCCTCCGGAGGACCTGTGGTCACTCCTCCTTCCCCCGCCCACTCGGTGTTGCCTGGCCCCCCTTGTGAAAGTGGGGCCGAGTCTTCTCCCAAGTCCACTGCACCTGAGCCTTAGGTGGTTAGTGGGGTCAGGGCGGTGGCCCCCACTGCGTCCTCTGTGGTGTCAGCTGGCGTTTCCAGGTCTCTTGGGGACCAGGTGACAGACCAGAAAATAGTCCTCAGTGGTGAGGGCTCAGCCATTACGGTCACTTTTGGGGGGGTGAGAGATTGGCTTCTCGGCCGGTTTCTCCACTACCTCCCTCCTCGGGAGGGAGAAGAAGAAAAGGAAGAAGAGGAAGAGGCGTCATCGGCACATCTCTTCCTCTCCGTCACCGGATGGGAAGGTACGTCGCCAGAGCTGTCGCTCGGGCGTTTTGCCTGCCAGAGGGAGGCAGGTCTCTCCCTTGGCAATTCCCACTCTGGACGGTGGTACAGTGGTGCGCGGATTGGATGACCGGGTGCCTAGTCCCACCGGGGGAGTCGATCGGTCTGGGTTGGACGCTCGGCCATCTTCTCCCACCCCAATGGAGATTGATCAGGCGGTCGATTTTTCTTCCTTTGGGGAGGTTTCCTATGCAGTGACCTATGCTGACGTGACGGCGGGCCAGGGTGCTTCCGCGCTTGAGCCTACCCCTGCAGAGGCTAAAGGAATCGCTTCGGGGGCAACTGGGCCAGTGCAAGAGGTTACAGAAAGTGTCGCTCCCCCTGCCCCTAGGCCTATTTGCCTGGTGCGTGCCGGCAGGCCGGTGTAACCTCCTGCCGGGGAGCTCCTGTCGGGCATCTTGCCCGAGGAGACTCTTCGTGCATGGGAGGAACTGGATTCTCAGTACAGTTCTGGAACTCCGGCACCGGCCACAGAAGCTCCCACAATGTCGGGATCTCTCCCGGACGCCAAGGCTAGGACTGAGGAGGAGCACCTCGAGGATTTTCTCCTTGCGTCTGGGGACGATCTGGAGGATGCCGATGTCGGTCGACGGAGTGGAGCCGGCACCCAAGCTAGAGGTGCCTTTCTCCACCTACGTGGCTGGGAAGTTCGTTGAATTGTCAACAGAACTCTTTGGGTCTAGCGACGCGCCAGAAACGGGATCCTCGGGGGACAGCCTAGCCCCGGGTAGGTTGCTGGCAAAGCCGAAGTCCAGGCTGGAGTTGTACCGGATGAGTCGATCTGTGTATAACTTCTCCCCTGCGATGGTGGATGCTCCCTTATGGGACCGCGGCATCAAGGAGTCCGAGTTTCTAACCCTGCCTCTCTCATCTCTCTGGCGGTTTGAGCAGTATGCATGGGTTATGACTATTGTGGGCTCCTTCCTGGACTGTTCGGGGTGTTCTGCCATGCGCCTTTTGGAGGAGGCGCGTGACGACCCCTCGGCGCCAGCCTCCACCAAGCGTTTGGCGGAGACCCTACTGGGTCTCGAGCAGTCTCGTGGCCGTGCTGTGGGTCACATTCTTAGCGGGGCCATTACGCTCGATACAAATGTTAAGTTGCTGCGACGTAATGTGCTCCTCTCTGTGGGCAACCTACCAGCGGAGGTAAGCAAGGCCGCTTACGGCCTGCCCCTGGATCCTGTTGGTCCGGGGCTGTTCAGTCAGGGGTTGGTCCCACTCCTTGACAGGGCAGATCAGATGGCCAAGGAGAAGCGGCAGAAGTCTCTGGATGAGGCTTTGCTGCAGGGTGCGAGGTCGTCCAAAGGGATGGCCCTTCCCTGTCAGCCTGCTGCAGCTGGGCATGGCCCTAGGCTACAGCAGAAGCCGCAGAGGCAGAGGCCGAAGCCAACTAAGAAGGGTGGCCAGTCTTCTAAGTCGGTCTCTTCCGGTGTTAAGGGCAACCGGAAACTGGCGACTCGTCCCTAGGGATGTGCGCCGGTCGTCCAACGTCTCTGCGGGCCCACCGGTCTTCAATCCCTCTCCACCTTCTTGGAAAGGGTTGGTAGGCGGGCGACTAGTGTCGTTCGCCGACCAATGGGATCGATTAACGGACAATGTTTTTGTCAGGAATGTCGTCCGTCCAACTACGTACTGGACTTTGCCGAAGGCAGTCCTCCACTTTCAAGAGTCCCCTTATCATTTCCACCTCGCGTAGAAGCGGACCGGGCACTCTTGGACGAGGCCATGCAAAAGCTGGTAGACACACAGGCCATCGAACCAGTGCTCGATGTTGCATCTCCAGGCTTTTACAGCCGTCTCTTTTTGGTGCCAAAAAAGGACGGCGGACAAAGACCGGTGATCGACCTGTCACGTCTCAACGAGTATCTTGTTCCTCTCCGTCACGGGATGGGAAGGTACGTCGCCAGAACTGTCGCTCGGGCATTTCGCCTGCCAGAGGGAGGCAGGTCTCTCTCTCTTGTTGTATCTTGTTGTGCAGCACTTCAAGATGGAGACCCCCACCACCAGCATGCCGGCAATGCGACAGGGTGATTGGGCAACCTCGATAGACCTGGAAGACACTTATTTTCACATTTCCATAGCTCCATGTTCTGGGAAATTTTTGCATTTCATGGTCAACAGAAGAGTGTTTCAGTTCCGTGCTCGTGCTCTCCCGTTCGGCCTGGCGCCGGCACTGCTCGTCTTCACTCAGGTCATGAGTGAGGTGGCAGCTTTTGTGCACCGGCAAGGGCTCCGGCTGCACATGTATCTGGACGAGTGACTCCTGCGGTCCCAGGACCATGGCCAACTTCTTCGGAACACGCAGTTCGTGTTGAATCTGTGTGCGAAGTTAGGTCTCATTGTGAATCTCCCGAAGTCCAGTCTAACGCCCGTGAGGGAATTTGTTTTTCAAATTTTGACGGTCCCTTTCATCTGTCTCCCGTCAGAGGACAGGTGAAGGCGACTTGTCTCATTCTTGAACATCTTCAGGAGGGCGTGGGCCCCATCGGCATGTCAATGGATGCGTCTGGTAGGGACCCTAACGTCCATGGATTCTCAAGTTCCCTTGGGGAGGCTTTATCATCGGCCTGTCCAGCTCAGTTTCCGTGATCAGTGGGATTGACAGAGCAGGCTCTTGTCCCAATGTATCTCAGTTCAGCCTGATGATCGGCTAATTCTGAGTTGTTGGTCTCGTCGGGCGAACGTGATGCCGGGATGGTCCCAGGTGCCATTCAGCGCCGAGGTAACTCTGTTTACCGATGCCTCCCTTCAGGGCTGGGGAGCCCATTTGGACTCTGTGACAGCCTCAGGTGAATGGCCTCTTCTGTGGAGGCAGTTTGCCATCAATTCGCTCAAACTGGAGGCGATTCATCACACCCTTCTCCAGTTCAAGTCACAGGTGGAGAACAAGCACATCCTGGTGATGTGCGACAACCGTACGGCGGTTGCGTACATCAACAAACAGGGAGGTACCAGGTCGAAAAGGCTGTTCTCCCTGGCCAAGTCGATCTTGCTTTGGTGCCGTCAGTACGGCGTCAGGATCCATTGTCGGCACATTTTGGGTTGCCTAAATGTCAAGGCGGACCTGCTCTTGCGCCGATCGTAAGTGATTCAGACTGAGTGATGTCTAAATCTCAGGGTGGTGGAAGCAATCTGGGCCCTTTGGGGCTGACCACACATCGATCTCTTTGCCACCAGGGACAATCGCAAGATCGACACCTTTGTGTTCCCATTCCCCGACGAATTGGCGTGGGCCACAGACGCCATGTCAATTTCGTGGCAGGGGATGTGGGCGTATGCCTTTCCTCCAACCCCACTCTTGCCGAAAGCGTTGCGCAAGATTTGTGAGGAGCAGTGCGAAGTCCTTCTTGTGGGCCCTTGGTGGCCCAAGAGGGAATGGTCCTTGGACCTCCTTGAGTTGAGCTTGGAGCCCCCGTGGGCTCTTCCTCTTCTTACTCCTCTGCTCCGTCAACCAGACTCAAACAAGTTCCACCACAACCCGCAGTTTCTCAGGCTTCACGTCTGGAAACTATCGCCTCTGGCGTTGCTTCAGCAGGCTTCACAAAGGGAGTGGCTGAACAGGTTGCCAGCGGGAAACTTCGTAAGTCTTCTTTGAAGATCTATGACTCGCGTTGGAACAAGTTTGCTATCTGGTGCTCTGCTAAAGGACTATCGCCCTGGGAGACGACGGTCAAGCAGGTCGCAGATTTCTTGTTAAGTCTGTTTGAGGAAGGGCACTTGAAGGTTTGCACCATCAAGGGGAACAAGTCGGCCATTGCTGCTACCCTTAAGACCAGGGGGCAGAGTCTGGGGACAGACCCCTTTCTCTGCGGGCTTGTCAACAGTTTTTATACTGATTGACCAGTAGAGTGCAATGTGGTGCCTCGCTGGGACCTCTCCTTGGTGCTGGTGGCATTAACCAAGTCCCCGTTCGAGCCTAAGGATATGGACTCGATCGATCTTAAGATCTTGACCTTCAAGACGGTCTTCCTGTTAGCTCTGGCCACAGGTGCTAGGCGCGGGGAGATACACACCTTAGATAGGTCCCTCATCAGGTGGTCTTCTGATGGGAAGGATGTTTTACTAAGGCCCTGAGTGGGATTTGTGTCCAAGACACAAGTAGCCCATGACCCGTCGACTGTGTTGACGGGGTTTTGGGTTAAGTCCCTTTTGGCGACAATGTCGAGGTCCAAGCCAGATCAGGCCCTTTGTCCCTAGAGAGCGCTCGGTTCTATTTAAGTAGGACTGAACCTCATCGAGCTGGGCCGAAACCTCTGTTTCTTCCCCTTAAGCAGACTGAGTCTGGGACCTTGTCTCCTAGCACCATATCGGGGTGGATAAGAGAAACGATTTCCTTAGCCTACCAGGTGGCCGGCAAGGATGAAGAGCTCAGCCGTCTGCATTCTCTCAGGGCTCATGAGACTAGGGCCTTCTCTGCCTCCTGGGGCGTGTTAAAAAAAAAAAACCTGTCAGTAGGAGATGTTATGGCTGCCTTACGGTGGCGTTTTCATAATACCTTTACGTCCTTCTACCTGCGGGACTTGGTAGAACAGGAGGAGCAGCTGTTGGCACTGAAGTGCTTCCTGACAGCCGCATCCAACCGGTCTTAGGGGGTACCACCCCCACTCTCTCCAGCTCAACGGAGCTGGTGTAGGGGCAGTGGGGGTCCAGGATGGCTTTTTCTGGTCCGTGGCTGTCTAGTGCGGAGTTTTTTTGGGCTAGATACTTTAGGAGGTACCTCCCTCCTCCAGTCTGATTTTATATCAGCTAAAGTGACCTATGGTGTTGTAATGTGTCCTTTTTTGAAGTTTTTCAAGGTAAAACTATTATTAAGAAACATTACTCACCATAGGTCACTAATATTCCCACCCAACCATCCCCGCTTTCGGTCCCTCATACACAGTGTAGGAAACTGATTGTGCATGCTTGCTAGTATGCATTACTGACACTAGGGGTGCTGTGACGCCACAGGGCATCTAGGACAGTCATTGTAGCAGCATGGTACGGCACTGGACCCACAGAAACTTTTTGGGAGCTCTGGCAAAGCACCTTAAGTGCGTGGAGACCAGCTTAAGTGACATATGGTGAGTAATGTTTCTTAATAATAGTTTTACGTTGAAAAACTTCATTTATGTAGATAGCGGCTGGGGGGTGCAGGCTTTTGATTCCCGAATGTTTGGGCCACTTGACCCCTGAACAGTATCTAAGTGCCTTGGGGTGGCTATATATAGGAAAGGGGCTCTTTGATTCCAGACTATTGGGCTCCCTTTTGGTATCTAAAGCATTGAAGTGGATCTTCAATATTTTGGCCCCCTATTTGTATGTTAGTGCCTTGCAGTGGATATAAATGGGGAGGGGGCCCTTTGGTACCAGAATATTGGGGCCCCCTATTTGTAAGTTAATGCCTTGCAGTGGATGTAAATGGGGAGGAGGCCCTTTGGTTCCAGAATATTTGGGCCCCCCTATTTGTATGTGTCTTGAAGTAGATATAAATGGGAAGGGGGCCCTTTGGTTCCAGAATATTGGGGCCCCCTATTTGTAAGTAAATGCCTTGCAGTGGATATAAATGGGGAGGGGGCCCTTTGGTTCCAGACTATTGGGCCCCCTATTTGTATGTGTCTTGAAGTAGATATAAATGGGAAGGGGGCCCTTTGGTACCAGAATATTGGGGCCCCCTATTTGTAAGTTAATGCCTTGCTGTGGATGTAAATGGGGAGGAGGCCCTTTGGTTCCAGAATATTTGGGCCCCCCTATTTGTATGTGTCTTGAAGTAGATATAAATGGGAAGGGGGCCCTTTGGTTCCAGAATATTTGGGCCCCCTATTTGTAAGTAAATGCCATTAACGTTCATTGTTAACAATAAGTTTCTCATTCTATACTTATTTAAATCGCGAAACAAAGAATCGATTGACTAAAATGTTTGTCTCAAGAACTATATTTTGAGTACCGTTAGACGTCATCATTTGTTATTGTTGTTCTAACATGTTTACCCTCTACAACAAAGTTGTTGGGAGCGACTTATTTTAACAATCTTCTGGCAGATTTTAAACTGATATTTATTCAGAAAAATGTAAATATAAGTATTGAACGCCCAAGTTTCGATTCACATACACTAAAGGACTGATGGGGCTGTTGAGGCCATTCTGCATGAGCAACTGGCGTGGCTCACGCAGTAAATAAATGGCCTGAACCCATATAATATCGGTCTCTCGAGTGGCCGCAGGCCGTGAGACCTATAAGGATTTGTCCCAAAACCCATCCCAAAGTTCCGCATAGATTTTGATGCGGAAGCTTGAGGTCGTTTTTCGACTCAAAAACACATGCGAGGTCTCAGATATTGACGTAGTTCGTAAGCTAGGGGGATAATCTTCGGTAATTAGTACTCACATTATGCCCCTTCCTACCGTAAGAGGAGCACATACGATAATCGCTTTTTCAAATTTGTATTTGCTTGTGAATACGACTAGACACCAGTAATTTGGAAACGGAAGTGACAACAAAACCATAAAAGCCTAGGCCTACATGGCTCACATGAACAGCACGATATTCTCTGCGAATTATTATTTAAATGACAAGGTATTTGCTGGGACGTTTGAAAGAGTCCTTATATGTGACTGTCTAGTATTCTGGTAGGAAAGTCCGGTTTTCGCCATGGTTCTCCATTCACAAATAAACCACTGAACATACCGTCTCTGGATGTCTCCCAAGTCGAATGCTTATAGGCCTATAAGCTTCTTTACTATGATAATGGGCCACATTAGTTGTAAAATAACATTTTGGAACGCATCAAAGAAGCCACAAAATTCTGCCACACATGTAATATGTTAATAGGCCTATGTAGCTTCAGCTCAAATTCCCGGGAACATTAAAAAAGTAATGAAAAATATCCTCTGCCCAGTTACCACACAGGCCTAAAAAATATCCCCTGCCCAGTTATCACACAGGCCTGAAAATATCCTCTGCTCAGTTACCACACAGGCCCTAAAATATCCTCTGCTCAGTTACCTTACGGGCCTGAAAATATCCTCTGCCCAGTTACCACACAGGCCTGAAAATATCCCCTGCCCAGTTATCACACAGGCCTGAAAATATCCTCTGCTCAGTTACCACACAGGCCCTAAAATATCCTTTGCTCAGTTACCACACAGGCCTAAAAATATCCCCTGCCCAGTTTTCACACAGGCCTAAAAATATCCTCTGCTCAGTTACCACACAGGCCTGAAAATATCCTTTGCTCAGTTACCAAACAGGCCTAAAAACATCCTCTGCCCAGTTACCACACAGGCCTAAAAATATCGCCTGCCCAGTTACCACACAGGCCTGAAAATATCCTCTGCCCAGTTACCACACAGGCCTGAAAATATCCTCTGCCCAGTTACTACATAGGCCTAAAAATACCCATTGCCCAGTTACCTCACAGGCCTGAAAATATCCTCTGCCCAGTTACCACACAGGCCTGAAAATACCCATTGCCTAGTTACCACACAGGCCTGAAAATGTCCTCTGCCCACTTGCCACACAGGCCTAAAAATATCCCCTGCCCAGTTACCACACAGGCCTAAGTCGCATTTTCCAACACAAAGGCCTAACGTTGACGATTTGCATTACAAAGTAGCAGTCCGTGCTCTAAAATTTCATTGCAGCCCTCGAAAATCCCAAAAATGTTTCTTTGGAAGTCTCGTTCTCAAAACAACCATATTTATCTAACATAAAAGTACTTTTTGTGTCCATTTTCTATAAATAACTCTAAGTTCTAAACATCACTCATTTAGGAGATATCGGGGCTAGTTGCTACAGTGGTTGGTTGTTACAGCCTTCTTATCTCCAAATAAATTGTATAGCGGGCGCACCTATCGCCATCGTTGGGAGCAACACTCGCTAGGGTGTGCCACAAACTACATTTCGTGCTTGAGCGACACACGATTGGAAAAGTAGGTACAAATAATTCTTTTTCGCCATCATTGGTACTTCTGTCACACTTCAAATGATGTTTGATAAAATCCCCAACGTTCAGTGGTTTCAAAGCAAATATGGTTGGAACAAAAGTAATTAGAAATGTCTTGAACTAAGCAAGGTCGTTTTACGTCAGTTCGGTCTTTGAACTTAGTTAATTTGTGCAAATGCCGAAACCCGATTATGGCTGGTTGTTACAGCAGCTGTATCAGCTTACCCCAGCAATGCAACAATTTGCTCATTTGAAACTTTAAAAAAAAAAGGACTATAGACCTAACTTTATTTCATTTTTATTTTATTATTTTGACTCTAATGAGATAATTATCCAAATAAAGTGGAACTGATTAAACATTTGGTGCGTTGAAATGTATTCTCAATAAAGAGAATTCTTCTTTCCCTTGCTTGCATGTTGATTTGCATGCTGATTTAGACTTTTTTAGCCATCTGGATCCCACCCTTCTTGGGGTAAAATGCCTTTAAGAAGTTGACCTTGTTAAACACTTGATATTTCTAAGATGATTCTCAAGTAAAAGAATTCTCGGGACACTCGCATGATTTTTTTTCATTTGGTTGTATGTGTGAAATCATTTGGTTGTGTGTGTGAAAGTGCACATGATATGTTTTACCATGTGTAGTCCACAAAAGTGTCGACTATCAATGGTACTCGAGTGGGCGAGAGTGGGTAAGGAGTACTTTTCTGCGTATTATACATCCTGTTATCATCTGTTGTTAATACCCATAATTATTCTAAAGATAAGCTTACATTAAAGCACACCAAGCAACACTCACTTATACCACCGCATTTTGTACGTTTATAATTTTATTTAGTGGTGTGTTTACATTTAAGGTTCCACGGGGGCAATTATTCCTGTGCTGAGGTAACACAATTGAAGAGTGCCAATAATATATGAGGCCTAGGGATACAAGGGGTTGTATATTAAAAAAAATGCTACAAGAGAGGCAGATTTTGGCTTGATAGTGGAAAACAATGTATACTTTGAGCTGACATGAATATTATGAAGGTATGTACACTGGCACCAGTATACACAGTGATTCAGCTGGAGTCCGCACTGTGTGCGCGCAATGATATTGCAAGTAGTACTACGCAGAGCTGGTTGCCATGGCATTTTGCTGACAAATTTCCCATCCATGCCCATGTTTTCTGGTGTTTATTTGATGTAAAAAAATTCTTACGAACATTTTGGTGTATAAAACATATATGTTTGCGATCCATTGAGTGAACTAGAAGGTGGTAGCTCTGTTCGTCTGTTTCCACAGGTTGAATTACTGCCGTGAAACGTTACGGTTTGACATGTAGCGTTAAATGGAATTGCAATTAGGCACCCAACTTCCACGCAACCGTCCATGCATCTGTGTGTACGTCCGTGCAGACATGTATCCATGCCTGCATGCATAGATCAAATTTAATTCAAAAGACACTCAGTTCAGTACTGAAATGCTGGTATTTCATTCGTTTACATCTGGTGGGGTATTTACACTTAACAGTTTGATATATTTCGTCAAATGTAAACACAACGAATCACCCTATTGTATTTGTATCTGTATGCGTCTATGCATGTGTTTATCCATAAATACACGCATATATACCAAATAAATGTATCCAATCTGATCAAAACATTGCCCTATTACACCAATAAAATAAAATGCATGCAACCGTTTTTACGTGGCTGCATAGCTAAACCACACAGGGATTTCCTATTAATAATGTACATTTAAAACGGGAACTATTATCGAAGACAGCAATTGTGACATTGTTCACTTAATTCAGTATCTAAGACGTGTATGACTGTAAGCAACAATCAGTTGATTGTTAAGTGTTCGATATTGTACCATAGTGGTAGCTCTATGATTGTACTAAGCAAAATTAAAAAACACATTTTTGATATTATAGCGACTGTTCAAAACTTTGTTTTCTGTTTGTTTCTTTAAAGACAACTTACAGTTTTGGATGCAGGATAGCAAGTGCTATATTTGTGCTTTCGAATTTCTTTCAGGAAAGATATTTACCGTTAGATTTTCTTTGTACTTTTGCTACCCTTTGTCCCTGTGTTAAAGCATAGCTGCCATTTACCTCTATACAAAAGCATCGCTGATAACACATAGCCATACAGCCGCAGAATGTTCCCATCATAATATCACTTTTTCTTCGTCAACTACTGGTGTCCATTACGTTTTTCAGCTTGGCAAATAAAGCGTCCCTGCCGTGTTTGTACGCTCCTTCTTTGCTTTCATATCCCTTTGAGATGGCCGTGATGCCCGTTGCTTTGTCGGTGAAGAAGGCATCATATATCCATTTAGCCGCAGAAACCCGTCCTTTTATACAATACTTGATGTGACGTCCTTCAATCACAGTCTACAAATAAAAAATATACATATATATATATATATATATATATATATATATATATATATATATATATATATATATATATATATATATATATATATATATATATATATTGGAAGGGCTATATTCAACCATTTCCATCTTGGTTACTGGATGTAAAAAGTTGTCTTACTTTACCTATGAATTTTTTGGTAAGGGAACGAAAAAATTCCCATAATCGGTAATATAATTAGTAATCTTGTGCCACTCATTATAATTTTTGCAATTTTCGCTCCTTTCTGGCCGATACCAACTTCTGGGAAGGGGGACACTGAATCTCGTTGATACATAAATGGGCTAACTGAACTTTACGTTTGCATGTGTTTAATAATGAACCCCTGACTCGACCTTTTGATTAGTCTCTACAAAGAAGCGTTCCCTCTCAATATGTTGTAGTGGCAGGGGGCTGCACTTTTGCACAGTATATTAACCCTTTCCTCTTGAAACTACCTGAAACTGGCTGGTGTTCAAGTATCGTCTGCTTCACTAAAACAAGATTATATAAACCATGTCAACAGCTTTCCTTGGCGTGGTCGCTTGGCGCGTAACCTAGCAGAGGAAAGCTGTAGCATCAATCTCGATTCAAGGGGGAAATTGTTATAGCTAAATGAGAACCTTTTTGACCCGCTGAAAAGTTATGCCACTTGAACATACTGAGGAAGGTCTTTTTGGGGTGTGGATACCACTCAGCTTGGTCGATTCTCTGTGGGATAAACAGTTTTTTCGTACCGGCGTAGCGGGCATTTTCATTTACCGCACTTGTGTACTGGAAGGCCATTTATTTTCCGTGCTTTGTACCAGCCACTATTTCTCAATTCTCTTATTTTCAGTGCTTTGTACTGGGGTAAGATTATTGCGTGTACTATAGCGTACAAGGACCACAGCCACCTTTTAACCCCATCTTGGTATGGCACGAAAATGCTTCCCGGTATGCATCATATCTTCCCGGGCTTCTCCAGAAGTCCTATTCAGTATCTTGCGCAAAACGTTTTATTGCATACCTCTCCCTCGTCCCCTGTCACCCTTTCAAAGGTTCTCTGTATCTGGCCCAAAGCACCGACGAACTTTGCTATTTTGTTTAGGCCCCAGGCATCATCGTCTGAGCCCGAGTCGTCGTTGTAAGGAGATTGGACGATAGGATCATTGGATACTGAAAAAAAAAACCAGGGAACATTTCACGCAGGCCTTTGAAACACAGCGACGGGTGCTGATTTATAACGGGCGAGAAGGCCTCGTCTCCCCTCTGTTGTCTGGTAATACAGCACCCTCCCCAAAAATATAGTACAACAGGAGATCATGTGTGTACGACAGTGTGTGTGACAGATTAAATATACTGTACAAAACAGTTAGGTCCCCCTCCCCCTCTTTAAGGGGGGGAGGGGCTTAATTTTTTGTACACTATAATTTGACAATTTCCCTCGCATATTTATTGATTTCGTGCCTACATTTGCCCATAAAAACAGCCAGAGTTTTAACTTGATGACAATTGAAAAAAATTTAATCTGGCTTTTGTCTCAACCGTTGTTGCGTAAATGTAGCATATATTGTATAGTTGCATGTTGAAAGTTGTACCCAAGTGATTTTTTTGTCTTTGTTTTTATATTTTCCCTTTTTAATAGCATAGGTACAGATTGTATGCTGTTCATTTCGAAAAGTCAAATTATTATTATTTTTTTTAAATGTAACAAAAATTTATTCACCTCTCTTAACTGCTTATTCTTTTTTAAATGTAACAAAAATTATTCACCTCTCTTAACTGCTGCAGGTGAATCACTTGAAGGACAGCCGCTTGTTGTTTGGCTAGGGATAACTTTCGTTGAACTCTGAGCCTCGGCTGCGGCCCCCTCATCTTGACCCAAAACATTTTCTTCCTCATCACGCAATCTCTTGGCGACATGGCGCTGTCCGTCCACGATCAGGGCTCTGCATAAGCCATCAAATGTACCATCATCGGACTTTGTGACCAGAAAGTCCAGCAGCTTCCCCACTCCCAGCTCCGATGGCCTGACCTCCTGAATTTGTTGATGTAAAACAAATATTAAAAAAAAATCGTTTATTAATTATCGGCATCAATTTTTGACATTGTTAAGTCTTCTTTTCTCCAAGAGACATATTGGACACGTCGTGTGATATGTTTCTATGTGGAAATATTAAGTGCGGCAATTTCAATTTCATTTTAATATATATATATATATATATATATATATATATATATATACATATATATATATATATATATATATATATATATATATATATATATATATATATATATATATATATATATATTGTGGAAAAGCCTGTTTGTTGTTTTATTCGCGATTTGATTATATAATTGAATACTTGTTCATGTGAACAAACTAATTTTATCATATGAGCAAATCGATTTGTTCATATGATCAAATATTCTTCATTTAGTCATGTGATTAAATACATTTAATCATATGTTCAAAAACAGTTGTTCATATGATCAAATCTATTTGATCATATGATCGAATAACCTAAGAATTACCTAAATTGATGCTCCCTCTCAAATTTGCTGATTTGTTCATATGATCAAATATTGCTTCATATGATCAAATCACTTCCGTCGCACATGTGCAAATGAATTTATCGAGTGTTTATCTTATCAAATCGTATTTGTTCATATGATCCTATACTTCCTGTTACGCATGCGCTTGTGTGTGCGAAATGCCTGTGGGAACTTTAAGTTCAAGTGCAGCAGTTGCTTACTGCCGGCAACAAGAGCTGCTGCTGAGAATGACAGTCACGGTAGTCTGCAGCAATGCCAATGCCGAAAGGCAACAAAGCGACTTTTGATTTTTCCAAAGTCGATCATCAAAAAATGAAACAAAACAAAACAAAACAAAAAAACAGATAATGATTTGTGTTTATCCATGGAGGTATATCTGCATGCACTAGTAGATTTTAACAGCGGCGTTTGGACACTTTGGCGGCGGTGACCGGTGGACTGCGGCGCCAAGCGGCGGTTGGCGGCGATCGCCGCTGTCCGCCGATGGTGGCCGCAGACCGCCGCACACATTCTCACCTGCTGTGGAGTCTCAACAGGAATGGGCGGTGGTGGGCGGCGATACTGCCTATCGCCGCCCACCGCCGCCCTGGGCCGCAGAACGCTGCTCATCACCCCCTTCTGCTGCAGACAAACTCAAATCAGTCCAGGGAGCATCTGTTTCTTTCAGTTGTAAGCAAAGAGAGCAAATATATGCACCTTTTTAACAAATGTGTGCACTTATGGACCCAGGCTGGGTGACAATAAAAGTCAATATGTACATATGCACACACACACAATGTAGGACTATCTCGTATATGCACACACACACACACACTGTGTATGGGTGTATATATATATATATATATATATATATATATATATATATATATATATATATATATATATATATATATATGGTAGTTCTGGTCACTCGTATACATAACTTTATGAAAGCATGTGTACTGAAGATTATACTAACATCATCAGTACATGTATAAGTTGTTTGGTGCAAGCACTACACACGGCAGAGTCCATTCGTGTAGATTACTAACTATTTTCTGTTGCTGTATTGTTTGTTACGACATGGTGGTTTCCATGTTTCTTCTCATATCTTGTTTATATTTGCTTGGACTCCATTAAAATGGAGATTCTCACTTTGTGTCCCCAGGGAGCTTGTCCTGAAGTACCCTCCCCCCACCTTTTTTTTTGTTGATTTTTGTTGGATATGTGTGTTCTTCTGCTTTGTAAAAGGAACGTTTCCATGATGTATTATCTGCTTATACTTTGCAAATGTCATCCTGAGACATACATGGTGTATTTTCTACTTATAATATGCAATTGTCATCTTGAGTCATATACATGCTACACAGATCTTTTCTACAAACAAATCGATACTTGATTAAAAAATTATGTTATAGGTACAATATCTGATTTCAGGTACAAGTTTCCCTTGCATAATTAATATCTCAGTGTCGTTGTTTACGTATATTATGTGGTCTGTTCTGAGGCAGAAATGTGGTGTTTTCAAACATATATTTTTTTTTATTTTGTTAATAAAGTTTGGTTCACATAATGTAAAGATGCATGAGTACATGACATTCCATAACTATGGCTTTTAACTTTAATCTTTTTTCTTTAAATACAAGAGGACTCTCTGACACATTCAAAAGAAGATCTGTTTTCCATTGGATTAGAAAGTTTCATAAGGGTTTTTGTTTCTTGCAAGAAACACATAGTACCTTGAAAACAGAAATAATTTGGAAAAATGAGTGGGGAACTAGAATATATTTTTCCCATGGCACAAGCAATAGTAAGGGTGTTGCCATTTTAATGCCAACTAATTTAGAGTATAATGTTCAAAATGAAATTAGTGATCCAGCAGGGAGGTATTTGATACTAGATGTTATGATAAGTGATGTAAGATTCATCTTGGTTAACATTTATGCACCCACAAAAAACCATGAAAGAGAACAATTAGTTTTTTTAGAACAGTTATATGAATTATTGCAAGATTACTCTGGGGAAAATATCATTATTGGTGGTGATTTCAATACTATTTTAGATCCAGATTTAGATAAGAGAGGCGGATCATATTCACCAGTCAGTAGATATGGACATGGTATTCAGAATTTGTTAATTGACGAATTAGACTTATTAGACATCTGGCGTTCACGAAATCCGGATACTTTCATGTTTACTTGGCAGCAAAAAAAATCCCTCAATTCAATGTCGTCTAGATTTTTGGCTAATTTCATCCTTCCTATCAACATATATAACAGATGATAAAATAAAGCCTTCGATCAAAACTGATCATAGTTTGATATCCCTATGTCTTAAGGGGGATCTTTCTGAAAAACGGGGGCCAGGCTTCTGGAAATTCAATGCAGCATTATTAAAGGATTCTGATTACGTACAACAGGTAAAAGATATAATAAATTCTGATAGTACAAAGTATTCAAATTTGGTTGATGAAGGTTTACTATGGGACACTATTAAATGTAATATTAGAGAGATGACCATAAAATATTCAAAACATAAAATGTTTGCACAAAGGCAAAAAGAACAAAATTTGCGGCAGGAATTAGATAACTTTCCATCTCAAGAATTATTAAGTGATGCAGACCAAAACAGAATTGCAGAAATTGAAAAAAAAAATGATAGAAATCAATGATGAACAAACCAAAGGTGTAATGATTCACTCTCGAGCGCGCTGGACAGACTTAGGTGAAAAAAACACAAAATATTTCCTAGGTCTTGAAAAAAAGAAATTATAAAAATAAATGCATTACAAAATTATTTAAAAACAATCTGGAAGTAGCTAATCCGAAAGAAATTTTACATGAAGAGCAGGCATTTTATCAAACTTTATACACTTCCAAAAACTTGGACTGGGATCAGTTAATACTTGAAAATACATATAAACAGCTGTTAGAAAATCCTGACATGCCTAAACTTAAAGAAACAGACCAAATTATTTGTGACAGTCCCCTAACAATGTATGAATGTACAAATGCATTGAAATGTTTTAAAAATGGGAAAAGTCCTGGCTCTGATGGTTTTACAGCAGAGTTCTATAAATTCTTTTGGGATGATATAAAATATTTAGTTTTTAACAGTTTACAGTATGCTTTTGAAGTTAATAATAAATTGTCCATTGATCAAAGCAGAGGAATCATTTTCCTAATTCCAAGGAAAGATAAATCTCGTACTTTGTTAAAAAACTGGCGACCCCTATCTTTATTAAATATTGATTACAAAATCTTAACCAAAGTGTTAGCTTTAAGGTTGCAAAAATTTCTGCCTGATTTGATTCATGAAGATCAAACTGGTTACATTAGGGGAAGATATATTGGCGAAAATATTAGACTTATATCAGATATTATACATTACTACGATAAACATAATCTGTCTGGACTGTTATTACTGATTGATTTTGAAAAAGCATTCGACACCATTGAATGGAACTACATTGATAAGGTACTTTCAGCATTCAATTTTGGACCAAACTTTCGTAAATGGATTCAAATATTGTATAATGATGCTTCTAGCTGTGTCATTAATAACGGGAACTTCTCTGAATTTTTTCCAGTTTCAAGGGGTGTACGTCAGGGGTGTCCTCTTGCTCCGTTCTTATTTGTTTTAGCGGTTGAGCCAATGGCTCTAATGATTAGAGCCAATAAAGATATCAGTGGTTTAAAATTTGGTAATCAAGAAATTAAAGTTAGCCAGTTGGCTGATGACACCACATGTTTTGTCTCAGATCAGAAATCAGCTAAACTATTATTTGATACTCTTAATGAGTTTGGAAAATACTCTGGGTTGCTTTGTAACATTGAAAAAACTAGTATATACTGGCTTGGGCAACAGAAGTTTGATGAAGACTGGGATTTACCAGTCTTCTAGAAAGAAGGCAAATTTTGCACATTAGGAATTATTTTTGATAAGGATGAAAATTTAATGTGTCGACTGAATCATGGTTCGAAATTGCAGTCCTTTAAAGAAATTCTTAAAGTTTGGAAGATTAGGAATTTATCATTGATAGGTAAAAATATTGTTCTTAAAAGCCTGGCCACTTCAAAACTCCTGTATCCAATATCAGTAATACACACTGATGATAATATTGTCAAAGAAGTACAATCTGCAATATATCAATTTATATGGAATAACTCCACGCATAAAGTGAAAAGTTCAGTCATGCACCAGAGTATCTTAAATGGAGGACTTAAAATCACACATTTTAATACACAAGTCCTTGCTCTTCAGTTAAACTGGGTGAAACGCATTTTTAATAACTTTAAAGCTAAATGGCTTGTCGTCTTCCAAAAATTCATTCCGGAAATCGATATTAAGGATCTCTTTATGAGTAGATGTTACTTGGATATTTCACAATATAGTTTACCATTGTTCTATCAAGACGTTATTTCTGCCTGGAAATTATTCCGAAATTTTGCTCACCCCAAACATTTGAGTGCTATTTGTAATGAGTTCTTGTGGTTTAACGCATTTATCATGGTTGGTGGGAAAGCTGTATTTTATAAACAGTGGTATAAAAAAGGAATTAAATTTATAGGTGATATACTAAGTATGCGTGGAGAATTCCTTAATATAGAAGTTTTGCAAAATAAGTTCAATATACGAATAAATTTTCTTGAATATTACTCATTGATATCAGCTATACCTCGAGAATGGAAAGAAAAGTTGCATTTGAAAAATATACATTTTGCAGAAAATCCTTCTACTGTATTTTTTATCATTAATGGCAAGAAAAAGAATATCAAACGTATCAGTTGTAAAGAATTCTATTGGTTTATTATAGAAAATGAAATACATGAAGTTCCTACATGTATAAATAAGTGGCCAGACATACTTAACGTTGAGATAGAAGAATGGAGTAAAATATTCGGTCTTGCATTTAAATGCACTATAGAAAGCAAACTTCAAGCATTCCAGTTCTCAGTTATGCATAGATTTGTTGTGCATAATGCTAGAATGTACAAAATGGGACTTGCTGATTGTCAACTCGGTAATCTTTGCCACCAAAAAGACACAATTTTACATAGATTTTGGGACTGTCAATATATTAATGCATTTTGGACGCATTTTCAAAACTGGTTCAATAGTTGTAATTCTCAAGTATTAACATTGTCTGCAAACAACATTATTTTCGGTTATTATGAGATGCCGAACAAATATGCTTTGAATAATTGTTTATTACAAGCCAAGTATTACATTCATAAAGAATTGTGCAAGAAGCAGAATATCTCTTTCATTGAATTTTTAAAGTACCTGAAATATAAAATAACTATTGAACAGCATATATTGAATTCTAATGGGAAGCAACATATTTTCGAGAAAAGATGGCTAAATATTGTGGAAAGTCTGTAACTATGTGTTATAAATGTATTTTACTTTGACACAAACGACTCTTAATGTATGCACAGTACAATATTTTGTATATGTTCACAATGTATATATGATATGTATGGAAACGTTCAATAAAAAAAAATGAAAAAAAAAAAATATATATATGTATGTATGTTTGTATGTATAGATACTTCATAAATTATTAATGTATGTTTAAGATTCAAATTCTGCAATTGTAGTTTGGCATGTGTAATACTGTATTGTGTGTTTTTGGCTGACAGTAAGCTTTTGTTTGCAGTCAGCATGGTGCTGTCATAATTAAAGATATTCATTCTGATAATGATGTCTTGATTAATAATTTATGAAGTATTTATACATACATATATATATATATATATACCCACCAATACACAGTGTGTGTGTGTGTGTGTGTGTGTGTGTATGTGTGTGTGTGTGCGTATAGTAGATAGTCCTACATTGTGTGTGTGTATATATATACATATTGACTTTTATTGTCACCCAGCCTGGGTCCATAAGTGCACACATTTGTTAAAAAGGTGCATATATTTGTTCTCTTAGCCTACAACTGAAAGATACAGATGCTCCCTGGACTGATTTGAGTTTGTCTGCGGCAGAAGGCGGCACTGAGCGGCGTTCTGCGGCCCAGGGCGGCGGTTGACGGCGATAGGCAGTATCGCCGCTCATTCCTGTTGAGACTCCACAGCAGGTGAGAATGTGTGCGGCGGTCTGCGGCCACCAGCGGCGATCGTCGCCGACCGCCGCTTGTCCCAGCAGACTGCTGCTGGTCGCTGCAGACTGCCGCTGGTCGCTGCTGTTCACCGCCCACCACCGCCAAAGTGTCCAAACGCCGCTGTTAAAATCTACTAGTGATGGTTTGTTTGACTTGAGTTTACCGCGAAGCTATTCACGTTGGTATTTTCGCTTCCAATTATTTAGTTAGAGAGCAAGTCCTAATTATTCACATGAACAAATCGATTTGGTCATATGATTAAATACTGAATAATTCAAGAAACGGCTTTACACACACACACACACACACACACACACACACACACACACACACATATATATATATATATATATATATATATATATATATATATATATACATATATATATATATATGTGGGTGTGTGGGTGGGTGTCTGTGTCTGTGTCTGTGTTTATAATTAAAATGATGATAATAAACACTGTTTCAGATGGGTTGCTGCTATGCATTCCAAGCAATATGCGGAAAAAGGTCCGAGGGTCACATAAGAAATGAATAAAAGAAGTGCATCTTAATATTTTGTCATCATATCCCGGGTGACGCGGCTCCTGCCTCTCATTCAAGAGTAAAGGAATCGGTATGTATATTTATACAGAATTAAAGTACGCTACCGCCAGGCTTCAGCCAACAGGTCTTCGTGGCGGAAGGCAGATGTTTACAACTCCAAGACGATGATAGTATTCATGTGAAATGTGCGATCGAAACAGTAATTTACACGTATACCTCAATTCTCTTCCTTTCCAGAGGTGTAATTATCAGCTTTGATTCAAGTTCAGGAAGCAAAAAGTTGTTGAGAGACATGCCGTTATCCATCAGCCATTTTCTTTGTACTCTGAGAACTTTCCTGTGTTCTTCTCTCATTCTGTAATATCAAATACATGTATACATTAGAACAGTGTGATTGTTTTTATTATTTACATAATTAAGACTTTTGCCTCTGATTCTTCACGGTGTGAAACAGATCAGCAAGACTCTTTGGGTATGGCAACTTTGTGTGTATATTGAATTGATGTGGGTACAAAATATTTTTTTATTCTTTTATAAATGCATAAAATTATGAACGTCATCTCTCCTTTTTTTGTAAACAGTGTCCCCATTACCTATCCTATTTTCGGGGTTAAAATGAAGCCCCTATATATGTGTATATATATATATATATATATATATATATATATATATATATATATATATATATATATATATATATATATATATATATACATATATACATATATATATATATACATATACATATATATATATATATATATATATATATATTTAGCTACGCCAAACGGACAGATGGAATCAGCATGCTTTTCTGCAATTAATAATGTACGCAAGAACGTTCAAGTCCATTTTTCATTTTATATGTATATGTATATATATATATATATATATATATATATATATGAAAAATGCACTTGAACGTTCTTGCGTCCAATATTAATTGCAGAAAAGCATATTGTACGTAACAACGTTCAAGTGCATTTTTCATGATATATATCATGAAAAATGCACTTGAATGTTCTTGCGTACAGTGTTAATTGCAGAAAAGCATGATATATATATATACAATAGTCTGGGTTTTCACCAAACTTTGTTCAAATGCACTTCAGATAAGCCTTTGACAAATTTGTCACAGGAAAATACCTTTTTCTTTTTCTGATCTTAATGAATTTATATATATATATATAAATATATATATTATATATATATATATAAATTCATATATATATATAAAAGGTATTTTCCTGTGACAAATTTCTCAAAGGCTTATCTGAAGTGCATTTGAACAAAGTTTGATGAAAACCCAGACTATTGTTTTGCAGCAAAGATAAATGTTTACAAACTCCAGCCCCCCCCCCCCCCCCAAAAAAAGAACCCATGCACTACTGCATGCTGAACAAATTAAGGTACAACAGTCCCTTCTGTGATTTCGAAGACATTTGCGCAGCAGATTCAAAGGAGAGTTTTTACAAGTTTTCACTAATTTTTATCTAAATAAACAAAAAAAACATGTAAATATGACCAACCAGACAAATTTGATAGTTACAACAAAGTAGATCCCCACCAAGTTTGCATCTGCTCTAAAGTTTTGCATGGCAAATAACATACACATGAAAATACACAGTTGTTCGTATATGTTAACCATGAGAATATCTATTCTAAATAAATTGATCATTGAGTCATTCCGAAAATACATTAAAAATCAGGAAATTACAATGGCGTCATTTAGTAAACAAATTAAGTGGGGATCAAGTCAAGCTGCATTCGCACCACGTTTGAAGAGATCCCAACCTGTGGCTTGGGCTGTGGGGAAATTGAATTTTCAATCCGTTAGACTGGAGGAAAAATGGACTATGTTCTTGTACACAACAGACTACGAATAAACAAACAAATAATTAAAGGCAACTATGATACTGATCAAGATTATGGGGATGATGATAACGCTATATGCATTGAACAAATTGGAGAAGCAAGTTACCCATGCAGTGGCAAGTATTATATATATATATATATATATATATATATATATATATATATATATATATATATATATATATATATATATATATATATATATATATATATATATATATTTATATATGTATGTATGTATGTATACATACATACATACATACATACATACATACATACATACATATTGAGTCAAAAACGAGTCAAATCAATTAATGGATAAACTATCAATGTACTACATTAAGATTAATGGTTTTGTTCAGGATCATACATATATCTACAAGAATAATGAAGAGACGTGATGAACAAATGGAATGAACAGTTGTTGTGCCCTAGCTTGTGTGGTGGTTGCAAGGCCCAGAAAGCGAAAGTAGCATCGGGCCACATGGTACAAATGTTGGATTGCTCATGTTTGGCGCCAGCACTAGCGATGAATTGAATGTCCTTACCTGTCGATTGGGCACTGTGGTGTTAACCCCAAGACACAGGTTTACGCCTTATGGCAAAGACAATACACTTATAATATATTATATAATATATACCTTTTGTGGAAAACCTAACGGCACACAGTGCGCGCGTACGTACGCTAAGGTGTCCGCGTAATTACCCCTTACGGTATTAATATTATAATTTGGTAATGGGAATTTTATAAGGAAGTTGATTTTGCGATTGCGCAGCGCCTTTCTCGAAAACTGTGTGGGGAATTCCGCAACGAGTGAACAATTTTTTGTAAAGGCAACACGGCAGCCGGGTCAAAAGTGGCCCACTTTGGACATTGGAGGCGCAGCCCAGGCATGAGCTCCCTGCAGCAAGCAATAATCACGTCAGTTAACATTATGCTATTTTAAGCATTAGCTCGTTCTGGTAACCATCGTTTCGGATGGTTGGCCATGGTTATAAACATATCTGTTTGAGTATGCACCTATTAACGAGATAACGGGTCCATGGTTTGACCAACCGTGTCATGCAGTCTGTTATCTGGGCACCAGGTGGCCCTCCTGTATGAGCAAACTGAGGCAAAATTGGGGAGAGCATGAACAGAAATTTCAGCTGCTCTCCTGCAGAGAGCATTTCAGTACTTGAGGGCTAGAGTTATGTATTCCGATTATATTCATTGTAATTTGCCGCTAAATAACTTTAAAACTACTCGTTGCAGAAACAGCAAAATTTGTGTGCTAAAATTATGTACATAGCTGAAATGTTCACCTAAATTTTGTTCTTGCAGCTTGAAAAATTCAGGAAATTAAATACTTTGGGAATATTTCCACTTATACAGTATATGTATATATATATATATATATATATATATATATATATATATATATATATATATATATATATATATATACATTATATTAAGAATTATATATATATATATATATATATATATATATATATATATATATATATATATATATATATACATTATATTAAGAATTATATATATATATATATATATATATATATATATATATATATATATATATATATATATATATATATATATATATACTCTCCATGGCACAGATCGTGGCGTTTACCCCCTACCTACATGTTTGGTGGAGGAAACCGAAGGACTCGGAGAAAACCACCGTGCACAGTCAGAGTGGTAGGAACATGCTTCCCCGGCCGTGAATCGAACCCCGGCCGCAGAGGTGAAAGGCGAGCGTGTTGCAGCTCGGCCAACCGTGCACCTATATATATATATATATATATATATATATATATATATATATATATATATATATATATATATATATATATATATATATATATATATATATATATATATATATATATATATATATATATATATAGGCCTATATATATATATATATATATACATATATATACATATATATATATATACTCATGATGGTGGTCAAAAGTGTTTTATCTAATGTATCTATGTACTGTTCTGTCATTTGAAATATTTACTCTTTTTCTTTTTAAATAATGATAAGGTCAAAATTTTAAATCTTAATTTGTTTTGGAAATAAAAATTAAGGATCCCCCATTATTTCCTGTAAATATAGCAATAAAATTGGATAAACTATCATAAATTACAAAAAAGTTCTGGCTTCCAACACTCTTGAAAATATGCCAACTAATCAAAATTGTGACTGTATGTCTAACAATAAATATTTCAATTTTGTTGATACATACCTCAAACAGGTAACTTGGATATAATACAAAATTCAGTTTTTAAAGAATTGATGGAAAAAGGTACAAAATTTTGGACATGTCCCAACTTGAACGTTGACAGTATTTTTCAGGATACATGCAATGTTTTTCATTCCTACTGTATGAAATGGGTAAACAAAGAAAAAGTTCAATTTCAGAAATTTGAAGGACGGTTATCAAATCTGAAAAGAGTCTTTAGAAATAGAATTTATCGTTACAAATCCCACATTCAGTATTTCGGTTCGGTAAATTTAAAGCAACGTAAGGTTTCAGAAGCAGTCAAAGAACTACAAGAAAGATTTGTAATCACTAACATTGATAAGTCAGGTAACAATTTTTGGATCGTCTGGAAAAAATATTATCTTAATGTTTTGAAAAATGAACTTGGCATAAACAATATTTCAGACATAAGAGGAAATGACGTATATAAATTACACAAAGAACCCATTGCTAATTCGATAGATACACATAATGATGAAATGAAAAGAAATTTCAATATCAAAATTTCTGAAAAGGACTCCTCTATTCCACTTTTGGCCCAGGTACACAAATTACATAAAACCCCTTAAAAATCAAGATTAATAGCAGGGGCTTCAAAATGCACAACTAAACAACTATCAAAGGAAGTAACACTGTGTTTAACTGGAATAAGGAAGCCTTTCTGTAAATACTGTAATGGAATTTCTAGAAACTGTGAAATAAATATTTTTGGACTGTTAACAATTCTTCCGAGTTTGAATCTAAATTTACATATTTAAAAGCAAAAAGTATCATGTTTTGATTTTTCAACGCTGTACACAAACCTACTCACAGATGCAATTGAAAGTTCTCTTTCAGAATTAATCAGCGAAGTGTTTAAACATAATGGTAAACCATACATAGATATTCTAAATTTCAGCACTTTGCATCGAAAACCAAATTTATTTACAAAAAAACTTGCGTCAAGAGGGTTCAAGCATGTATTTTTGATCACGTACTTCCACAAATTTTGCTGTAAATATCCAGATATTGTTATAAAATTTGGTTTCAATAATTTTAAAGATTCCAGACTTGCCTGATTTGCTACTTGGTTTTACCTTTTGGCAATTTGTTTTGAAAGTCGCCTTTAGGCTAACATGTAAGTGTACACTTTGTTACTGTAAGAATTACTCAATTCAGCTGTCCCCCACCAGGGCCGAAGTCCGTCAAAGGCTGTCCTGAGCACTTGGCCAGATTTGGACAGTATTTACTCAATTGTCACAAACTTGAGTCATTCTTTCTAAACATTAACTGCAGGGCTGGGAGTAAGTCATAGGCTCTCCCAAGCACTTAGCCAGAAATTGGAAGGATTTACTAAATTATTACAAATTTGATTCATTCTTTTGAAACATTAACTAAGGGTTTATAACTAAATAGAACCTAATTTCTTGGAGCCTTTCATAGTGAGGGGTAGGTGTCATAATGAGTTTGTTTTACATTTTTGGTACAGGGTGACGATTGTTACAGTACTTGATAGAAATTCCCCAGTTTTACACAGGTGTCTGGCTGTAACTGTTTATTTTATAATCACTGGGATTGAATATATAACCCCAGTTTGTTTCTACCTCAGTTATACACTGGCAAGTGGTTAGACTAATGTTTCCTGTCCAGCTAGAAAGGGTACATACTTGTTCAGGGTAAGTCACTTCATTATCATCTGAACTTGTTTTACACTATTTAGTAATTATGTTTGGTTTGATAGGTATTCTGCATTCATATTGAAGATCTGCATTTATAAGCAAAACTTCACTCATTTAGGTAATTCATCATTTGCCACGTTCATATTTATTCATTATTATGTATGTTACCTTTGCTGAATATTTAGTTCAGACAAGGAGCTTCTGCTCAGAGAGGCAGGTACGGGTAAAGGCTCCGAAACATGTTCTGAGTAGTTACCCGCTGAAGACCCTTTAATTTATTTAAGCTAATATAGCTTATGTCAGAATTCTACAGAAGAACGTGTGCATTATGGACAACAACACGTCTATATGTATATAGGTTGTACAGTGACAGGTTAGCTTATGGAGAGTAAAGAGTTCGGACTGAGGAATAGGGTAATGACTACTAAGAAGTGGTTTTCGACAAGAAGACACCAATACAATTATAAATCTTCTAACAAAGCTCTCTTAACCATTCTCAATAAAATTGAAATAAAAACTAACCCTTTTCAGTCACTGAGGGAAATGTCATTTCCCATTTTCTCTTCACAAGCAAAAGTTTCACCTCGTTTCCCCTTGGTCTCCCAAAATATGTTCCAAATAACAGTGACTATGTCAAAATCATAGTCAATAATCAGTCCAAGTAAGAAACCGCCCAAATCTGACCAAGTCCATCAACATGAGCATCACCTGATATATCAACATGGCTTGGATATCCATCAAGAAATGTATTGCTCATTGAATATCTAAAGAGAGCAATATGTCATATTGAAAACATAGAAATAGTGACTCTCATGAGAAATGGAAGCGGACGAATGTTTTCCACAATGTTAGAGAAGCTGCATCGAAAATCGGACCAAACAAGAACTGTCAATCAGCAAAACTCTTCAGTCACCAAACCAACTACGCTGAAAAACAGAAGTTTAAAGTTTACCAACAACTTTATGACATTTTCATATATCGGTCAAGGAATATGAAATGCAGTGTGAAGGAAAACATCTCTCTCCTAACCTGATACAGGTACCAGCAAAAGTTAGTAGAAGTTATATCTCCCCGTGCAACGGGGGACATATTGTTTCTTCTTCTTCTTCTTCTTCTTCTTCTTCTTCTTCTTCTTCTTCTTCTTCTTCTTCTTCTTCTTCTTCTTCTTCTTCTTCTTCTTCTTCTTCTTCTTCTTCTTCTTCTTCTTCTTCTTCTTCTTCTTCTTCTTCTTCTTCAACACACTGTTGCGTGCTTTGCGGACGCGATAACTCAAGAAAGATTTGACTTGGGAAGTTGAATTTTTTGTGATGTTCCTATATAAAACCTTGCTTGGGGATTGCAGATGGGTGACCTGGACATATTTTTCAAGGTCACATTGGCATGTCATGTAAAATGGACGCGGACGTAATAAGTCTGTAAGGATTTGACTTAGGAGTTTTAAATTTTGCATGATTATGTACCATAATACCAGCTAGGTTGGGATTATAGATATATGTGGCCTTGACTTATTTTCAAGGTCACGTGGCCACTTTTTAAAAAAAATCATTGCTGGTGCACTCGAGGAAGATTTGACTTAAAGAGGTTGACATTTTGTGTGACTATGTTTCTATGTAAGACTTTTGTAAAATTTTGCTTGTGACTGGAGATGTATGACCTTGACCTATTTTTCAAGATCACGTGGGCATTTCGTCTAAAATTAATGGGGACATGATATTTCAAGAGAGATTTGACTTGGGAGAATGCAATTTTATGTGAAAATGTTCCTATATATGATCTTGCATGGGATTGCAAATGGGTGACCTTGACATATTTTTAAAGGTCCCATGGGCATGTCATCTAAAATTGACACGGATGCAACAACTCTGCAAAGATTTGACTCAGGAGGTTGAAATTTTGCATGTAAATGTACCATAATACCAACTAGGTTGGGATTGTAGATGGTCACATGGCCACTTTATAAAAAAATCATTGCAGATGCACTCGAGAAAGATTTGTCTTAAAGAGGTTGACATTTTGGGTGATTATGTTTCTATGTAAGACTTTTGTAAGACCTTGCTTGTAACTGCAGATGTATGATCTTGACCTATTTTAAAAGGTCAGGTGGGCATTTTGTCAAAAATTAACGTTTTGAAATGTCAATAAAGAGTGTACCTTCACCATATCTGTTGATCATTGGAATCGGTATGCCTTTTTATGAAAATAAGGGTGACAATAGTAAGGCACACGAGGAGACATTGATTTTCTGTCGGAAAATCAGCCTGTTGAAGTTTAAATCAACTTGATGCTAGCAACTGTCAACTTCAAGGAACATGTTGCTTGAGACGAATTGTATAAAACGTAAGTTACAATTGTTAGGTTCACATATTTATTACATCATTTGTATAACATCCCAAATCCACTGGATATCTATGCAACAATTTTTAATTTGTATCCGGAAACTTCAGAAATGATCGTTTTAATTTCATTTTTCGAATATCCCTGTTTCACAAGTTTTTGATTTAGCAGTAAATGACGGAAGTCAAAGTTGTCAAAATTAGTGCATACTCTAGTGAAGGCAATTTACCTTGACACGTACACACTACAAGTTGGCCCGAGTGATATATTACTACCCATATGAAGGTAATTTATTATGTTCAATTCAAAATCATCACGTTTGTCATAAAACTTAAACTTCAATTCACCATTATCATTACACATCATTATGTCCAGAAACGAACATTGCATGTCATTTTCTGTAGTTTCTTTTAGTTCCAAATCATCAGGGAATATTTATGATATATATTCTCAAAAGTGTTTTTCATTGATGCTTAATGGGTCATCATTATATCTAAATGTTAACTTAAAGTATCTATCATGAAACAGCTTTACAAGAAACTTATACTCATGGTGAAATACATATAAATCAGTCAAAAGAGGTGCCAGTTGGTACCCATTTGAATACCAATTGTCTATCTGAAGATGAAATTTCCAAAATTGACAGATATGCCATCAATAAAAAAACTTCAACAACTTAACAAACGGATTATATTCAAATGCAGACTGGCGATCTTCATATCATTACTAAAATATGCACCTTTATATAAGATATGATCATTCTTTGAAATTTATTTTTGTCATATGTTTTAAATATGAGAGACTTGACACATTTTTTAGAAAAGCGCAATGATTAGAAAGGTAATGGAGCCCATGAAAAGCATATTCTCTCGTGTGTTCAACCATTATATTGCATGTAAGTCATCTGACTAATTTTTTTTTTTAAATTTCAGCTGCTTCCTCAAACAAATTAAAGCGAAAATTGTGTTTATGTAATCTCCCTTCTTTGTGACTGGTATGGCTCCTCCTAACTGCCGCTTGAAGGGGTGTGTGAAAGTGTGTGTGTGATTGTGACTCATGCATAATGCTGGTATAGAGACATTATCATGTATTTGCTCCTTTCGTTGCATGTTATGTTTTTCATTCATGCAAATTGCCATGGTCAAGTCAACACTTCAAAGAGAAGTATTGACTTTTCCATGTCTTAGCTTGCTCCCGACTTAGAGAGAACTTGTTGCCTAACAGCCCTCCCATACCCTGAGATGCAATTTTCAGCCACCAGATGTCACAAGCTACCAGACCAGTGTGTTGCCTGGCAGGTACGCCAGAACCTGAACTGCACTTTTTTTTGCCACCAGACGTCCGTAGCTACCAGACCCATTTTTGTCGGCTGTGAAAACCAAATGGTTCTAATTTGCACAGCTTTCAAACTGTTTACTCTTCTTTGTATTAAAGCTAAATTTTTTGTATGCATGTATAATTTTCCCAGGTGTGGAGTTTCTAAGTGTCAGATAAAATTGCTGGTGAAGAAGAATCGGAAGAAAGAAAGAAATATAGAACCCATCAAAACAGACTGTCTGTGTAAAGTTGGCACACAGACATAATCAGAACACATACATGTCCGTAAAACTAAACTACTAATTTGTATATTTTAATTAGTATTTTGGGAGCCATCCGGTGGCACAGGCAGTCCATATTGCCTTTAATGACCTTGTAGAACTGTTTATTCTTAAAGCCACCTCCACTCCTTTTTCTAAAATTTCAGTATAGGGAAAAGGCTCCTAATTTGGGACACCCATCAATAATTGCGGTTTTTAACGTGATATTATTTTCTTTTTACCCGCAGACTGCAAACTACGTAGGCCCACAAAGGACATTAAGAAAAAAAATTATTTCGTTCCAACGAAATCAATATAAAAACCAATACATAAAGGGTACTATAGAGCCCTCAAAGTGATAGAAGAATATATATATACATATATATATATTTCTTTCCCTCGAAATAATTATTTCGTCCGAACGAAATATATTTTGTTCCGTCGAAATAATTAATTTTGTTCCCCCGAAATAATTATATCGTGCGAACGAAATAATTATTTGGAGGCAACGAAATACATTTCATGGGAACGAAATAATTATATTTCGTGGGAACGAAATACATTATGTGGGAATGAAATACATTTTGTGGGAACGAAATACATTTCGACGGAATGAAATATATGCCTTGTACATATACTGATATCCATTTATATTTTTCAAGTGACCCCTTAGCGGCTCCACATTTTACCCCTAAAGGGACATGGTAGATTTTCGTATTTTATTTTGTTCCCACGAAATAATATTTCGTTCCCACAAAATATTATTTCATAGGAATTAAATAATTTTTGTCTTCTTCATGTCCCTTCTGGGGCTCCGTAGCAAACGCAGGTACACTGCGTAGTTTTGTGCATGCTACTTCCGTGTTGCCACCAGTGTCATGAATATTAATGATTAAGTCATTGCGTTTGTAATGACCTCACTGTGACAACACTTAAATTGACTTATAACTGAGTTTATCAATTACCAAATAGTTTTGTTCAAAGAGAGCTGAGAATTGGCAGTGAATACAGTGTGGTGGACCGGTTTAATTTTTGAAGTAGAAAAAATATAAAGACCCACAGAACTGTTTTATATGGTAGAACAGTGGTGACTGTGGCCGTTGCAGGTTTTTAGGCAAATCAAAGTTGCCAGGTCCAGAGACTTTTCAATACTTCACGTGTGTGACCACACCTTAATTTCCATTCAGGCAGCAAGGTCAAGGACATTGTAATGGTCGCCCGACAGTGGAAAGGGAGCATTCCTAACTTTGATCGCTCTCAAGAGGAGTGAGTAAACTACAAAAAATTGAGCAGAAATATGGATGGATATAAATGGAATACAAAACACAGAGAGGGTAAGAACATTCCTAGCAATTGTGGCTCCAGCAGCATCTGAAGTGCTCGTAAATTTGTGCACTCTCGACAAGTGGACACCACAACATATAAACAGTTAACAACCCTGTGTAATGCCCATTATAATGGATGTGAAAATGATTGTATTGATTTGGAGAGGTCACTCTACTCATCGAGTGTGTGCAGTCACTGAGTTGGCCTGCTTTGTTGGGGTGACTCTCATGATTTTGTAAACAATCATAATAAGCTAGAATGGTGACCTACATTCATATGGGGAAATTCCCACACAGGTCTCAGTGAATTGGGATGTGAGACTAATTAGAAAATTGCAGAATACTGGTGAGAATTCTCAGCCTAGATATATAAAACAGCTCCTTACTGACTGGAGACAGGAGAATTCTGAGATCTGACAGCAGCTGTGTGACTTCAAGCCAGTGCGACCATAGCCGTGGTTTTTGCAAAGGAGATACTCATTTATACATTGAACCTGTGGAGTGTGGACAGTGTCTTTGAGTGGACTGGTATATTTGGTGTGAATTGTACCACATTGTTACCAAACTGCACCTCTGTGGGATTTGGATCAGCACCATGCCTTTCATTATTAAATTGGAACCACTTGTGGGACCACTTCCGAAAAGGAGAAAATAAGTTCCTCCTTACTATCATGGATTCAGCCGCTAGGTATCCTGAGGCCATCCCATTAAAAAACATCAAAGCTCCTACTATCACGGATGCTTTAATGAATTTTTTCACTAAAGAAGGACTGCCGATACAGATATAAAGTGACTTAGGTTAAAAGTTCATGTCTGCAGTGTTTCAGGAGATTGCCCACCAGTTACGCAATAAACAAATTAAATCTTCAGCCTACCACCCAGATACACAAGGGGCTCTGGAAAGCTATCATCAAACACTGTAGACATTATGAGAACCTATTATTTAAAAAGTGAAAGTGAATGGGATAAGGGTATATATATATGTTATTATTTGTCACCAGAGAGATAACAAATGAGTAACTGGGAACCATTTGAACAGATATATGGACATACTGTGGAAAGGTCCACCAGAGCTAATGAAAGAAAAATGGTTGGTGGTGACACAAGATGAACCTATCTTGGAGTATGTTTCCAAATTGAAAGAAAAGTTGAAAAAGGCTTGTGAGATGGCACAATCAAATCTGATTGCACATGGTAAGATGAAAATATGGTATGATAAGAAAGCAAGGAAAAGGAGATTTAAACTAGGAGATAATGTGTTGGTACTTTTGCCTATGCAAGGGCATTCAATTCAGGCAAATTTCAGTGGTCCTTACCTAGTTGAAAGAAAGTTGAATGAGGTGGACTATATACTATCTACACCTAAAAGGAGTCTGTCTTGATGATATCTTTATTGGGGCTGAAAATCAACAAGAACAGCGTGACAAATTAGATGAGGTATTGACCAGACTAGAAACATATGGTGTTCGGCTAAAAGAGCTGAAGTGTGAATTCGTGAAGGTAAGTGTGGCGTATATAGGTCACCCAATTCATGCTACAGGTTTTCACCCAACAGAGGAAAAAGTTTAAGCAATCCACAAAGTGAAAATGCCCAGTAATGAAAAAGAACTGCAAGTACAATTGGGCTTGAAAAACTAGAAAAAGAAGTACTAGCTATTATATTTGGTGTGAAAAAAATTTACAAATATGTGTAAGGGAGATCCTACACTCTAGTGACTGAGCATCGTCCCTTGTGCACTATTTTTTTATCTAAAACAGCTGTGCCCACATTGGCCACTCTAAGATTACAGGGGTGGGCCTTAATACTGATGGCACATCAGTATTACATTTAGTACAAAAGGTCTGCTGACCACCCAAATTGAGACACGCTGTCCAGGCTGCCAATGGCTACAGCAGATTCTGAGAAAAAGACACAGTTGGTTTTAAACTTTGTGACATACACTGATAAGCTGCCTATCACAGCTAAATAAATTGTATAAGCTACCAGAATAGATGTTGTACTTGCCAAACTATTTGACTATATCATTGCCGGCTGGCCAGATCAAATCACCAAACCAGCACTACAGCCATATTTCCAGCTCAGAATGGAGTTTACCACAGACAAGGGATGTGTATTGTGGGGGATGAGAACTATAACTCCTCCCCAATATAGAGATCAACTTCTTGGTGAAATGCATTAATCATGCATAGGTATTGTGAAAAGGAAAGCATTTGCAAGATCATACATGTAGTACCCTGGCATAGATGAAGATATTGAAGGTCTGGTCTGACAGTTTAAAATAATCCACCAGATGCACCCTTAATGCCATGGAAATTCCCCACAAGACCATGGGATAGAGTGCATGTAGACTTTTAGTATAATTCTGAACAGTTCTTGGCAAGGAATGCATACTCAAAATGGTTTGAAGTAATTCCCATGAAGTCAACCACCTGAACAAAAACAATTGAGGCTTTGCATACTTTAGTTGCAGCACATGGTCTTTGTGAGGAATTAGTGAGTGATAATGGACCACAGCTAACATCGATAGAATTCTCGGACTTCTTGCATAATAATGGTACAAAACATACGTTAATACCATCATACCATCCTGCATTTAATGGTCAAGCAGAGGGGTATGTACAATCTACCAAAGCAGCACTACAAAATTCTGCACTGGAAAATCCAAATGCATCAGTAAACCAGAGACAAAGCAATTTCCTGCTGACCAACCGTACAACAAATTACTCCATAACAGGCAGGCCACTGGCTGAATTATTTTTTAAAACGAGTACTACGTACTTGACTCGGTTTGTTCAACCAATTTAGTCACAAACTGTTCAAGAAAAACCAGACCAACAGGCCCAACTTCATAACAATGACAAAACAGCTTCAAAAAGTCGTGAATTTGAAGTGGGAGAAATTGGGCCAGTGAAAAATTGTGGCAACGGCAAAATTATGGGTCGCATTGTTAAGAAACTTGGACCACTATAATTCTTAGTACAAGTGGGTCATAGAATCAGGCATTGTCATTTGGATCACATAAAGAAGTCTGGTGAGACAGTTTCTTCTAATCTTGAGGAAGAACCAGACCTCAAACAGCCACCAAGTGGTGTGTCTGTGAACATTCCAGAACATTTGCCACAAGGCAATTTCCCTACCAGGCATTACACCCATTTACCCCAGTGAAGGTCAGTGGGATAATACAGTTAATGCAGCTGCCCCTCAAGATGTGGTACTAACTGACGAAACTGCAACTTCCCATGTCCCTAGATATCCAAGTAGAATAAGACAGCCCCCCCCCCCCATGTCTTATTTGTGAATGTTAAAATAATACCAGCTTTACCAAATGTGTGAATATTTGGCTATAAAATGTGTATTTTTTTTTAACACACAACAGTGTTCGACATTTTGAACCATTGATAAGAGTACTTACAGTTTGTTTATTGAGATTACGATCATTACAGCTATATTTGAACATTTGTTCATTAACACTACTGCAGGACTTGAACATTTCCGCATTTAATATGCATCAATACCAGAACATTTGTTGAATCATGTCAGTTTAAGATAAGGGTTTCAAAGGGAGGAGTGTTATGTAATGGAAATCTTAATACCATCCTATGCCACTGCATGGCACCAGCTACCAACACACTACACTGTTCTGGGGATCCTGAGTAATAAAGCTCTTGAACAAGCCATGGTTTTGAGTCTGTTCTTTCCAGTGCCAGTGTGCACTTGGAGATATAATAGAATAAAAGAGCGTTTTTTTTAGATTATGGAAAGAGAGATGAGGAGACACTATTACCAAATATAAAGAAATACATCAAACTAGGGAGCATCATTTTGTGAAATTGCTAAAAAGCATATTACAAGGTTAGCAAACATGGCTATGTGCATGACACAGCAAACCATAGTAATAAGTTTGTTTCCTCAGCTGGAGCACACACTCAAATTTTTAGTCCACTTGGCATATGCACTGAAAGACGTCTCCCCAACACAGAAACCTATAGACACAAAATTTTGTACAATAGATATTTTCAAGAGTATGTTATAAGGAGAAAATATCTTACAAAAGAGGAAGACAACAAATTAACAAAATTTTCATAATTTGTTTACCGAATGTACAATCCACGACACCAAAATCGACTTGCACCACTGCAGGTCCAATCCCAACATCTCCCCCCCCCCCCGACCAAGCCCAAGATACCGTTGTGTCTGCATCAGCAAGCCCCGAGGTCAGTGCCGAAGAAAACAACGATGCAGACTACAGGTTCGATTTTTTTTATTAATGGTTGATTTGCAATTACCAAGGAACTAATTAATTATAAATATCTGCTTATTCTGCTTACCGTATCAACCAGCAATTTCGTTTGTTTTGCACTTTTTTTCCGCCTGTGTTGTTACCTGGCGAATGGACGACTCGATCTCATAGACTGCAGCGCACATCGGACATTGTCTCAAAAATAGTTCTCACTAATTTTCTAATACAAGTGCCTCGGGCTGTGCCCAGGTAACCAACTTGACTGACGTCATAGGAGGTAATGTGTAAAACAGGAAAGAACATCCATTTTGAACATGTTTCAACAAATGTCCAAGCTACCTAAGGCATAACAAAAATATGTGTGGTTTTGGTAATCCAACCGACCTAACTGAAAAGGCCTGACCCTAAATAAATTTTATGACACATATAAAAAGTTTCAAGCCACCCTTCCCCAATAAGAATTGGTTGACCATGGCTAAAAGATTTTATCGAGAAAGTGGCCGTCATGTGCCGTTATTTTGCAGTAAATTCAACAAAAACACATCATTTTATTTCAGTTTATCTGCAGGGTTAACTTGGGCCGGGGAAACAGCATAGCTGCATAGCCACGGTTGTTGGGAAAACAGCATAGCCTCAGCAACGCTAGATAGCTGCAGTTATTCGGTGATCATTATCATAGTATTTCATCAGGTTCCAGATGTCTGTTCTCCGAGTTCAGTACTAGGGCAAACAGTCGTTAATGTATTTTTAAAACATGACTTGCCATCTTAACTTTAATTTGCCTGCTCAGTTGTGTCTGAAGCAGCTATCATTGTTGATTACAAATTCAAATGCTACACGATACCCTGGCAAATCATGCACAATTTGGTGAGCACCATTTTGAACATGGCGCAATGCATTTTGGGACAGTCACACAACATTATATTCGATTTGGATATCAAGGAGAAGCATGGTGATGTGTTTTCAGCACATCATATATCATATCATTACTGATGCTCTCAAGTATTTACAAAACATATACTTTTAGTTTCACAGATTATAAACCGCCCGATGTTGTCCCATTACTACATCAATTTAAAAGCCATTCGATGCGGAATCCACAATTTTTGAAATGGGAGCCAAGTCTGTGTTGGTTGACCCAGATTGCAAATATTGAGAAACAGTATCCAAAATATATGTGAGATTAGTGTTAAGGAAGGTTGATTTGTCGAATAAATGTAACGTATAATATGTAATGGGGCTTTTCCAGAGTGAGCATTACGGTACAAATGTAAACACAATGCTTTGAAGATACCAGTTGTGGGCGGTGTTGGGTCCCAGAATATGAATATTGTATCAGACACTAAACTTGCCCTAGGCTATGAATTAAGTGGCAGCACTGGGCGGCTTTGCCTGAATCGCTTGCTTGGTCAAAGATGGAGCTTAGCTTAGCTTAACTTACCTTATTATTATTATTATTATTATCATCATCATCATCATCATCATCATCATCATCATCATCATCATCATCAATATTACAATCTGTACATCACATTTTCATATATGGCCGAAAATATGATTTTGTCATTAGTTTTACTCTACCAGGTATTTTGATGAAACATACTGGATCTAAAATATTTATGTCTAAGCTATTGAGAGAATCGTGATCATAATTATTTTTCCTTTTTCTTTTCTTTTGTTTTGATTGGGGTTTAGTTTGATCATCAAAACGAAAGACTATGGACGTCAAGTGTCCTCACAACGCAGGAACTTCGTATCTTGTTTACAAAGTACGCCCACTTTCAATGTCATATGCACAATTGTAAACAGACAGAATCAAAATTATACACTAAAAGGACGATGATCATGGTCAGATGAAAAATAAAATATATGTGCCTTCAAAGCGATCATTTTATCCCATACATTCCACTCACAATGCATCAACACTTAGAAAACAATGATATGGAAGCATAAAATAATGGCTGTTGTCATACTTTATACATTTTACCATTGCATATCATATATATATATATATATATATATATATATATATATATATATATATATATATATATATATATATATATATATATATATATATATGTGATGTATGTGTGTACATTTGTTTACTTTTCGGTATTCTAATGTTAATCTTTCATTATAATTGTAGTGTGTTCGTGGGCTCAAGGATTGGATAGAGTTTGGATATTTGTATTTGGTCCAGACAAAACACATGAGTAGCACGCTCTGTTCATTTCCGCTGAGGCGTACAAATTTCAATATTGTTCAATTTGTGTTGCCGTTATCATTACAGTCATCACCTAAGACTCTGAACAGGTATCTCTTGCCATTGTCATACATATCTTGACATTTAAAACTGCGTTGCCTCATGTGAAGACCCTCTGCTGGATTGGTTACTATGGAAACAGTCATAGGTGTGTACAATATGAGTGTGCTGGTGCCGTAATATCATTGTCTTCAGGAGCTGACATTTGAATGACACATTCACTCTAACCATTAAGTCTGTCTTTCTGACAGTTGTCTCTTTCTTCATGCCCTATGTTATTGTACAATTTATCAATTTCCAGAAGCACGCCACGAAGAGAAAAACAAAAACACCTGATGTTATGCCGTTAGTTTGTTCAAAATTGGGTTAATGGGCGGGATTTATATCTTGTATGTGTCATTGTCACTTTCCTATGTTCAAATGCAATGTGGATGAACGTAAATTCAACTTCAGATGCGTATGGTTGACAAGACGGACCACACGCTGGTTCATCTCTCATAGACACACAAGGATGGGAATATATTTTAATGGGCAGTTTCTATTCTAGTTGTTGATTGCATGCTAAAAGACTTTGGTCGGCCTGTGTGGATAGTTCCAAAGGTCTTCTGGAAATACATTTAATTTTACTGCACTTTTATGTCTCTGTGTTTATGTGTCTGTGGATTATTCACTTAAGCCCTTTTGGACATCACAGCGAGGGTTATGTCTGCCTAGTTGATGTCAAAAAACTGTAAAATTAAAACCATACTGAATTGATGTTATAAAACAGGTTCAATAGTAATCATGCGAAAACAGTGCTGTCACATGCATGAGAAATGCAAACCATGGAAATTTCTGCACGCGAAAAAAAAAAAAAAAAAAAAAGCATTTACAGTATCCGTCGTGGGGAAAATAATTCAAAACACTAAACACTGGCTCAGAGTCCATCTAGGTTTTATTCTAGTTTCTGGGAGCATGGTATAAAAGCAAAGGAACATTTTTAACCGTCACTGCATGTCGGACGGTTCATATTGTACTAGTGTAATTGACGGAACATGTATTGTTTAGGCTGAAGATCGATGGTGTTGTTCATCACAGAGTGAGCAATGACTTGTCCTCTGGGTCCATGCTGAGAGGCAAGCCTGATCCGACATGAACAATACCGCTGTGCACGTGCCAGCCGTGTGCAGTGTCAAAGCCGACAGCCATTGGGTGTGTGGTCTGTGGAGTGTTGGCTTTTTCCGCGGAGTAAAACATTGTCAATGTAATGACACAGACCAACAGTTTGTCACTGTAGATTGTGGGCCACACTTTGTTTTCTCTGGCAGAGCATTCTCAAAGAAATATTTACAAATCTGCGATTAGGTCATACATACATGCATACATACATACATACATACATACATACATACATACATACATACATACATACATACATACATACATGTCTATTGCTTTTATTGTCTGTCACCAAGAAAGATGCTCACCTGTAAATTTCGAAAGGATGGTTCAACATTTTCACCAGAGTACACAAGGGTACTTTCATTACCCCCACCTCCAGAAAGAGTACTTGCCGGCATTTGAAATGATGTCCTTTCAGTTCAGTTGAAAAAAGAAGCAATGAAAGCCCTAGCTTGCTGTTGGTTATTATTTGAAGTCAAAATGAATCAGTAACGTTCGTTTTGCTGTCAGTATAATTGTTTACATACATACATACATACATACATACATACATACATACATACATACATACATACATACATATATACATACGTACATACACACACATACATACATACGTACATACATACACATACATACATACATACATACATACATACATACATATCTATTGTTTTTTATTACCCTCTCCCCCCAGAAAGAGCATACTCGATGTGCTAGGTCTCGATAAGTCGAACCGTGCGGTTTGTAAAATGCAGCATAATACTTCACTAATCTTAGATAGGAAAATTATTGTTTTAAATCAGAGGCCTCAAGTTCTAAGCTGTACTGCCTTGGAAAAACCTAAAGAAAATGGTCTTTTCTTTCATTTTGCTATCAGTAAAATTGTTCCCCCTTTCCAGTAGCAGATGATCAATAATTACTTAATCAGAGCATTTTGTTATATTGCTGAATAGATGGTCTGTTCTCATTGAACACCTTCTACACCTATTTTCCATGGCTTGATTGAGACTGCCTTCATCTCACATGCCAAACATGGTTGTACCAGCACAAAAAAGATGGTGTAAATACCATTGCCGTTGTGTGAGATCCCTTGAAAGAAGTGGGGTGCCAATATACTATACGCCACTATCATTTTCACATGTCAGTCGTAAAAATTCATAGATGTAGAATGCAGTTTCCAAAGTTTTGTTTGTGTATCCGTAATCCTGCAAAACCATTTTTGACTATTGAATATCTTAAAAATTATATACAGATGGTATTCCTGCCTGCACCTAAAGTGTTGTATTATAGGCACGGCAAGAAATTTGCTCCAAACTTCTTGTCAAGTTCTTAACATTAGTATTATCGGAAGAAAACCTCCGTTGCAGGTCTTAGTAACAAAGAGTACGTGTTTCGTTGATTATAGTAATTGTCCTTGAGAAATTTCGTACCTTGTAATAATCTTCTTCTTCTTCTTCTTCTTCTTATTCTTCTTCTTCTTTGCATTCCACTCCTCCTTATTCTTCTTCTTCCTCTTCCCATTCCACTTCTCCTTCTTTTTCTTTGTCCTTCGTCTGCGTGCTGATCGCAACCAAGGTCATGACCTAACAAGGGCGGTTTGTAATTTGAGAGAGTTGCTGATCCTGACACATTTTAAACTTGTGAACGTAATACCTGCCTACCAGGCCCAGTCACTGTGGTAGATGTAAATGAGTTGGTCCGTTATGTATTTTTGCCTTAATTGCATTGAGGCTGCGTAAATTTTGTGTATACAGTGATGTCTGAACAGGGGTGCATTGCAAAAACCCCTTTCGTTGACGTACTGAAACTAAGGGAAAAGGGATTTTTATTTTTCTTAAAGATATCCTGTACTGACTTTCGGATGCAACGTGAAAGAACAAACTGTCCAAAACAAAGCGTACAATCTTAACATTAATATTTAATGTGAATGTCCGATGACGACAATGAGAAAATGCGTCTTAATTTCGCAGGTACTGATTGCCATTGTCACAAATTAAATTTGCGGAAAAAAACCGTGTTGCGTTCGGCACCAGAAATTATTTCCATTCCATCTAAATATACACCCTTTACTTTGCTTAGCATGGAACCCACTACCCTGTCCCTGCTATTGTGGCCGTAAAATGATGAAATGTCTCGCAACCGTATGACGGGCCGTTTTACTATCAATATGTATTTAAAAGATATTCAACCAAAGTTCTCTTAAATCAAATTAAAGATATCTCTTAATGCATGGAATTGAGAATATCTTAAATTGAAATACATATTAAATTGAATGAATGATATTTTAAGTTATTTCAAGATAAACTGAAATACAGATGCCTAAAGTTGAATTAGATATGTTTGAAATTCAATTCACGATATGGTTGATAAAATTCCAAATAGCTTGAAACGAATTAAAAATATTTTCATGGAATCAGAGAAAGATAATTTATATGTAATTAAAAGCATCTTTAATAGAACTAAATTTACAAGTATATTTCAATCAGAAATTTTATATTTTAATCGAATTAAACATATCATAAAATGAGTTCAATATATTTATTAATCAGTACAGGTATGTAAATATCCAGCATTCGAGTTTGAGATATCTTAAATTCATTTTCAGATATATTTCAAGATAGCAGAAGATTGGTATTTTAAGGTGAAATGTTGCGTGTTATTACCGGATGAGAAAAAAAACTAACGCCACGCTGAACATTCTAACGTATGGTACAGGAAACTAACAAACAAATTGCCAAGGACGAGATATATTATCATTTGCTACATAATTAACTGCTTTACGACACCGGCATTTGTATATAACATATAATGATACAAGTTTAACCAATTATGAACTGGAGGTTTGCAGCGAAACAAAGCTTGTCTTTGTGATCGTATGTAAAGTGCCTTGAAGCATGTATCGCATCATTAATTATTAGTCCAGGCGTATGTATGTGCACATGTATTTGCAATATTTACCAAGTTAATCAGCGTAATTATAAATTCAGTGACGTCAAGCAATTTTAAAGCCAATATATATATATATGTATATATATATATATATATATATATATATATATATATATATATATATATATATATATATATATATATATATATATATATATATATATATATATATATATATAACTTTTCAGTTTATAAATAATTTATGTATCTTCAATGTTCAGGATCTTAACTGGTCAGGGTCAAGGTTTTTGCCCACCTATGTATGAAAAAACAAAAACAAAAAACAAAAAACAAAATTTTGCACTTGCCTCCAGCTCTGTTGCACATATTGACATTTTTTTGGCTTTGAAGTTAATACCTTTCACAACACTTGCTATTAGCATGTGATCCTTGATGGCTCAAAATCAAGTCATTTGGTCACCTGAAATCATAAAAAGGTATAGATTTGGTCATAACTCTTTGCATGCATTTGAACTTTAAAAAATAACGTCTGTACAGTGTTTGCTCGTATGGATCAATGTCAAGGTCACTCGACTCCCATTTAAATTGGGTGTGAAGGTCACCATTGCCTGCCCAACATGCAATACGAGGTTATTATAACCACCAAGTGAACAACAATGCTATGCCTCCTGTATGTGATTATTTATGAGTAACCTTCAAAATATGGACCTCAGGTGGAAAAAGCTTCATCGAGCGATTAAAGAACTTTAGCTCGACATAACATTTGACGGCTTCTCTTACGTAATCGCCTTCCGTCAATGCTGATCCGCAGTGTTACTCTGTCAAATGATACATACACTTCATTATGCAGCATTTTGATAGCGTTACTCTGTCAAATGATAGGGGCAATTCATTACGCACCATTTTGATATGAAAGGGTGGCTTATGAAAATACCCATTGCACCAACCAGGTTTGTAGTACACAGCCTGCATCACAAGGTGTCGCATATCGCGTTTTCAAGTGCAAATACAGTCAAGTAGACAAAGGTGGGACATACTTACCGTGCAGTCATCTTTATGTCTATAAAACTTAACATTACAATAAAACTTTTTGTGTACAATGATAAAATACCTTGTATTTTTGATATGATTGGATACGCTAGAATCATTCATGCATGGGACACATCAAAATAGCTTTGCCTGGTAAACTTTATGAAGGAGAGCACAACTTTTCTGATCTCGCCTAGGCCGCGTTACAAATACATTCATGACAGTCAACACGCTTGTCCATTTATTTTTTTGTTTGGCGCGATGACCAGTGATACCATCCATTGGTTGTTGGTGATATCCTTTTGAAAAACCGAGAATATAACACGTCATGTATGAATATATACCGAAAAGTAATTTTAGAAATTGCTTACCGTCTCAAAGCAGAATGCTCTTGTCCTACCGTGTCGTACTTTTACTGGGTTACACTATAGGGACACTTTGGGGGATTATACAAATGGCTAAAATGGGCTCTATTGTGCGAGATTTACACAGTGTCTAACATTTTACATGGCGTGATCATGCAACGTTCAGAATTTTTAGTTCTCACGGCGTCCAAGAAAAATATCAGGCGCAAATGAGAAGCCATATCATTGCAAAGAAGACATTTATGGACATATATTACTTCTGCCTATATACAAAATTAATACACAGACCAAGTCAACATTTCACTATGGGCTGTACCTTTTAAAAATTTAGTGACATGCATGCGCGTCCCCAGACACCATTTTGGAAACGGCGTTTGATATAGCCATATAGTTGGCAGGGAAATGTGATCAAGATGATTGTGTTAACTCTTTCAGTGCCAATCACGTCTAAAGTCGATCTACTTAAGTCAGACAAGTCTGAATTATCATGAGGATCCCAGATTCGTATTCCTCGCAAGAAGACCTTTCATTCAAGTACCAGTATGCCTATAGTTCGAGAGAGAATATCTCAGGTCAACAGCTTTTCTGGGCGCTCATTTATTGCGCCCAATGCGTGCCGAGAAAAGATGTTGACTCAGTTCAAAATTTGGCAATGAAAGGGTTAACACATCTGTCTAAGACACAGCGATGTAGTGCACCACTCTCATGCTTGATTGGGTGCTCACTTGTTTTTTTAATTGCAGGTTCTGCGTTAAGTCGTGAAATCTGGACAGACGAGTTGGCTACTGGTGGAGACTACTTGTTTGATAGATGTTTGGGTGGCGATCATCCGGGTAAGTTGTTTTGGCACAAATTGGTTCTTATCAGGACAATAAAAGAAAAAACATTCATTAACCTAACTTTACTTGATATATTTGTTCATCCCATTGGACAAATTGCCAGTAAATTTTACATGCGTACGTATCTGTATGATGATGATGATGATGATGATGATGATGATATGTCAGCCAGTTAGGCGTAAATGTAATGCTCCTTTTGTGGGACTGTCACGAGGTTTCACGCCTGTAATTCAAGCTGTCAATTGAAATAAACAGAGTTTTCACTTTGCATCTTATTAAAAGGCTTACAAACATACATGTAAAATAAACCAAAATGTTCCATACAATTTCTACATCCCACAAAGACCATAAAATATGGGCATGAATAGGAAAATTTGGCGACCAGCTGTGTATAGTTCTACTTGTGACGTCAATATTCCAACAGACACATCATTAGAACTCTTCCACTGGGTATATTGGTCCCGGTGTGCATACCTTGAAAATATTTATGTGAACTTAAATTATACATTGTATATTATATTGTTTCTCACTATCGGGCCAAAACCTGCGTTTCTAGTAGCCACATTATTGAAAATAGAGCACCCTGCATCCCCAGGTGTCACATTTTATGTGCACTCCCCGATCCATGTTACTTCGGCGTCGGCATAATTAACCACGTGGAACTTTAACAA